>JAVANC010000021.1:3437085-3797085 GCA_033319125.1 Parnassius glacialis
TTATTTAAGTCATCTGCCACTAAGTTCTCACCATGCCATGGGTTGACTGGTAGTGAATTCTAACTGGCATTAATTTCGCCCTTTGTAACCTTTATAATTAGTACAATGAAGTTTTTAAATAAATAAATTAAAAAAAAATTGGACCAATACTTTGAAGGCTATCTTATTTGGTGCTTTCCTCATGTCTTTAGGTAAAGAGTTCCAGCGTAGTGTAGCCTGAAGAGTAAAAGAATTGCCGATAAAGCCAGTAACATGGAGTGGAACTGAAATCTTCTGATTAGTTGAAGAGCGACGTACCCTGTCGTGGTTGGGGGAGAGGCACTGAAATTTGTCCTTAAGGAAGGGGAGGACAAATCATTTTAAATTGAGTAGAGAAAATACAATATTCTGAAAGTGCGCCTTTTTCGGATAGTAAGCTATTTAAAGCGAATACGAAATTGAGAGATGTAGTCAAATTTTCGAAGGCCGAAGGTAAACCAGATGTAGTTATTAAGAAGGCGCTCAAGCCTATTGAGAAGATTTTGGTTCAAGTCTGAGTAACAAACATCTCCATCTGCAAATGCTTAGTTTTGTATATGATAATGTTTTCCAGACGGTAAAGCGATGTTAAATTAGCAGTGACTTTACGGCTGACCTCAGTGACTTGTTTTTTCCAGTTCAAGGTTTTATCCATATATATACCCAGGTTTTTACCCAGTCAGAGAACGGGATCAAATTGTCATAATAAACTACGGGTGGCAAGCAACTGACGTCAAGTTTTTCCAGCATTCTTGAGCTGTCAATAAGCATTGCTTGACATTTAGATGGATTGACAGAAATGAAAAAACGCGATGATCAGTCATAAATGGCTTTCAAATTATAGTTCAGTTTAGCGATAGCATCATGTAGATTATCGATATCTGATTGCACATATATTTGGAGATTGTCTGCATATGTAGAAAAAATAAATGACAGAGTATATGTAGTTTATGAAAACGGGAAAAATATGAGAGATTCCGTCTTACGGAACACCAGAATCAAGACTTAACCACTGGGAAGTCTCCTCTCTTAGATGGACTGATTGCTGACGGTCGCAAAGATTAGGGGAAAACCATTCCAAGACTGAGGGAGCAAATTTAAGATGGGACAATATGGTTATGGATATATGAATATGTATCCACATTCATATATCCATATCCGTATTCTATAAAAAAAAGTTACATACATCACAAAACAGCAAAAATTACCTACCGTCGTATTAACGACTTTCTTGTCTTTAAAGTCATTTAAAATTAAGAAATATTTAAGAAAAATATAGGAGTTGATCGAGCGGCATAAAAAATTTATTCGATTCCTACAAGCACCCCTTGTTTTTCCAACGAAATTGCTATGATCCCCTCGCGCACTCCGATGCAGTGGATAAACTTTCCTTTTCAGATAACAAACAGTTTTTGATAAACGATGCATTATTAAATTCTAACTTTGATGTCTGGTTTAAAAATATATCATGTTACGAGCATAGCCTTTTTGTGAGTTATTTACCTCTGGATTCTGTATTTTGTCCTTAATGGAATTAAATAAAGTTAAAACAGAAATAAATTGATATATTTGCAAGTTTTAGATGTAGTTAAGCTTAAATTTCCTTTGCAGATAGTAAACAGGTTTTGAGTAACCGATGCATTTTAAATTCTAATTATGTCTGGTTTAAAAAATAGCATATTCTTTTTGTAGGTTATTGACCCCTGTATTTTGTATTTTGCTACTAAATGTATAATTTAAGGGTGAAACAAATGAGCACTTCCGACGTTTGGCTCCCAAACTGGAACGGACCGGGGCTGCCTTCAGGCGGCTCCTGCCGAACCTGGGAGGGCCAAACGCCTCCTGCCGGAGGCTCTACGCGGGGATCGTGCGATCCATGGCCCTTTACGGGGCCCCGGTGTGGGCGCGTGGTTTGGCGCGGCTTGCCGTCCACCACCTGAACGCGCCCCAAAGGGTGGTTGCCGTAAAAATGGTTCGCGGCTACCACACGATCTCCCGCGAGGCGGCGAGCCTCCTTGCCGGATTGTCGCCATGGGATCTGGAGGCAATAGTCTTCGCGCGCCTGCACGAATGGCGCGCGGAGGCACTATGCCGGGGGGAAACCCCGCTGCCGCGGCAAGTTGTCGCGCAGCGGACAGACTTCCGGCATGATCTCATGGCGACATGGAGAGAGCGACTGTCGCAACCCCGTGCTGGGCACGCCACTATAGCGGCGATAAGACCCCTCTTTGAGGAGTGGCTTCAGAGACGCCATGGCGTCCTCACCTTCCGCCTGACGCAGGTCCTCACCGGACACGGTGTGTTAGGGAGGTTCCTGCACCGAATCGGGCGGGAGGAAACGCCCGGGTGCTCCCACTGCGAGGATCGACCGGAGGACACGGTGGAGCACACCGTGGAGGTGTGCCCTGCTTGGGCGGAGCACCGCCGTGTCCTCGTAGCGGCGATAGGCGGCGGCGACCTCTCGCGTCCGGCCCTGGTCGAAGCCATGGTCCGGAGCGAGACGGAATGGGATGCCGTCACCACCTTCTGCGAAGCAGTGATGCTAGCGAAGGAGGTGGTGGAGCGGGAGAAGGAGAGAGCAGCAGCTTTCCTTCCCGGCCGCCGCGGGAGACGCCCCGGGCGTCGGGGGCTACGTCGTGGCCCCCGGCCACCGTAGGCGCGGGCCTGTGGACGGCGAACAATGGGTAGCTCGCCGTCCGTCCGTCTAACGACGACAGGCCGTGTCGACGGCGCGTTTTGTTCCACGCGCGCCTCAAAGAGCTGTCAGCAGCGTGAAGGGGGCCGCAAGGGCCGACGCCTGCCGGGGCTGCGGGCTGTTCGAAAGAGATACCGCGGCTCCGGAACGTAAGGGCACTGAAGGAACACGGATGGTTTTTAGTCAGTAAAAGTCTGATACTCCCTTCCCCTCCACCCAGAGCGAAAGGCGTCATTAGATGATTTTCCATCCACAAATAAAAAAAATAAAAAAAAAATAAAAAAAAGGGTGAAACAAAACTATATTGTTACTTCCCTGGCTAGGTTTAAGAACTAGTTTTATATTTTTTTATTTTTTTAAGAATTAATTTACGAACGAATAAAGGTATTTTTATTTCTCTAACATAGGAAAGTAAGCAAAGTTACAACCTATATACTTCTCACTGCAGGCCATCCGCATCGCTTTATTTATGATAGAGTCTTAAAGCAAGGGAAAGTTCTTTTCTATCACACATGCAGTTTTTTTTTCACGTTTTTCTTCACCGCCAAACACGTGCTAAATCATGCAATGCAATTAATAATTTTGTAGTTACCGGCGGGGAATAAAACCTTGGGTAGGTTGCTCGCCTAGTATCAAATTTCTTGAATATAAAATAAAATAAAACAAAGTCGGTTATATCCAAGCCTGCTTACTGTACTTGTGTATTAGCTTAAAACATTAAAACTTGACGAATTTTGATGGGGTTGATGGATTTTGATGTAAGCCCGGTCTCGATGAGGAGAACTCGTGTCGCTGCCATACCGACCGATGAGTAACCTGCCTAGGTGTTAAATTTTTCATAACGACGGTACAAGAGTTATAGTTGCTCTTACGCCAAATTAAACTATAAAAAGCGACCATAAATCGGTGTATATTAAGGTCAATTTTCCTTAGCATTGAAATATCTTTTTAGATAAAGATATTTGAGGGTATATTTTTACGGCAATCATAAACACGAAATAGGCGGTATTCATACGAAATTATTTGGATGCTATCCAGAATACATACACATAACATTATATTTTGTATCAGGAAGTCTTCATTTTGCCAAACAATCTTTATATTTATTTAAGTATGAATAAAGAAAACTTTCGCCTGCAACATAGTTTTTTTAACGATATTAATCATTCACGCCCACTGTTCATCTTTAAGATTGTAGGTACAACGTTGTTGATGTGTATCGCGTGCCTTATACGAATTCTACTAAATAATAATTCGTTTATAATGATGCTTTGTCTATATTACATTTTTATAGGTGTTCATTCTACCTAGAGTTATATTTTCTTTTCACTTTGACTCTATCCTTTTCATATTTGTTCATTTAGGGTTCAGTTCTTATAACTTAAAAACTTTTTTACATTAAAATACACTTTATTTATCTTTTATGAATTTTATTTTGGTTCGAGTCCATATAAATTAGCTACCGTCCGAATCCAAAGCCCTTGTTTGGAAGTTTTTTTTTTAATAACGATGATATTCAAAATAAAACTATCTTCAATTCTCGTTCAATATGGAGTTTTAGTCTATGTTGGTTCAATATAGCCCACTCTTACCCCCTTGTCCATAATTATATGTCGTATTTCTAACGTGGATGATTTCGAAGCGGTATATTAAATTGGAAGTGATAATACAGTGGTATTTCAGGGGCTAAATGCTCGATATAAAGTTTGTTGTTGTTCATTCTGCTTTGCTGTTTTGTTAATGGTGAGTGTAAAGAATCGGAGACCCTTTCAACTGGAAATCATGTATTCCATCTTAGTCGTTAAGGCAGACAACGCATCTACATTTTGATTCATAATTGAGGATAGATGTAGATGTCTATGGGCTGTGGCATCTACTTAACATTAGGTGGGCTTTGTACTCATTTGTCACCCTTATTCTATAAAAAAAACTATAGTACTTGAGCAACTCCAGTTCGATTCCCAACGCAATCAATGAAATTGATAATGGCAATTTATGTACTGATTTACCGCGTACTCTGCGGTGAAGGAAAACATCGTGAGAAACATTCATATCTTAGAAATAATAATATCATGTGACCAACATCCACTTAAGTAGTCTGACAAAGTAACTATTTTCTTAAAACTAAAGTGATAAAGAAACTGACGTCAACCTGATGTTGAAGACAAAGAAGGCTTTTCTACGTAGGAAAGTGCCTACACATACTCGTCTTGCAGGGACTAGGACGGGTTGTGTCTATGGTTGCCATCTGTCCGGCTTTAGCCGGACATGTTTGGCTTTTTCGGGTTGTGTCCGGCCAAATTTTTATGTGTCCGGCCTGTCCGGCTTTTGTTAGGCTTTTTGTTAGCGTAACGCGTTGCACGCATCGCTTGCAGAATAAAATAAGCAACGTATACACTTGAAACTGTGCTGAGATTGATTAATAAACAATAAACGTATGTAAAATTTAGTTTCTGTTTGTTTAAAAATTTTAGTTCTTTTTTCTTGGGAGGGTTGGAGTTGGTGAGTTTTTTGGCTGCATGGCCTCAGAATGTTTGGCTAAAAATTACTGCTTTTAGGGCCAAAAGTCTGGCTTTTTGGAGCGTCGAGTCCGGCTTTTTCATTTTAAGAGATGGCAACCCTAGTTGTGTCGGCCTCGCACCGACTAAAACCCGTGGTGTTCCACCATCGCCACATTTTGGCACTCATCACCGGCCCCACTCCATGGCGGCCTACCCTGGCGACTACTCCTCTCCTATCACAAACAAAGAAGGCCACAGATGCGTTGTCACCTATTAGGAATAAGATAGAATGCCACAAGGTTTGTAATTATACTGGCTCTGTATAACCTTCAAACCGGAACACAATAGTATGAGCACAGCTGTTAGGCAGAAATAGAGAAGTGTGTGGTGCACACCCAGACAGAGTCCTAGGAGACGTACCATCTATTATAACTGCTCTATAACTCTCTGAGGAGACCTGTATACAACAGTTTTATACGTGGTAGAGCCACACACTCCACAGAATCAGTAATTCATTTATGGGGCAATGTATACGCTTTTACAACAAAATCCCAGAACATATTCAAAGTTTATCAATAAACAAGTTTAAAAGTTTTATTAAAGAAAAACTGTACAAAAAGGGTTATTATAATATCAAGGAATACATGAATGAAAATAACCCCTGGGAATAAGGTAATCGCCACCATGCTGGTTCTATTAAAAATCATTGAAAAATTGTATAAATGAAATTATTATTAAGTGAAGTATGTTTTTTTTTATAGGATAAGGGTGAAACACGAGCACACAGTCCACCTGATGGTAAGTGGTTGCTGCAGCCCATAGACATCTACATCTATCAAATGCAGATGCGTTTTCACCCGTGAGGACTAGGATGGAATGCCTCATTTCCAGTAAAAAGGGCCTCCGGCCACCTGCACTCACCAAGCGAAACACAGAGGTAAACCTTCACGCTGGTATTCTGTGAGGTCGTGGTACCACCCCGGTTCGAGCCGGCCCATCCGTGCGACAGCAAGAGCTGCCGCCTGGCTCTACCACTGTTGAAAAAAAAAGTCCCGCTGGGTTTCTTGCTGGTTCTTCCCAGGACAGAGGTATTTTCCGAACCAGTGGTAAATAAAAAATGACTTTCAATAAGAATTATGTAATAATCAATATTGAATAAAAAATAATTCTATTCTATTCTATTCTATTCATGCTGCAGCTATATTAGCAGTACAGTTGTAACACGAATTGGTCGGCTCCATCGGAGAAACACCACGCTCTCACAGAATACCAGCGTAAAATAGCAGCTGCTGTGTTTCGTATGGTTAGTGTAGAGAACCGGAGACGCGTTTTGCTAGAAAAAAGGCATTCTATCTTAGTCCTCACTGGTGACAACGCATCTGCAGTTTAATTCTTCATTGAAGATAGATGCAGATGTATAAGGGTCAAAGCAACCACTTACCATCAGGTGCACTGTGTGTTCGTTTGTCACCCTATCCTATAACAAACAAGTTGTAAGAGTATTTAGGCTGAAACGCTTCTTTTAAGTTTCTTAAATTCAATATTTGCTTCCAACGTAAACCTATACCGTACATATTCTGAGCAAGGTCTATTGAAGTATTGGGTCAAGTTTGAACAAGCACTTAAGTGAGTACTATTGAACTTGCTTGAGTGAAAGCAAAACTTGAATAAGGTAAGTGAATGTATCTATTAAACTTACGATTGAATAGCGATGTTTATTTAGATTCAGTTGAATAAGTTTTTCGTTAGAATTTTAAGGTCTTTTAGTTCTGTCAGTTAACTTTATTTTTCTTATAGTCCGCCCTGGATTTGCCTGGGTAGGTAGGATTCATAAATGTGGCGTTATTGTATATATAATTATTATTAATACAGTTCCCATTTCTTGGCTGGGGCTTCCCAGTGCCAGCTCCTTCCACTTGACCGCATCCAGTGCAGAGCGGCTCGAATCGTCGCCCACCGAGTTTTTTCCGATCGGCTCGATTTACAGGCGCTGCGAAGAGATGTTGCATTTCTTTGCGTATTTTATCACATCTACCACGGAGAGTGCTGTGAAAAATTGTTCGGACTAATTCCAGCCGCTCATTTTCACCATCGCACATCGCAACAAAACTCTCGATACCATCCATACCATCTGGATAATTGGTGTCCACCACTGTGCGATTTAGAAAAAGTTTTCTTCCTCGCACAACTTCCTTGTGGAATCGTTTATCACCAGCGATTTTTCCGGACCGATACGACTTAGGGACCGTCAAGAAAAGAGCCTACTCCTTTTTAAAAGGCCGGCAATGCATCTGCAATTTTCCTGGTGTTGCAGTTTTTCATCGGCAGCAGTAGTCACTTACCATCAGGCGAGCCGCAAGCCCCCTTTCCTATAAAAAGTAGATATTGAAAAACAATGTTTTTACAGTTTTAGTTTTATTTAAATCCCCAAGGTTTTTGGATAAAATCTATCCTAGATCACTCCTGGAATTGCCTCATCAATCTTGATAACAGCGCCACCTACCGGGTCCAATTGTGAATCGATTAGATCATCCAGAGACCCACTTAAACACACACAAAAATGCATCAGAATTGGTCATCCCAGTTTCGAGTTTTAGCGAGACTAACGGACAGCATTTGATTTTTATATATAGAGATTAGTAAGTATACAAAATGCTTGTCCTATACAGAATGCCTCGTCACCAGTGTAAAGGTTCTCCGGTTGTCGTCCCTTATCATGCGAAACACAACACCAATGTGCTGCTACTTTACGCGGTTATTTCCCTGTATAGCCGACCATTAGTGCTGCAGTGATATGTTGCTCCGTGACTCCATCATTAAGTATATGAATAATCTGACTGCCTTGACGCACTAGAGGTTATAGACGCAATTATTAATCTTTTTTTTTTTTTATAGGATAAGGGTGACAAACGAGCACACAGTCCACCTGATGGTAAATGGTTGCTGCGGCCCATAGACATCTACATCTATCCTCAATTACAAGTCAAAATGTAGATGCGTTGTCACCCGTGAGGACTAAGATGGAATGCCTCATTTCCAGTAAAAAGGGCCTCTGGCCACCTGCACTCACCAAGCGAAACGCAGAGGTAAACCTCTACTTCACGCTGGTTTTCTGTGAGGTCGTGGTACCACCCCGGTTCGAGCCGGCCCATCCGTGTGACAGCAAGAGCTGCCGCGTGGCTCTACCACTGTTGAAACATGAATCATGTGATCGTGAGTTCAAATCTCGAGTCAGAACAAAAAATAATTATTGGTTATTTATTTAAGAAATTCTTAGTAACGGCACGAATGCAGATAGTTGGCGGTGTTTTACCCCCGTGCCTCGAGAAGCACGTAAAGGTCTTGCGCCCGAGCGGTTCCATCAAACTATGAGAATTAGGCCCGCACATACATACGGAATTCCGTTTCGATATTTCAATTCGGGATTCCGAACGCAGCAAGCCCATATAAAGTCTATGACCCGTCACACACGTACAGTAGTTTTCCGTTCGGAATTTTGCGGGCAAAACGGGATTCCGTATGTGTGTGGCCGACCCGTTCGGAATCCTGAAACGGAATTCCGTATGTATGTGGCGGGCCTAAGAGACTCTATTTCCTTACTCTCTTTTAGAAAGAGAGTGCCCTTATGCTTGTTAATCCACTTGTGCACTATAATACTGTGCTGGACAGTTGACGTACGTGAGGGTAATTTGGTCATCCGGTTAATATGGTCACTTTCTCATAACTCAAAAAATATCAAATAATAAAGGGTCAAACGGGCGCCACTTTATCGACGCGATTATGACAGTTGATATTATAGAAAATATTTTAGTCCATTTTAGTATTGTAGCGTAGTTAGCTTTTTTAAGTCGAATTTTCGAAGTGTTCCTAATTATTGCCAAGGCTTGTTTGCTATTTTTTTTCTTAATATATTAGTTATGGTATACGAAATTATGTTTTTGTCTCTGTTCTCTTCCTAGTTTTGTTTTTATAGGGCGGCAAAGCTTAAGGTGACCATATTGCCCACACGTACCTTAGGCTCCGTTAAGACTGACCGCCGTGACAGAAATTCTATCTGAAGGGCCCTTATATTATTTAACCCGTAATTTTTTGCACCGCCTTTGAAGATGTTTCGAAGTTACTAAACTGGAAAGAATGCGGTACTAAAATCAATACCAAATATTACTATTCTCAAAGATCTCAATAGTATCTACAAACCGGTAGGCTTTAAGATGCACATGTCCAAAACGAAGATAATATCTAACGTCCACGTCCCACCTGTACTGTCAGCTGTTAGGCACAATAGGTTTGAAGATATTGAAGAATATGTGTATCTAGTAGAATTCCCCCGACTACCAATTTTGACCAAGAGGTCAATTGAGCAATTAAATTCGTTTGGACAACATTCAAAAAGTTATATTGTTATTTGTATATTGTTGAAAAACAGTTATGCACTGTTATATCAGTAAGTTCGTGATTACATAAGCCTAGCACCATTATACGTGGTAAAGCCACCCTGCAGCTATACTATGGTTTTAGCACGAATGTCTCTCACACGCTGTTAGGTGAGTGTATAGAAGCGGATACCCTATTTTACTGAAAACATTTTTTTTTCTTTATTTGGATCACCTACAGATGATACACTAACAAAAATATAACTCAACACTGCGACTACATGCTACGTTTTCATTTTCTTACAGGTAACCACAACTTACATAATTAGCGAAGTGATTTAAAAAAAAAGAGGAAACAGATAATCATATGCTAATAAATATATATAAAAACCAGATTTTCTACAGCTACAGTGTGTCGATTTAATGCTTATAAGAATGTAGATGTCTATGTGCTACACTACAGCATCTAATTACCATCAGGTGGACTGAGTGCTCGTTTGTCACCCTTATTTTATATAAAAAACGGTAGTGTACTTATAGCTCACGGCTTGCAAGGCCTATCTTGAATGAAATTAAAAATATCAAAAAGGCTAACAGCACTAACATTACAGAACCTAGTCGGTAGACTATCAGAAACGATATAATGTGTAAAAATAAATATAACTGTTGTAGACCTAAAAAATTACAGGAAAAAGAAAAAAAAGTGCTTTAAATTTGTTGTACAATAGGTAACATAATATCTAAATATTGGATGAAAATAAGAAAGTATTTTATTGTAATTAATACATATCAAATTCAGTCGTCAGATAGACTAATCTTAATGTAACTTGATTGAGGGTTCGGTCATGTGAAAACAAAACCAAAACATGATAGCTTTTTAATTTACTAAAGTTTCATAAGGTATAGTATTTATTGACAGGTATCTCGGCTGTTCTTAATGCTTTATTTGAAGGCAAGACCTTATTTTATTATCAGAGATGTTTTTTTAATCAGAGGGGGCAAAGGATAATGCGGCTCACCTGATGCTAAGTGACTACTGCTACCACCGCTACCGGTAATAACTGCAACACCAGGGGAATTGCAGGTGCGTTGCAGTCTTTTTAAAAAGGAGTAAGCGCGTTTCTTGAAAGCCAAAGTCGTATCGGATCGGAAAAATTGCTAGATGGTTCCACAAAGAAGTTGTGCGAGGAAGAAAGCTTGATCAATGACAAGAATATTAATAATAATAATTTTAGAAAGAATGAATGAGGAAAGAGTGACAAAGTAAATCTATATTGAAGATGGGAACGGCAGAGTCGGAAAGGGACCTAGACGTGAGTTTATCGAACAAATTGGCGATATATTAAAAATGGGCCAAATCAGGAGTACCTTTAACCGACGAGCATGTATGCGTAGATATAATATGGATATAAAGAAGGCGAGAGAGATGTGTCAGGATTGTGCCAAACGGAAAACCGTAGTCTCTGCCTACACCTCTGGGTGACAGGCGTGAGTGCTTATGTATATATGTATGTATAATTAATATAAGAATTACGATATGTTACGAATTAATATATTTAATGAATCAAAGATTATTTCCCAAAAACAAGGCGTGCAATTTTAATGTTTCATCGCTATGTTTACCTTAAGTGACTTCCTAGAGCATCAAATAATAAAAATATAATACACAGTAACATTGACATATAGCACAGAGCATTAGAGTAATAGTTATATTAAAGTTATTCAGACACGTATCCCAGCGTGAGTGATCGGTAGTGGAGCAAAATGGAAAGCACCTAAGGCAACGAAGGTCACACATGTGATGGACCGAAGAAGTTAAATTTGCTGTAGGCGGTCCCTTATATGAAAGTACTAGGATGTAAGCTAGCAGGGAGAAGTGGCTATAATGCTTGTGAGGCAACTAAAACCTGTCATTAAAGAAGTCTCTCCGTGATGACCACGACCGATCGGTCAAGAGAAGAAGCAGAGCCTAAAAATCATTTATAAAGCAATGCACTTGTCTTTGTCTTCAAATATACTATATTATATACATGATAGTGCAAGAATATCCACTACACCATATCGTCCTTTGAGTGTCATAACAAGCGACATAGACATAGGAAAACAAATTAGGAGACGGGCAACAGCGTCTTCCTTATAACAACTAAAAATAAAAAAGAAACAAACCAAATGCGAGTTGGACTCGCGCATGAAGGGTTCCGTACCATCGTAATACACGTTTCTGGTGGGGCCTTTGAATTTCTAATTAATTTTTATTTTTATTATTTGTTGTTATAGCGACAACAGAAATACATATTCTGTGAAAACTTCGATTGTATACCTATTACGGATCATGAGATACAGCCCGCTGACAGACGGACGTTTTACGTGGTAGAGCCATGCTGCATATTAATAGTATAATTGTAGCACGAATGGGTCGGCTCGACCGGGAAAGGATCACGCTCTCACAGAACAGTGGTAACAGTGGTAGAGCCACGCGGCAGCTTTTGCTGTCGCACGGATGGGCCGGCTCGAACCGGGGTGGTACCACGACCTCACAGAAAATCAGCGTGAAGTAGAGGTTTACCTCTGCGCTTCGCTTGGTGAGTGCAGGTGGCCGGAGGCCCTTTTTACTGGAAATGAGGAATTCCATCTTAGTCCTCACGGGTGACAACGCATCTACATTTTGATTTGTAATAGAGGATAGATGTAGTTGTCTATGGGCCGCAGCAACCACTTACCATCAGGTGGACTGTGTGCTCGTTTGTCACCCATATCCTATAAAAAAAAAGAACACCAGCGTAAAATAGCAGCTTAATGCTGCTGTGTTTCGTATGGTGAGTGAAGAGAACCGGAGACCTATTTTACTGGAAAAGAGGCATTCCATCTTAGCCCTCACGGCTGACAACGCATCTGAATTTTAATTCGTAAGCAAAGATAGATGTAGATGTCTATGGGACACAGCAAACACTTACCATCAGATGGACTGTATGCTTTTTTGTCACTCAAATTCTATAAAAAAAAGACGGACGGACGGATGGACGGATTGCGGAGGCTTAGTAATATGGTCCCGTTGGTTACACTTTGGGTACGGAACCCTAAAAACGGTTGTTAACCCGCCCATTAAGCGAGCTAACTATAAAAAATATTACCCCTATGGGATTTTTAGGGGGCGGCCTATATTCACCAGTGGGCTTTAATAGGCTGAAACGGTAACGTAATACTGTAAAGCAAAATGAAAAGCTAGCTTAAAGTTGTTTCATTTTTAATTGACGTAAGATGTCTAATAAATAGTATTTGTAATAAAAACGTGAAATTGATAAATTATCATTTTCTTGAATTTTTATAAATATTATAAGTCAGTGCTTCCCTCCTTTCCCCCTGGCGGTAAGCGGTGATGAAGCCCTTGATGATATCGCACTGACGCGTAGCAAAAGCTTATTCACTTTTCCATTGAAGAGTAAAATTACTAAAGTTAATACTATTTCTTTACTAAATTACATATGCAAGGATATACTAGTCACTTTGTAATACATTGCGTTGTATGCTACTTTTGTATTGGAACTACCACAGTTTATAAGTCATGCGACGCAATGTAATATATACTTCTATCATTTTGATGTAATCCAAGTCAGCCAATAATTATTCGCGTTATACGGGAATTCGCTCAGCTGTGTATACAAATAAAGCCGTTAGTGTGTGCTTTGAAACTAGTTTAGTCCTTATTGTTTATTTATTGATATTGTTTGTGTATTTGTTGCATCCTTATTTCTAAGAACCAATTTTCACTCGTCCCTGCATATATTTATACAAAAAGGCCCAATAATTTATAATATTGGATAATATTTTTTTATCTTTATAGAAGTGAGGATGACAAACGAGCACACAGTCCACGCGGTCGTAAGTGTATAGGTACTGTGGTCCATAGACATTAAGGATGCAGAAGCGTTGTCACTCACGGCGACTAAGATATAAAAATTTACACTCACCGCACAAAACACAACAGCATTAAATTTCTATTTTACGCTGGCATTCTGTGAGATCATGGTCCTTCCCATAATACGTGGATCTACCATGTCTAAAAATTTGTTCTATAATTATTTTGTTATATTTGTTCATTGTCTCTATTCGACAAAAAAAATTAGACACACCACTGACGACAATCGTATTGTCGTCAGTGGTGTGTCTTTCCTAGTGTAGTGTTGTTGGGAGTAGCGGTGCTGGAATTGGTGGTGACGGGGATAGTGCACGCAAATGAGGAGGTGTTCTTCAAACTAGGTAAGACACATCATTTTATTTTATCGAGCGGATGTACGCGAGGTAATTTTTACCAAATTTAATATAATGGATTTCCGCAAAGAAACGCCTGATTCTATTATATTATATTAATTACAAAAAAAATTGATTTGCTAGGTTGCCAATAGTTGCAAATACGGATTTAAGTTTACCTTGTAGAAATATAAAGCGATAAAATATGTTTTTCGCAAAACCTTCTTAATTCTTAATCAATTTTTAACTACAAAAAGAAGCTTCCATCATAAATTAATCCTTTCCAACTGAAAGCAAGTAGTAATAGCTGTGTTACTTCGAAAATTGAGTTTAAAATTACCTGAAAGCGACTATGGCCTTTATTGCGCGGTAATAAGTGAAGGAATACTTCGAAAGCTACCACACAAATATAAATTCTAATTAGATAAGTACAGTCGCGCTCAGATATGTACGTCACACTCATATTATATGAGTTATGGACGATTCAGAGAATAATATAAATAAATATTGCGTTCGTACTAGGAATTATTGCTGTTGCGTTCATTCCGTCCGCTCTTGTCTGTCTGTGATTATTTGATGGTGTTTTTTCGTGGAATCCTGTCATTGTATAGCTTAAGAGATTCGCTAAGCGTACATTTCTATTGTTTGTAGATGGCTTAACGCGTACCGTGTTATACTTTAAAATACAATTGTTGTTTCTTCGTCGCGTAGGTGTAAAAGGCAATGTATATAATTTTTATATTAAAACAAATGCCAACATTTCTTGTCTCTGGTTCCCATTCAAAGAGTACAATATTCTGGCGAAAATATCAGGCCTAAATCCGCAGACTGATTGACGATTAAGAACAAAATAACCAAAGAGAGAGAGATTGTACGTGGTAGAGCCATGCTGCAGCTATATTACTAGCATAGCTGTAGCACGAATGGGTCGGCTCGAAAGGGGAAGGACCACGCTCTCACAGAATACCAGCGTAAAATAGCAGCTTAACACTGCTGTGTCACGTATGGTGAGTGTAGAGAACCGGAGACCCTTTTTTACTGGAAACGAGGCATTCCATCTTAGTCCTCACGGGTGACAACGCATCTGCATTTTGATTCGTAATCGAGGATAGATGTAGATGTCTATGGGCCACAGTAACCACTTACTATCAGGTGGACTGTGTGCTCGTTTGTCACCCTAATTCTATAAAAAAGGAAATATATATAATTTTTATATGAATACAAATGCCAACATTTCTTGCCTCTGGTTCCCACACTAAGAGTACAATATTCTGGCGAAAATATCAGGCCTAAATCCTCAGACTGATTGACGCTTAAGAATAGAATAACTAAAGAGAGGCATTCCCCTCTGTTGTCCAATGTTCCAGTAACATAACTATTTCTAATTTTTGACCACTTCATTGGGCTAGTGATTGTAGGCGTTATTGCTGATTATTTGGTCCCAGGTTCGAATCTTGGGTCAGGCCAACATCAGTTATTGGGTTTTTCTGATAAAGAAAATGTCACTAGCAACCTAGAAAGAAAGTTGGCGGTGTTTTAGCCTCAACTCTTGGAAAGCTTTCTACGTTAGATCTGTCCTACGTCCGATTTCTCTATAAATAGTAGTAATAGTTACGTCTAACATGGCAGTACAGGTCTTCAAAGCTACACCAGGTGTTGAAATCAGGAGTAAATTCGGGATCTAGTTCCATATTTATAGAATTAATGTCATGAATGCACTTGTGATATTCACTCCTGATATCATCGATGGTTTCGCACTGTGATATAAACATATCCTGAATAGCGGCATCGTTTATTGTTTTTGAAAGATCGAAAATACGTTGCATGCGAGTAAAATAAACATCACTGCATGTTTCCTTAATAAGTAATTCCTTAGTCAGAGTTTTGCGAGTGGCTGCCATATTTTCGAACTAATGAAAACGGAGTGCAAATTAATGATGTAAAATTACAAAACATACAAAGTATTTATAACAGTATCCGCACAAATAACGGTTCAAATAATAATAAATACAATATTTTAACAAGTCACACACACTATAAAATGATCAACGTCATCCAGAACACATGAATAATAATTGCGGGAAATAAAAATGGCGGGCGGTAAGCAAAGAAATAACCGACGCTATGTGAGAAAATATAAATTTCGGTAAGAAATTGAAAACCTCACAGGAGGCACCAGAAAATTAAATTAGACGTTCTATAAGAGTGTGACGTTAGAGAGTGCACCTGTCTTTACGCACTATAATCCTATCCTGAGTAGATGGCTAGTCTCCGTTTGGTCGTTGTGACCGAATTTCGATAATGAAGACATAAGCCTAAGACACTCTTTCAAGCTAATCATGACAGACAAGACATTGTTAAAAAGCTGTATATATCACGGGAATAATAAAAAAGACTTATAAAGAACAAAGAAGAAGCCACATTTAAAGAAAAAGACAGCAGATATTTTGTGCTGGTCAGTAATGGAAACAGTATGTCAAAAAGAGACGGCAACAAAATAAAATCGATCGATTAGCTGCGCCAAGTATCATCATCATCATTACATCCCTTCACAAGTCTACTGCCGAACATAGGCCTCCCCCAAGTAATGCCACAAAGCACGGTCCTGAGCCACCTGCATCCATCGACTTTCTGCATGTCTTACCAGGTCATCACTTTATCTAGTGGGGATCACCCTACACATTTTCTCATATTCCTACGAGTCATATCTGTGATCATTTGCATTATACGATAATGTAATAGCGGGCAAAGGCCTAAGTGATGATACTAAGTTCAGTGGAGCGTATGGTGTGACGACGCGGTTCAAACCACTGTCGTATAGTTTATGACATCTTTTTATGAATAACTAATAGTTAAAGGCGCGTCGTACTCCTTGAGGCTTAGATGTGTTGCCTAAACACTACCAGCGTTGTAGTATTTAGGCAACTGCTGGTATTTTGTGGTCTCCAGTCGTATCCTTTGTTGGGATTCTTGAATAAATGTTATTTAAAGAAAAATATTACATAGAAATACAGTCGGTTGTGCTTTATAACTGTTCCCTAATTGCAGGATTTTTTCTAGTAAATACATCACCCATTTACATCCTATATACATTTATCATCATCATTGTAATGGCTTTCAGCCCTTCTCAAATCTTCTGCTCAACATAAACGTTCCCTAATGAATACCATAAAGCACTATCCACCAGCACCTATCGGCTTCCCGCATAGAATTTACCAAAAAGTAAAGTAGTAAAACAGCTTCTCGAGTTGTTTGATAAGGATCGGTTTCCACCATTACTTTAGCTCAGAGTTTTGTTTTCCTCGTGATTTATTCATCAAGTTGAAATACACTACGAAAGCGATTAAACTAAAAACGCACTCTCCAAATCGATACTATTTGCTGTCTCTACTGTGTTAGACCACGTCAGAACTCGTATTCGAAAATTAAGTATTGTAATTTTTGAGGTCTCCATGCTTAATTCTGTATTAGATAACTCCTATCATACTGTGTTTGTATACTATGTAATTTTTTTTTAAATTTAAAACGTTACAGCTGTTATATAAAAAAAAGTTTTAGTTCCTCCACTGAATGAACTTGCCTTGTAGTGGCAGGGCGGGCTTCCCTTTATCCGTTCCGTTCCGTTACATCTTATGAAGTCAGTTCCACAGGTCTAGACTACTGTTGGGCATAGGCCTCCCCGATGTCAATAATGATTACACAACATAATTATAATGTAACACTTTTTTACTTGATAATACATAGAACCATACGATATCACGTACATAACGCGTGCCATTTAGTCCCGGATCTGACGCCCATGCAGTGTTCCCATTCCGTTCGCGGATTTAATTTCCTGCATTCAAATCTGATACCTTTCAATAGGAAAACATTTCTCCATTACGGAGTCCATAAATCGTGACTATTGCCATGTAAGGTAAAGGCCCAATTGTTAACACGTAGATCGTTTATTGAAAACAAAGGGCAAGTGAGATTAGGGCGTTAATGCTTTGATTAATTGAAAGAGATGTTTTGTTACTTGTACAGTTTAGTTAAGGACCGCAGGTTTACCTGTAAGAACTTCTTGTCACGTGGCAGCGTATAAAAATCTATCACCGTCTTTTAGGTAAGAATAGAAAGCCTTCATTGCCTCCGTTTGATGGTCACATACTACCGGAGATGGGATACACTGTCTAAAGTGGGATCTAATACTACTGTCACCAATCCGATACACTGGGAGATACCCATATCTAGCAGTTGATTGCTACAGGCGGAACAATAATTTAAAATTAAAAATTTTGTACAGCCGACTTCAATATAAGCGACTTCAATATAAGCGACTTCAATATAAGCGACTTCAATATAAGTTGTTTAAGAATAACTCAATAACCATTAGTCTGACCTTGATCAAATTCATATGGGACCACACGAGAACTATCAGCTTTCATATAAAAAAAGAATCATCGAGATCGGTTCACCCAGTACAAAGTTATGAGGTAACACACATAAAAAAGAACATACAGTCGAATTGAGTACCGTCTCCTTTTTGGAAGTCGGCAGAAAAGAAAGAAAGTCTATGAATTGAATGCTGTGCACAGTGAGGGATAATACAAGATACAAAGTGTACTTAAATATAATCATGTATTTATATAATCATGTGATATGTCAAGTGTATACCTGGTGTAAGTGTGTACCTGGCGTGTCGCAGCCGCAGAAGAAACTATTGCGGAAAATACGTTTTTCTGCCGACTTCCAAAAAGGAGGCGGTACTCAATTCGAGTGTATGTTTTTTTTATGTGTGTTACCTCATAACTTTGTACTGGGCGAACCGATTTAGATGATTCTTTTTTTATATGAAAGCTGATAGTTCTCGTGTGGTCCATTTTGATCCAATCCAATTTGATCAAGGTCAGACTAATGGTAATTGAGTTATTCTTAAATAACCTATATTGAAGTCGCTTATATTGAAGTCGGCTGTACAAAATTTTTAATTTTTAATTATAATTTGGAAGGGTTATATTGTTTAATTGCGAATGATAAAACATTTATTGAAATTATTTGATATACATATAACTATCGAAAAAAAATTGGCGGTATGATACGCATGCCACCGATTGTAAGTTAATTGTACTATGCTTATATGTACCTTTGCAGAAACGTAAACAATAAGTTGACAAAGTTTTACCGCCATCCGATGAACGGTATGGCATCGCATGAAATAAGTACAAACAAACATAATTTTTTATATATGTTACATTAAAATTAACTTATTCAAATACCTTGAAGAAAGCACATATGAATGTCAAAATATAATTACAATTTTGGGTTCAAATGTACTCATATAGACAAAGGCGCATAACATAGAGCAACACAGGTGTACAATCCGATACGACGGCGGCCTGTGCTTTATGGCACTTAAACCGTAGATAGAGGATAACTACACCTTCGGCGATTTCAAATTCAATATAACACGTTATATCTTCCAACATATTAAGATTTTTGAAATACCTAGAAAACGATACGAGCAAGTATCTTTATCTTTAAGGTAGTTATTGTAAGTATATATAGTTCTAAGTAATTATTACCACGATCTAATACAGCTTATCAAAAGTCCATTGCTGAATATAGGATCTCCCCCATAGATTGCCTCATAGGGACGACATTTGCCTGGTTGCCTCGCTTGGCTAGCGGGTTAGCAACCGCAATTTTTATTATTTTACTAGCTGTTCCCCGCGACTTCGCCCGCGTGTTAGGATTTTAATGTTTTTGCGCGGAACCCTAATTCTTTTTCTAAAATAAAAGTAACCTAAATTACTCCTTGTGAAATCAGCTATCTACCAGTGAAAGTCCCGTCAAAATCGGTTCAGCTATTTCGGAGATTAGCCGGAACAAACAGACAGACAGACAAATATTTTAAAAATTGTACTTTAGTTATAAGTACCGTATTTACTTTCGTATGCATTAAGTAAAAAACTGTAATTTTGACATTACAAACAGACACTTCAATTTTATTTATTTGTATAGACTAGCTCGCCAGGCAGACGTTGATCTGCCCTTTCCAACGACCCTTTCTATGAAAATCCTTAAATTCGCAATAAAACATTTTGAGGGTCATTTATCGGGTTAAAAACTATCCTATCTCTCAAGTTGGACCAAAATGCACACAGTGTGCAAAATTTCATTGAAATAAGTTCAGTAGTTTAGGAGTCCCTCGCGGACAAACAACGTGACACGTAATTTTTATATATAAAGATGTTGTTATTATCAGGAAGATACAGCTGCCAATCTCCTGTACTATTTTCCACTGTCGCCTCGTACGATACTCATATATGATATGGGATTACGGATATTCTTACACCGCCACTACAAACACGGTCATGATTATGTAATTAGTCATTAATTATGTAATAATATTATATGTTTTATTAATGAGAGATTCATTAATCTATTTCATAAAAATATTTATACGTAAGTCCACTTTACCAATGGGTATCCAATTGAAGAAGCGTACACAACCCGTGTAGTGGCGTGTAAGAATACACACTACCCCATATATTCCCGCGGGTGTCACAAGAGGCGACAGCGGGAAACTGAGACAGAAGATGGGCAGCAGCATCTTTCTGCTAACAGCAAATTACAATAAAAAACTGCGGTTGCCAACCCGCTCGCCAAGTGTGGCAATTATGGCAATACGGGGTGTAATATTAATGTAATAATTGCCATAATTGCCATGACCAAAGTTACAAAAAGACGGCCCCCAGTCCCCGGCGGCCCCGCTATTCCTAGCTACGGTCGCGATCATGGTAACGGCAGGACAGGGGTGTTAAGAATCTCCGGTGGAAGTTCGGTTGCCACCTAAGACGACTCTGAGGACTGACGAGAAGATCCTGGAGCTGGAAGAAGAAATAGAGAAGTTGCGCTGGGATATTATAGGATTACCTGAGGTACGAAGAGAGGGGGAGGATACGGTAATCTTCGAATCCGGCCCCAAAGACGTGTCCGATTTATCGTCCACAAGTCTCTCGTTAACAACGTTGTAAAGATTGTGAGTGTATCGACGAGGGTTGCGTACCTTATACTCAGAACGTCGACACCTTACACTTATAATTTCTAGTAGGGGAGTCTCCTTTAATTTTTAATTTATTTTAATTTTCATTATTTGCTGTTATGGAAGCAATAGAAATACACATTATTTGAAAATTTCACATGTATACCTATTACGGATCATGAGATACAGCCCGCTGACAGACTGACGGACGGACAGCGGAGGCCCTTTGTTTGCGCTTTGGTTACGGATCCCTAAAGAGGAACTTCAAATTCATGCTTAATTCTAGTGCTGATAATATGATGAATATCAATTTTTAGTCTAAATAAACCTAGCAAGCTAACAGCATAGCAAAGTGGCGAAGCAATCAGCTTTTTTTTTGCCGTTGAGCAATCAGTTTCAAAATAGGAGGTTCAGATCCCTGGGTGATCAGTAATCGATTGCTGAAAACAGAATTTGAAAATTCGAAACCGTTCTCGAGATAATCGTGCGACAGACGGACAGACAGACGGACACACAGACGGACAGACAGACGGACAGACATCGTGAAATCAATAAGTGTCTTTGCAAGCTTCGCCACTTAATAATGATTTATTTCATATTTGGAGTAATTTTAGTGTGACAATATTTTGTGAATTAAGAGTGACAAACGAGCACATCAGCCCACCTGACAGTAAATTGATACTGTGGTCTAAATATACATATCTATATTCATCCTCGATTGAAGAATTGAGAATCAAATTACAGATGCGTTGTCATCCCTTTTGACTATGATGGAATACCTCGTTACCAATAAAAAGGGTTTCCAGTTCTCAATACTTACCATTCGAAACAAAGTAAAATTTTGCTTCTGTTTTATGCTAGTCTTCTTTTAGATTTTTTTTAATCGTTTTTTTAAGTGACGAAATAACTTATAGTCCACCTGTGGTTGTTGCAGTCCATGGACACCTTTATACGTGGTAGAGCCATGCTACAGCTATATTAGTAGTATAGTTGTAACACGAATGGGTGGGCTGGACCGGGGAACCACGCTCTCACAGAATACCAGCGGAAAATAGCAGCTTAACGCGTGTTTCGTATGGTGAGTGTAAAGAACCGGAGACCCTTTTTACTGGACATGAGGTATTCCATCTTAGTCCTCACGGGTGACAACGCATCTGAATTCTGAGTCTTTACTGAGGATAGATGCAGATGTCTATGGGTCACAGTAACCACTTACCATCAGGTGGACTGTGTACTCGTTTGTCACCCTATCCTATAAAAAAAACCTTCAGACAACCTTAAACAAAGAAGGTTACTTATGCGTTGTCGACAACCAAGATGTAATGTCATACAGCCTGAAACTATACTGGCTCTCTACACCCTTCAAATCGGAATACAGTAATGCAATTTATACGTGGTAGAGTCATGCTGCAGCTAATGCTGCAGCTATATTACTGGTATAGTTGTAGTACGAATGGGTCGGCTCGACCGGGGTAGGACCACGCTCACACAGAATACCAGCGTAAAATAGCAGCTTAACGCTGCTGTTTCATATGGTGAGTGTAGATAACCGGATACCCTTTTTATTCGAAACGAGGCATTCCATCTTAGTCCTCACGGGTGACAATTCATCTGCATTTTGATTCGTTATCGACGATGGATGTAGATGTCTATGGGTTACTGCAACCAATTATCATCAGGAGGACTGTGTGCTCGTTTGTCACCTTTATTCTATAAAAAAGCACTGCTATTTTGAGACATAATAGGTAAGAGTGTGGTATCCACCCAGATGGACTCTTAGGCACAAAAGGAGTCCACCATCTAGTGAGATCCCCGCTCGAGGTGACCCATTCGCACTTCGGCTATAATACAACGTATCTCTTTCTCACGCATCTCTGGTTCATAGATCATATTATTTGCGTTTTATACGTAGTAGAGCCATGGTGCAGGTATATTATGGTTGTAGCATGAATGGGTCGGACCAGGGAAGGACCACTGTCTCACAGAATACCAGCGTGATTTAGAAGATTTGCTGCTGTGTTTCGTATGGTGAGTGTGGAGAAACCGAAGAATTTTTACTGGAAATGAGGCGTTCCATTTTAGTCTTCGAGGCTAATAACGTATCTACATTTTGATTCCTAATCGAGGATAATGGATGTCTACACGCGGGACACAGCATTCACTTACCATCACGTGGACTGTATGCTCGTTTTCATCCTTATTCTATAAAAAAGGTGAATATCTATATAAAAGCACAACTGTCATTGTTATTATCTAATATTCCCTGTAAGTAATTTATATAATTCTAAAAATTTTACTTTAACATAGTAATGCTCAAGTCACAAACAACTTCAAATTAATTCTTCAAACCATCGGCAGGTGCGTTCAATGCTTACGAAAATCCCATTAATTGGCATTTTGTTTGATTTATTAGAGTGAACGAGCAGAAGTGAGCTGTTTGGAATATTTTCAATATCGTTACACTGTTTTTTCCGATTCCTTTTTATAAGTTGTATCGCCATCTGTTGGTAATGTGCTGTGATTTAATCCAAGTCTTTATATTAAGATGTTCAGAAGAAAAAAAATCTTTAATGAACATATTTTTTTTAATTCAATTTTTATACTAGGTGGAATGAATTCTTTTCTGTCGAATAATAATAACGATGGTTAGAATCAGTTACTACTGCTCTCAAAATGCCCTCATCTCTAAAACAGATCAATTTTCGACAGCCGAATGTTCACGGTTTGATTAAGAATATTAATTCAACCAAATCTTTATTTGCGACTACAGATTTTTTTTATAGGATAACGGTGACAAACGAGCACACAGTCCACCTGATGGTAAGTGGTTGCTGTGGCCCATAGACATCTACATCTATCTTCGATTACGAATCAAAATGCAGATGCGTTGTCAGCCGTGAGGCCTAAGATTGAATGCCTCGTTTCCAGTAAAAAGGGGTCTCCGGTTCTCTACACTCACCATACGAAACACAGCAGCGTTAAGCTGCTGTTCACAGCTGTTCGGAAACGTGTTTTTAATATTATAAATTTAGTTTTCTGTGTTTGGTCATATGGTGAAATAAAATATATATAATAAATGTATATATAATAATTAACATAATACTTATTTTTATCTACAATACTAAAAACTATAATAATAATAATAAAAAAACTAAAACTAGAAACTTAAATATCATATAGTCCTACTCCCCGCGGTATCGTTCCAAGAACGCTGGCTGCGTTTCCCCGCTGAATGGCTATACTTAGCCTTTGAGCGAGGAAAGAACCAGCCCTCTTATCACCAGCAGCAACGACCAGCCGCGGATGGAGTTCCTTTAGGAACTTGACCGCAAGTGGACCCCACGGACCGGTAGTCTCTACAGCAAATGGCACAAATATGTAGTCATCTCTCAGAGACTCATATTTGCGCCACTTACTCAGTTCAGCTGCCTCTGATGCCGCCCCGGCTCTAAACGAGGTACCCCTGAGATGAGAGACCGCCAGAGTGTCTACGCAAGTAGCATCCCACACTAGGGCTTTACCTCTCTCCCAAGGGACCAATGTCATACCGTCGGTTCTCTTGCCATCGTCTCTAAATATTCCACAAGGCTCTAAAACCGAGGGAACATTTATAGAGACAAGAGCCCTTCGGATGACATCGTTCAGAGAACTGTGTCGTGAAAATCTACCAGCGCTTTTCTTACATGAAAGTCCGTGGAGCCCAAACTTGTCGACGCTGCTACCACAGGGACACTGATGGGGTTGATAAATCGCCGCTCCTAGTCGGATTCCTACGGCAATGCGTAAGCTTTCCGCATCAAGTAATGTGCCGAGATTACTTGATGGTAAAGCGTGTAACCAGTGACTAGATTCCTTAGTCGAAACAGCTAGAAGGCGTGCCTTATCTTGGTCACTATGGAGATTATGAAACAAATCCTTCTGCACGCCCTGTACCAACGGGATATCCCACTGTTTTTGTTGGTTAACTTTCAGTGGAACATTTTCACCAGGACAGAGCGTTTGCCATGTCTGCCCTGCCTCCGCAGCAAAGCATAGGTCTACTTTATTATTTAAAATTATATTACATAAGTCACTGACACTATGTACGGAAGCAAGGAAAGCAGGCAATGCAACGATAGAAAGATTTCTCACATCAATGCCACCAAATTTTATAGGTAAGGCTGTTGTATTTAAAGTTAAATTTAGAATTTTTTCTATAGCTATTTTAAGATTATTATCAATATCTTGTAAAATATCCGAACATTTCCAGACTGGACTCGAGCGGAGTAAGTATGTAAATCTAGGTACAAGAAGACAATATTTTAAAATAGTAAGAGCTATGTGGGGGTTTAATTTATACAATTTATCAACGTGGTTTAAAAACTGATCAAATTTTGTTTTTAAAACAGGTTTAATACTATCGAAAAACAACGGGGCACCTAGCAGGTATAGTGATTCCGTACTAAAATTTTGAATTAAAGTGTCTCTATGAGAATTAGATAAATTATTGGAAAAAATATTTCACATTTATGTATATATATAATAAATGTATATAAATAATAAATGTATCTATTATTAGATACATTGCATAAGTCTTGCATTCATAGATGTGGCGTTATTTAGATTTTAGATAATAAAAGACAATTTGTTTTATTAATTCGCAATCTGATCGTGAAGTTTAATTAAAACCGGTTTAGCCATTCCGAAGATTAGCTAAGACAGATAGACAGACAGACAAAATATATAGTTATTCATGTCATAATGACATGCAAATAATCCCTTTACCTCAATATAAGGCTAACTGCCTTATATTGATATTTACTTCGATACAGGTGGACACTTTTATTTATCTGTATAGATATATAATTTGTGGTACTTTGTGAATGGTTTCATACATAAATACATAAACACTCACGCCTGTCACCCAGAGGGGTAGGCAGAGACTATGGAGTTCCATTTGACACGATCCTGACACACCTATCTCGCTTCCTCCACATCCATATACCTACGCATACACGCTCGTTGGTTAAAGGTACTCTTAATTTGGCCCATTTTCAATATATCGCCAATTTGGTCGATAAACTTTCGCCTAGGGCGACCCTTCCCGACTCTGCCATTCACCTCTGCAACATAAATTTGCTTTGTCACTCTTTCCTCATTCATTCTTTCTACATGACCAAACCACCGAAGCATTCCTTTCTTAATCCTAGTCACAACATCATCTTGCAATTTTGTGATTTTGTTTAAATTGAATGGTTTTGTTTTTATATAAATATTATCTATTAACAAGTAGATAACGACTGCAGTTAGTTATTAATATTATTAAGTAGTGTAGTGTTTAAGAAACGATCAACTTATGCAAAATACAACTTGCACAAACATAGGTAATTACGCGCAAGGACCGCGCATTGCAAACAATCTCACAAAGGGGCGCTGATTCGACCGCTCCATGAATGCCCGTAATTCCGCACAGTTCGCAAACTGCCGGTTTGACGCCTAGTCAGCTTCCGCCTAATCGGTTACACGTAAGTAAACTTCGTTGAATTTAATTACAGTTGCGCTTAGCAACGTTCTGACGGGTGGAATTATTATGAATGTTATTAAACGTTAAGCATGTAAGCCATATTGAAATATTTCGCAACGGGGAAAGTTTTATCGAAATATTAAGTCAAAGTTTCGAGATTACTTGTGGTTTCTTATTTAATTTAGACTAAGTTGCGCTTGCAAAAAATTGCATGCTTCCTACTATTTTTACTCCACAATTTTTTTTCTATGTTGATAAAGGGTGGCCAACGTAGAGGTATAGAATTTTTATATGCCACCATTTTGTTTTGGCGGCAATTCTGACAGTTTTAGGTAACAATTATTTTGTGTAGCTACGGCAAATTCGATATGGAGCGTTTTTTAATAGAGGAACATGCTTTTTATCAAAACATTCTACTCAAATCAATCTTCTATTACGGAACGAGATGAACGGCGTCAGGTATACCGTGTGATGGTGTAAGAGAACCAATCACTAAGGTGATTGGTTACGAAATAAGTTTCGTCCCGTGAATTTCGAAGACATGACTTCTTACGAATGGTGATATTACAAACCGTTAACACCAAACCTAAAATATCTAAACCGAAAACGGACCGTTTAGTAAAAATTACTATACATCTGGTAGGTAGGTACTGCGATAGTCAATACCCCTGCGAAGCGTGGAGATAAGGCAAATTCTCCCTAGAACTGAAGAGGCATATATCTGGCAGAAGATTTTAACAAAACGATGAATACAATGATATTTGAAAATACAAGGTCAACGAAGATCAGCCTCAAAAGTGGGAAACATTTGGTATTACAAGCGCAGTCATTAAATGACAAATCCGTCCTACTGTGAAAGATTGCCAGCAGCACTCTCACGGGCTGATGATGAAATATAAGGATTGCAAATGACGATAGTGTCTCTATTTTACCGTGGAATCTTTCATTTATTTATACAGCAGAGTCGACTTTAATATTAAAGATGTAATAACCAATATGCTAAGATCCATGTAAAAAAATAAAATGATGTGTCTTACCTAGTTTGGAGAGCACCTCCCGCTTTTCTTCAATTGCTTGTGTTATCCTCGTCACTAATCCCAGCACCACTAATAATCACAGCAATTTAGGGATGGCGGGAGGTGCTCTTCAAATTATGTAAGAGAAATCATTTATTTTACTACGCGGATCTTAGCAAATTGGTTAATTTCATCTTTAATATAATGGATTTCCGCAAAGTAACGCCTGGGCCTATTAATTGCCGACTTTAATATCAAAGCCCACGGCTGGACATAGGCCTCCCCATAGCATGCCACATAAATTATGTTCAGCAATTGCTCGTGAGTCTACTTGTGTGGGTCCAACAGAATATCAGCGCTGCGGTAACTCTGTTTTTTTTTACTTATTATAAGCCAGTGCTTGGCCACAATCCCACCTGGTGGTAAGTGGTGATGCAGCCTTAGATGGTAAATCGCACTGACTTATCGTAACAACAGCCTATTCACTCTTGCCTTGAAGACGCCTAGATTGTATTCGGACGGAAAGATAGACGCCGGCAAATTATTCCACTCCTTTGCTGTACGCATTACAAAAGACGAAGCAAACCGTTTGGTTCTAATGCGTGGAATATCGACAACAAAGGGATGAAGACCCGCCGACCGTCTGGTTGTCCGATGGTGGAAAGGAGAGGGAGAAATTAAGGCGTGTAATTCCTGCGCACACTCACCGAAATGCATCCTATAGAATACCGAGAGACTGGCTACTCTGCGCCTGTGCTCAAGGCTGACAAGATTGGTTTCAACCAAATCAAGGTCACCAATGATCCTCTTCGCACGTCTCTCCACTGAGTCCAATGCTGCCAGGTGGCATTTTGCAGCACCAGCCCATATGTGACAGCAGTACTCCATGCACGACCGGACTTGCGCTTTATATAAGGTAAGAAGCTGCCCCGGCGTGAAGTACCGCCGCACCCTTGCAAGGACACCAAGTTTCCTTGCGGCTGCTTTGGCTCTGGACTCAATGAACCGCCCATAGTTTAGGTTCGGAGAAAATTCAATCCCTAACAACTGAAGGCTGTCAGTGTACTCCAAGGATACATTCCGGAAAGTAGGAGCCAAGATGAGCGGGCTCCTTTTAGCGGTAAAAAAACACGCTTGTGTTTTGGAGGCGTTAAATCTCACGAGATTGGCATCGCCCCATTCGGAGACTGCCTGTAGTGTGAGACTCACACGCTCAACCATAGCCTCTGTTTCTGACTGGATTTGATCCCGACTGGCCCGGGCGCTTGGTTGGTATCTCTCCACAACTGTGCTGTCGTCTGCATACCCATATACCATAGACACCGGGAATGAGCAGATCATTTATATGCAGCAGGAAGAGAGTTGCGGAGAGAACGGACCCCTGAGGAACACCGGCGTTAGTCGCCACAGTATTGGATGAGCAGCCATCAACGACGACCCGGAGAGACCGTTCACTCAGAAAGTCCTTCGCCCAGACAATTAGGCCAGGGGATAAGCCATACGCTTATAACACTTTTTAGGGCGTTACTCACCGGCTACGGTCATCGGAGAGTTAAGAGACTCGAGTATCAAAATAAAAGTATCCCAGGGCGCCTGTTGTTGGATGATTAGTAAATGAAAATTCAAAGTTACATATACAGACAAAAAGTAGTTTATTTCCTTCTAAAGTTCATACGGATAGCCCCAAACATCAAGTTGTCACTTTAAAATACACTGGGAACTGAGGTTTTGACTAACCTGGTGGATTACACAATATTACACTGTTTATGGTCAATCCCGCGAAGCAGTGAGGTAAGAGATGTCCTCCAGGTGTACTCCGGTCGCGGTCTCCAGACTGCCCAGTCCCAATATAGCCACCAGTTGAAGCTGCCTCGCCTCGTTCACATAGTTAAACTTGATAATGGACCATACTCAAAGTAAGGACTAAGGACCCCTATGACAAGACAAAAGAATCTATGAAATACCATGTACTGTTAATTAGAGCACATGTGCTTTTAAGAAGACAAAAACATTAAGTACTTACAATTTATGGGATGATGTGTTTCAACACATTAAACTGCCTGTAAACATTGTGTTTAAGAGGCCGTACGTCCAAGTACTCGTCACTTTAAATTCATGTTCCGGCGTTTCGATTCAAGAATTATATATGTGCGTGTCCGATCATAACAACGGCTCGCTCAAAAAGACCTAGGTCTCCCTTGGGCTACGCGCCACCGTCGATCCGTGGTAGGATTTCGAACTAACACGAAAGGTCAATTGCATGCAATTAGCTAGCTCGGTTCGTCAATATACGTTTCTAGTTACTTCGGACTAATGACGTTAGATGGCGTACTGATGTCTATTCATTGACTGTAATAATATAAATATGCTAAAATAATGTACACGAAAATTTTCGTGTTACACATCCCCTTTGCTTGGGTTAAAAAGTTCTTCGTAATGAAGATACTTATTCCGAAGACATCTCGTGCCACCTGCAGAACAACGCCTGAATACCAAATACAGTGAAGAAGTTGCAATGTGTCTCTAATCCAATCTGACTAAAAATATTCGCACGGATAGTAAATTCCAAGTCACCCATGCACCAACAACTAACAAGTACCAAGCCATCACTTAATCACTTAATTACGACGTTTAATCTTACACAAGGCTCATTATTACTCTACTTATTACCTAATTTTCATTTCTGTATCTGTATACCTAGTAACATTATATTCCACTAAACAATTTAACCTCAAAATGTAATTACCTACTTGTGTTGTTGACACAAAAAAAAACTACCACAAATTTACCTACTTGTGTTGTAATTTAGAAAATACTACACTAATTGTTATACCTATATTAGTCTAATGGCATGCAACTTTATTTACATTTATTCCTACATGTTTTTTTTGCTATTAAAATACAACTACCTATGAATAATTACGTTCCCGAATCCTACGCGCGAATAGTCTATTACCATTCATGCGGTGCGTGACGTAACATCACGAGACAGAAACGAATACCTACAGTGCACTAAGCCTACACACGATGTTTACGTTTCGACTTGCCTTTTCTCTAAGTAGTCGAGAAACGAACGTGTTCTTGTTTATTAAGTTGAGTAGTTAAGTGATTTGCAAATCATATTAAGTATTAAGTTAAGTTAAATATCTATCTCGCATTAAGTTAAGTGAATTAACGTTTAATCATATTAAGTTAAAAGAAACAGCTTAAGTAATGCTACGCACTGCCTGGTAGGCATTTTCTTATAAAATGTCCAGAGTGCGGGCATAAAAAACAAGTTCTTATCTAACTCGCGCCGATGTTCACAACATAAGGTGACCTATTAGTTATGTATCGCTCGTTCATCAATACAATCACAGCTTATTTATCTCAGAAAGTTCACCGGTGGAAATACATTTTGAAAATGTTTATTATTCTTACATTCTTTCACTCAATCATACTCTTCACTCACATTCTACAAAACTATTAGTCATCTTGTTTAAGGATGTCTTTTATGTGAAAATTACCTAGTGTCTTACCTTCCATGCTGGCTAAGGTATACACTAAAGGTGATAATTTCGCTGTTATGACACATTTTTGAAATTTTGGTGCTAGTTTAGCCGTAAATCTCTTTGAGGCATTAGATAGGTAATGGGTACGTTTATATACAATCTGACCTACTTTTAACTCAACATGTCGTTTTCTTAAGTTATAGTACTTTTCATTTCTAGAATGAGCATTTTTAATATGCTTTTGTACCTTTTTAAATATGGTGTCTAATTCCGCTAATTTTTTACTGTATGCTTGTGGTTCACCGAGAGTTACTTGTGATCTTTGAACTGGCTGAGTGCTATCTAAGCTGTGTAACATTCCATCTATTATGAATTCCCGTCCATGCACAAGAAAATACGGAGTAAACTTAGTGGTATCATTCACGGCTGAATTAAGTGCGCATTGCAACTGTGGGATGTTCTCGTCCCATCGTTTATGCTCGGTACCTACATAACATGATATACCGTTAACTACGTTCCTAATCGCTCTTTCGGCTTGATTTACCTGTGGGTGATAACGCGGGTTATAATAGATATTCGGTACGTTATATTTATGTAACAGTTGCCTAAACTGATTAGACACATACTGTGGGCCATTGTCAATATAGATAGTCTTACATACGCCATGTACTAGGAACACTTTCTCTTCTATGAACTTAGCGATCGCAGCGCCTGTTGCGGTCCGTATAGGATGCAACATGACATACTTGCTAAAATAGTCTGTACATACAATTAAGTGAATATTCCTATTGCGAGAAACCGGAAATGGGCCTAGCAAATCGCAACATATGGCCTCCCAGGGTTTGTTAACCTCCTTCGGGTTTCCCATTAAACCAGGTCTAACCGTGTTGACGGGTTTGTATTGTTTACATATCTCGCATTTTTTAACATATTCTTTCACATCTCGGTACATGCTGGGCCAGTAATAATTAAGACTAAGACGCTTGTGGGTTTTAAAGACACCCAAATGAGCACTAACTGGTTCATCATGACATTTCTTTAAAATACCTAACCTGTCTTCCTCGGGTACCACTAACTTCCAATTAAACTCCTTCGTTAACTCATATTTATTTTTAGAGTACCTAAGCAATCTATCGTCTTTTACCATGAAGTGGGGATATTTGCGAGGGTTGGCCTGACAATCTTCGTATACATGTCTATACCACGCATCACTGGTTGCCGGCGTAGCGATTGCATCAACTTGAATCCTACTTAGTGCGTCTGGAATAACATTTAATTTACCTTTTCTGTGTTCTATTTCGAAATCAAATTGACTCAATCGCATGCTCCACCTGGCTAAGCTACCTGATGGGTTATTTAATTTATAAAACCATAATAACGAGGCGTGGTCGGTTATTATTTTACACTTTGTACCTTCTACATAAGATCTAAATTGCTCTAATGCGTAAATCACGGCCATAAGTTCTCTCTCCGATGTGGAAAAATTAACTTCATTTTTGGCAAGAGACCGACTGCAGTATGCTATGGGATGTTCTACCCCGTCATAAGTCTGGGTTAAGACTCCGCCCACAGCCACTGAGGAAGCGTCACAATGGATAGAAAAAGGCAAATCAAAGTTTGGACATTTAAGTATCGGAGCAGACACTAAAGCGGTTTTTAAGTGGTTAAATGACTCATCTGCCTCCGTAGTCCATTCAAAGCGGACATTTTTGCTAGTTAATTTATTCAACGGTTTACTAATTTTCGAAAAATTGTTAATGAACCTTCTGTACCAGCCTGCCATGCCTAGAAACCTTTTAATCTCTTTAGCGGAAGTAGGAGTTGGATAATTCAATATAATATCTACCTTTCCCGGATCAGTTCTAAGTCCATGTTTGTCAACTAAATATCCCAAGTACTTAAGTTCTCTACGGCAAAAGACAGACTTATCCATGTTTATAGTCAAGTTTGCGTCCCTGAGTTTTGCGTAGACCTTATGCAAGAGCTGCACATGTTCTGAGAAAGTGCTGGATATTATGATTATGTCATCTTGGAAACAGAATACTTTGTTGTTAAATTCGGGACCAAATAGCCTATCCATTAATCTCTGCATTGTGCTTGACGCGGAAACAAGGCCAAACGACATTACATTGAATCTAAATAACCCCCGGCGTGGCACTGTGAACGCGGTCTTATCAGCTGATTGCTCGCTATCATAGGGTATTTGCCAATACGCAGCGGAAAGATCTATTGACGTTAGGTATTTCGCGTCGCGGAGCTGATCCAATATGCTGTTTATATACGGGAGAGGATACGTATCGGGTTTGGAAACTGCATTTAATTTTCTACAATCTAGACAAAGCCTTAGGTCCCCATTTGGCTTCTGAACCATTACTACAGGTGAGTTCCAAGCTGACTGTGAAGGTGACACAACTCCCAAACTAAGCATTCTATCCAATTCTTTTTCAAGTGCTTGTTGCTTAACAGGTGATAATGGATAGTACCTTTGCTTAATAGGTTTAATATCCCCTGTGTCTATGACGTGATGAATTAAATTGGTACGTCCCAAACCTACTTTAACTGTGTTAATTGTATCAAACTGTTGGACTAAATTATCCATGATTTGTTTTTGTTCTATGGATAAAGACTCGTATTCTTCAAGGCCTTTATTAAGAGAAACCGAATTTATGCTATTACTTATTGGTGACTCCGACTTTCGGTCAAACTGTACTTCGGATACAAGGTCACTCCCTAAGTCAAACACCTGCCAAAAATCAACACCTAGAATTATAGGTGAAGTTATTTTCGCAACAACATAAAAATTAATCACTCTGAAATTATTGTTAAATTCAATAGGTAAGGACATATACCCTAAGCAATGCAATCTCGCACCATCAGCAGTTCTTACGTAATGCTCAGTGTCAAACCGGTTGAGTTGAAATCCGTGTTCTAAAAAGATCAAATGCGCATTATTTCCAAGAATGCTACAAGTTGCACCCGAATCTAATAAGCCAAAAGCTTGTAAGTTCAATATTTTTAATTTTAAGTATGGTCTTATATCACTAGTATTTTTTTTTAAACAGAACTACCTCTTCATTATTGGACGTATAAGACCTATTTTTATTAAAGGTGTTGGATAGTTCCGTGTTAACTAGTTTTTTGAATTGCAATTACTACAATCTGTACGCTTAACACCTTTTAATCCACACTTAAAACACACTAACTCTTTCGAATTGCATTGATTAGTGAAATGAGTGTTTAATCCACACCTAAAGCATTTCCTATCCAATTGCCTCGAAGAGCCAGCTTCATTCAGCACAGAGACTTGTTTACTGTGAGATCGCGGCGTTTGTTTATTTAAGTCCGCTGTAATTTTAAAGTTATTCAAGTTAGGTTCACTAAATTGTTCCGCACGCGATCGTGCAATTTCTAACTGTTTACAATAAAGTTTAAGTTTGTCTACAGAGGTTATATCATGTAAAGCTAAATCTTTCATGTACTCTGGTCTAATGTTATGCATCAAGATTTCGAGTTGTTGTCTACTCGACAACGGGTGAGTGAGTCGCGAGAACATTCCCTGCATAATGGAAAGATAAACTACTATCGTTTCGTGTCTGGCCTGTGTACGCTGCCTTATTTCATTTAATAGTTTATAGTCTAAATCGGGAATATCAAAGTCGTCCCTTAAGCATTTCAATAATTGTGAATATGAGTGGATATTATCCTTATTACTTCTAAACCAACATAAAGTAGAGTTTTCTAAAAGATCAGAAAAAGCTGAAAGTATGCGAGCTTCAGTAATGTTGCGAGCCTCTTTAAGTTCCTCAAGCCGTTCAATAAATACACGAACACACGTGGTTCCGTCAAATTTTAAGTTAAATGTATTTAGGTTCAAGGGTTTATCTTTCACATAGATCACGTTACTTTCCACTTTCTGGTTAGACGGCTGTGCCAGGGTTTCCTTGTATTCACTATGCGTGTCGCTATCTTCACCGTCTATGACACTCAAAATGCGAATCAAACGACTACGAAGATCCGACAAATGCGAACTACTTTCAGAGATACGAGCCAGCCTATCCATCAAATAATTTGCACGACGAGACAGTTTAAGAGTCAAATTGCGATCATCTACTTTACCCGCCTGCAGCTGGGATTCCAGAAGTTCGACCTTTGGGGTGCAGATCTCTAGTTCAGAGGCTATACTGGGTGACTGGAGTGGTTCACACTTCATGCTTCCACGGCGTGCGAGTTTGTACACCTGGCGGATCTGCCTCCTCACTGCATCGGTGGTTACATTTTCATCTGTGGAAACACCAATAATGGCGAGTTCATATCTGATTTCATCTTTATATAATGAGTCTATATACTTGTGGATCGACATTTTGTTAAAATGTACTGACGGTTACAAAAAAGTCTTAAATCGGTTGATATTAAAAATATCTACTTAAAATAGCACAAATATTTTTATTATGTTAAGTTTTAATTCATTTAAGTACATATAAATCACATTCTAGTTAAACTTTCTTTGTTCTCAAGCTTACTTAAATCTACCTACATCAAAAAAATGTTAACAATAAATTTCACTAAGTTTTCATATTAAATGGGTTTTTAACAGCTTAAATAGTTACAATTAAGGTTAATTCATCTACTAACATCCAGCAACTTAAGGTTCAACGTTGGGTAGCCACTTTATAACACTTTTTAGGGCGTTACTCACCGGCTACGGTCATCGGAGAGTTAAGAGACTCGAGTATCAAAATAAAAGTATCCCAGGGCGCCTGTTGTTGGATGATTAGTAAATGAAAATTCAAAGTTACATATACAGACAAAAAGTAGTTTATTTCCTTCTAAAGTTCATACGGATAGCCCCAAACATCAAGTTGTTACTTTAAAATACACTGGGAACTGAGGTTTTGACTAACCTGGTGGATTACACAATATTACACTGTTTATGGTCAATCCCGCGAAGCAGTGAGGTAAGAGATGTCCTCCAGGTGTACTCCGGTCGCGGTCTCCAAACCGCCCAGTCCCAATATAGCCACCAGTTGAAGCTGCCTCGCCTCGTTCACATAGTTAAACTTGATAATGGACCATACTCAAAGTAAGGACTAAGGACCCCTATGACAAGACAAAAGAATCTATGAAATACCATGTACTGTTAATTAGAGCACATGTGCTTTTAAGAAGACAAAAACATTAAGTACTTACAATTTATGGGATGATGTGTTTCAACACATTAAACTGCCTGTAAACATTGTGTTTAAGAGGCCGTACGTCCAAGTACTCGTCACTTTAAATTCATGTTCCGGCGTTTCGATTCAAGAATTATATATGTGCGTGTCCGATCATTACAACGGCTCGCTCAAAAAGACCTAGGTCTCCCTTGGGCTACGCGCCACCGTCGATCCGTGGTAGGATTTCGAACTAACACGAAAGGTCAATTGTATGCAATTAGCTAGCTCGGTTCGTCAATATACGTTTCTAGTTACTTCGGACTAATGACGTTAGATGGCGTACTGATGTCTATTCATTGACTGTAATAATATAAATATGCTAAAATAATGTACACGAAAATTTTCGTGTTACACGCTGAAAGCTTGCCCAATAGACTAGCGTGCCAAACCCTGTCAAAAGCCTTCGAAACATCGAGGGAAACAGCAAGTGCTTCACCACTGTTCTCGAGGTCTTCGCCCCATATGTGAGTGGCATACGCTAGAAGGTCCCCGGTTTATCGATTTCGGCGAAACCCGTATTGGCAATCACTGAGGAGATCATTTTGCTCTAGGTATGTCATAAGGTGGGCGTTCAATATACGCTCCATAATCTTGCCAATTTGATAGTTCGCAGGGTCGGTACGGCTCCCTTTTTTAGGCACAGGCTGCACATTGGCCAGCTTCCAAGATTTAGGCACTATTCCAGTCCTGAATGAGAGGCGGAACAAGCGTGTCAACACAGGAGACAACTCAGGTGCACAGACCTTTAGAACTATAGCTGGTATACCATCAGGTCCACTAGCTTTGTTCACGTCTAGACTTCGCAAGGTTTTAAGAACCTCCTTGTTGGTGATATAGACCTCAGTCATAGAGGTACCGCAGTGAGGTAATTGAGATGGTACGCTGTTGCTACTGTCCAGACGCGAATGGCAAGCAAAAAGAGAAGCAAATAAGTCCACTTTCTCCTTAGGCGCATGCGCCAGTGAGCCATCTGGTTTTACCAGCGGAGGCAGTGTAGACCAACAGAAGTTTGTCTCGACCGCTTTGGCGGGAGACCGAAAAGCTCTACTGCCAGATGGTTTGACAGAGAGCTTTGTGCCAATGCTTTTAATGCGGTCGAAACTGGCTTGGCGTAATGCCTTTTTGTACGACTTGGTGGTTTGCTTAAAGGCTCTCTTCCTAAGGCTAACATCCGGAGCTTTACGGTCTCGAGCATCGACCCAGGATAAGTAAGCCATATGCTTGTGCTTTTCAGCACGAGCGCACTCGGCGTTAAACCAAGGGTGACCTTTACCACCAATGGGCACGTCAGCAAAGGGGATGAAATACTCCATCGCTTGACGTATCACATTGGTTATTGCATCCGCGCAGCTCGATGGGTCTCTAGAGGAGAAGCAGACCTGCCGCCAAGGATAAGATGCAAAGAAATGCCGCATCTCATCCCAATCTGCTAACTTATATCGCCACATTCGTCGCACTCCGTGGAAATCGTAGTTAGGTGGGGAATATAACGACACAGATTTCACCAGACAGTGGACAGAAGTTCCCGAGGGTGAGGTAACCTGAACATCGTACCTGTCTGGATCGGTCGTCAGCAGAAGGTCGAGGCAGTTGGCTGTGTGCCCATCCACATCAGGTACCCTAGTCGCTTGTTGCACCAGCTGGGAGAGCCCCAGCGACAAGGCAAAATTCCACGCCTTTCTCCCAGCGTGGTCGGTCTTCTGGTATGGGAACAGTCAGTCCTGATGACAGGTATTAAAGTCCCCCAGAAAAACCAACTGTGCATTAGGGTACCGATTTAGAGCCACATCAGAGGCTTCACTGAGGTGTTCAAACAGCCCAGTTGTCTCCTGGTCGCCGCTGTGCGATCGGTAGACACAAGAATAAATAATTTTACCCATTCCAGTGTCTATCAATACCCAGATCGTAGAGAAAGTGTGGTCTTCAAGGTGACGGAGACGCTTACAGCAGATGTCGTTGCGGACGTAAACACAGACTCCGGCGCGCTAATGGAAATTATGCTCCAATGTGTACCCAGGGTAGCCAAGGTACGCCGCATCTAGAGGACATCTGATCTGCGTCTCAATCAAGAAGAGTAAGTGCGGCTTGTTAGTCTCAAGGTGGTAATGGACTGCATTGAGATTACAGTGCAGGCCTCGGATGTTTGTGAGGTGCACTTTACTTTTACTGTAGCATTATGTTGAGGTGACCTTCTTATTGTTGCGATCAACCATTCGCTTAATTTTTGTAAGTATTTTCTTACTAAATTCTTGATTCTATCGCGTTTAATTAACTTATTTTTATTAATTCTGTTTCTGAGGTAATTGACGTCCCGATATCAAAGTTAACCCGGAGTACCTTCAGCTTTTTTAATTATTAATTTTGGTCCGATCTACGCAGAATAATTCATTCTGCGTTTTGAAGTCTTGCAGTGGTATGTTTGGGTTTAGTTTTAATTTTATTAATTACACGATCCAAAACATGTGGTAGTACCCAGCCTCTCTATCTATTGAAATCAGGATGTTTTTTAATTTCAGCCTCACATATCATCCTTGGCAGGAATCGATGTTCTTTCGCGAGATTTTGTGGTTTATAAAATCTAATGTAATGGCGGGGGCCGTCTAGGATATGATCACAAACTGCACACTTCCCGGAACGTTGGTGCTTCACGTCAGCTATGTGTTCTTTAACGCGTAACCATATTCACAATCAAGCTTGTACACTCCTGCATTTTGTAGAGGAATATTGCACTTGACGGATAGTAAGAACTGACTAATCTTCTTCGGCGGCTTGAAGAGTGTTCTAATAGAAGCTCGCTTCAAGATGTAGCCAATCTTGTCTGTGACACCTCTGACATATGGTAGTACAGCAGGCACATGCTCGACTGTGGCCAGCTTCACTCGGTCACTGTGACGTAGGCTCGGGACTCGAAGCTTATTGTCGTGCAGAACCTGCTGAAGCTCGATGGCCAGGTGTTTGCTGTCACAGATCCCTCGTGCTCTCTGTAACAAAGATTTACCCACGGTAGCTAACTGTGAAGGATGATGGTGGGATTCACCGTTTAAATATCGGTTTGTAAGGGTCTTTTTTCTATACAACGTCGGGAATTAATAAAAATAAGTTAATTAAACGCAATAAAATCCGTAAAAGTAGTTTTATTCAATGTGTAGTGTTCGCGTAAATATAAGAGATCGCTATTAAATTATTTTTTCTCTTTTGTAAAAGCAAGTACAGTAATAAATAATTTTCTTTTTAGTATAGGGTGACAAACGAGCACACAGTCCACCTGATGGTAAGTGGCTGCTGTGGCCCATAGACATCTACATTTATCCTCGTTTGCGAATCAAAATGCAGATGAGTTGCCACCCGTGATGACTAAGATAGAATGCCGCGTTTCCCGTAAAAAGTGTCTCCGGTTCTCTACACTCACCATACGAAACACAGCAGTGTTAAGCTGCTATTTGACGCTGGTATTCCGTGAGAGCGTGGTCCTTCCCCGGTCGAGTCGACCCATTCATGCTACAGCTATACTACTAATATAGCTGCAGCATGGCTCTACCACGTAATAATAATAAATATTCTCCTTCTTTCTTTTTTTAGTTTTGTAAGTTTTTACTTTCCAGTTGTTATTAGGGACATGCTGTAACACATCTCCTGTTTTTTTCCCTCTGTCGCCTCTTACGAAACCTGTAGGACGATATGAGAAAGTAGATAGATATTCTTACACTGCAAATGAAAAATGAAAAATGATTTATTGATTTACAATGATACAATATAAAGCACTCGCAAGGGCCCCTGTACTAGGTTGGTTACCTGTATTACTAGGTACCCCGCTCATCCACTAAGACAATACAATATTAATCAATAAATAACAAAAGGCAAGGCATGCGCTAGCATTGGGGAGTAGTGTAATTTATAATATAATAAGTTTGTGTGTATGTGTGTGTGTGTGTGTGTGTGTGTGTGTGAGCGTGTGTGTTGTGGGTATGTGAGCAGTGCTTTAACAATTGGTGAGGCTGTTCCAAGTATAAAAGTTAAGTAATAAATTGTTCAGTTTCCTCGTAGTTTAGTGTTAATAAAAATTGTGTTACTACACGTTTGACTTTAGTCCACGTCAAGGGATTAATATGCAAACTGCTGCAACAAACTGCAACATGAAGCACTGTAGTTTTTTCAGCTACCATCTTAAAATTTGAAACTATTAGTAGTGGTCGTGGCCAAAAGAATGTTGCAGAAGAGATTAAAATACATGCTAAATATATACGCTTAGTAAGCGCAGGCAATACTTAATTCGCTTATGGAAATTTCGTTTCCCCCTGAACAGCAAAAGTATAGCATTACTAAATAAAGAGGGCGGAAAACTGTTTACATGTCTATACACTTAGTCTCAAAACTACCCTTAAAATGATCTTAAAATCCGAACAGTAGAAAAATCTACTTACAGGCTACAAAATAAGGTCTTATAAAAGCGGACTGCTAAAGTTGTATTTTCGTATTTTTATTAGATTTTCCAGCAGTAGGGTAGGTCGGGAAGCGGTTGCTATGACAACGGCACGGAGCCCCACAACGGAAAATGGAAATGGCATCGTTTGTTTTGAACTAAACACTGTTTCGCAGAAATGTTTTGCCTTTCGTTTATTAAATTCATTTTGTTTGTATAAAATGAAGAAAATACAGAATGACGTTTTTTTATAAATCCCATTATGATGTGTTTGTTGTTTATAAAAAATCCATTATGCATCTGTTGTGATAAGTCATTACGAGTATAATGAAACAAAAGATTTTAATATGTCATGAATGTTTGTTGAAACTCTTTCATTGTAATAATTTAGTGAAGTTTCGACACTATTTAGCCGACTTTAAAAAAAAAGGAGAAGTTCTTGTTTTCAGTGTTTATTTGTTATGTTAAGGAATATCTTCGTTAATTGTGAATCGATTTTGATGATTTTTGTTTTATATAGATTAAATTAAACCACTAAGGGAGGCAAAACAAAGAATGGAGTTTTAATTGAACTATTTGGACGACATTGAGATTGTGACATTCCTTAATCCACTATAAAGGGAAAAATAACATTAAAAATGTAAAAGCCGGCTTCAAAGAACTTAAAAAAGGATAAAATAATTTCACATTCTGAAGTCGGGGCTTGAACTCTTCTATACCCAATTTCTTAGCAACTAATTTTTCTTTTATAGGGTAAGAGTGACTATTTTTTTTATAGGATAGGTTGACAAACGAGCACACAGTCCACTTGATGGTAAGTGGTTGCTGTGGCCCATAGACATCTATATTTATCCTCGTTTGCGAATCAAAATGCAGATGCGTTGTCACCCGTGAGGGCTAAGATGGAATGCCTCTTTTCCAGTAAAAAGGGTCTCCGGTTCTCTACACACACCATACGAAACACAGCATCATTCAGCTGCTATTTTACGCTGGTATTCTGTGGGAGCGTGGTCCTTCCCCGGTCGAGCCGACCCATTCGTGCTACAACTATACTATTAATATAGCTGCAGCATGGCTCTACCACGTAAAAAAGAGCACACAGTCCATCTAATGGTAAATGGTTGCTGTGGACCATAGACATTTACATCAAATCAGATCATCATCAATGCAGATGCGTTGACACCCGGGAGAACTGAGATGGAATGCCTCATTTCCAGTAAAAAGAGTCTCTAGTTTTCTACACTCACCATACGAAACACAGCAGCGTTAAGTTGCTATTATACGCTGGTATTCTGTGAGAGCGTGGTCCTTCTCCGGTCGAGCCGGCCCATTCGTGCTACAACTATACTACTAATATACTCGTAGCTGCAGCATTTCTCTACCACGTATAAAACTAAATACTTATAAACTGTTATATAAACATTTTAATTTATATTTAAAGTAATTTTTCTACGTTAAACTATTACAAAATCTTCTGTTCTAAAACGCCATAAACTTTTATATGACACAAGAGTCTTCCGCGTTTCATATTTACATGATATTGCGTCTTGGGAGTACAATATTTCTTTGTGCAATTCAACACAAAGAAGTGTATTATGAGAGACAATATTCAGGAAGTTTCTAGTGTCATCCCTTTTTTGAGATGAGGTTGATGTAAATTTGTGTAGCATCGCTTCATCTATAGATCTCAAGTAGATTACGTCTTTTTTTTATGGTATTATTTCTATACATTTTATTTGTATTTCTTTCACTATGAATGTTATTGTGTTGAATGAATAACTAGAAAATAAAGGTATTGTTACTGTGTATAAAAAGTTCAAAGAACAAAAACTGAATTCAAATAAATAAAAAAATCATAAAAAAAGTTACATAATTTAATAGCGCCTGTAATCGATGCTTAGACAAAATGTATTTAAATATTTAAGACCCCTACTTTTTTATAGAAAACGCGTAAATGGATGCTGTAGCACATATACATCTGCACTTATTCTCGATTAAGAATCAAAATGCAGATACGTTTTCACCCCTGACGGCTATGATGGAAAGCCTAGGTTCCACTAAAGGGATCTCCGTTTCTCTACACTCACCATAACAAAAAGCAGCATTAAGCTGCAATTTCAGACCAGTATTTTGTAAGAACGTAGTCCTTCTGCAGTCGAACCGACCAGTTATTTATGTGGTAGAGCCAAGCTGCAGCTATATTGCACTACAACCATTATATAGCTGCAGGCTCTTCCACATAAAAAACTTCCGAAGCATTTAAAAATAATTGTATTCTTTTTATTTCCTTGAATTCCTTTTTTTGAGTTTAATTTTAGAAGTTTAATCTTAATCTCTAAAAGCGAGGCTAAATTAAAAATTTCATTTTCTGTTTTTCCACCCTTAGTTGGGAATTTTTTTCTTTACGTTTAAATTGAACACTCTTGCGGACTTGGAATTTAATTAAAAACGAATCAGTAATATCGATTAATGGGTGGTGGGACTCCCATTCGGGGTAGGATCCGTCTTGGATTGTCTTTTGTCATTTTACCTATTTCCCGCCAATTAGCAGTGCTTGTACTGCTAATTGCAGGCATTGTTCTGGTCTAAAGTTTATAGGGAGTCATGTTAATTACAGTGTGTCAGTCTGTCATTCTATCTTAGATTTTCTGTAGCCGCACCTATAGAATTTCGTATTAGAAGTTGGTTGCAGGTGCCAACAGATTGCAGTAGCCTCTCACCATCTGGTTCACTTTTAGTTCGTTTGTCACTTCACTTGCAACCAACTTCAAACAAAGAGTATGAAATAATTTGCCGGCGTCTATGTTTCCGTCCGAATACAATCTGTGCGTCTTCAAGGCAAGAGTGAATAGGTTTTCGTTACGCTAAGACAGTGCATTTACCATCTAGGGCTGCATCACCACTTACCATCAGGTGGGTGTGTGCTCAAGCACTGGTTTATAATAAGCAAAAAATAATTAAAAAATATTATATTATAATAATATAATAGGCTTACAATAAAAAAAGGCTACAGATGGGTTGTCATCACTAAGGATGAAGATAAAATACATCATAGCCTGTAATTACACCGGCCCGTCTTCACCTACCCACTCTTCAGGCTGGAATACAGCAATGATATCCACTTAAATGCACTAATGTGAGTTATTTCATTTTGCCCTAAGCTTCATTTGTTTGAAGTTGCTTCATTTCTCACTTACCACCTGGAGAACTATTAGTAATTTTATAAATGTAAAAAAAGCTTTTAATAATGATTTCTTACATTTACGCGAAGACTACAAATTAAATGAAAGTAATTTTTACGGAACTTTTTCATTCTCGACGTTTTGGACGCTTTACAGCACCCATGGTTACGGGGGGGACTGAGGTGTTTGATGTCCCGATGTCAAAGTTTTTAGTATTAAAATTCCTCATTCAAACTCATGACACATATTCGCATTCATCTCACCCCAAGCGTCTCTAGCGTCAAAATTAATAATATCTCATTTTTATTTCTTCGAAAGAAAGCCTCGGCATTTAGGAAAGTAAAAACCGTATAAATCGGATTCGGAGCATAACTTCGGGAGCTACTTATTACGATCAAAACTTTCTGTGTCGCGAATAAAAATAAGACAAGGAAAAAAATAGCTTACACCGTTTTCACGTCTCACCATAATTAACGTATATAATTTACTTAGAACATAAGACATGGAATCGATTATAACATATATACAAAACATCGAGACACGGCAGTACGTCAGCCATATTCACAAAAGAAGAAGATGATGAATGAATTGATGAATTATTAAACCTACACTTGAAATTTTACAAACTTCCTAATAAATGTTCTTGAACTATTTAGTTACGATAAGTGACATAGAAATACATAGTACATTTTTTATTCAATAATTTTAATCTATAAATAATACTAATTCTCATCAAAAACCTAGGCCACTTCTAGATTACTTAGAAACTTTAAATTTTGTATTAAGGTACATTTTAGGCGTATACAAAGGAAACAAGAAAAACATGAAAACTACAAATAATAGAAATTCGGTGTCGACAGGTGTTGACAAAATTATTGGTGCGGTTGTTTTCAAGTATGGCACTTGAAACTAGTCGCACCAATAATTTTGTTGACATAAAATTCTTATAGCTTAAATTAGAAATAGAAACCAGTATAACTTAAACACCGGTAAAACCGTTGAAGGTAGTTATGCAGTCTGGAAGTAACCGTAATGTTATAACAACCTGTTGATCACAAATACTCCAGGCTAACCTTTTTATATTAGACTAGCTGTTCCCCGCATCTATGCCCGCGTGTAATATAGGGTTTTAATTATGTTGCGCGGAACCCTAATGCTTTTCTCAAAGATAAGTAGCTTAAGTTACTTATTATAATATCAGCTATCCGCCAGTGAAAGTTCCGTCGAATTCCGGTCCAGCCGTTTCGAACATTAGCCGGAACAAACAGACAGACTGACAGAGACAAAAATTTTAAAAATTGTGTTTTTGTTATAAGTAGTATAAGCCGTATATACTTTCATATGCATTTAGTAAAAAGCTGTTTTTTTAACATTACAAACAGACACTCCAATTTTATTTATTTGTATAGATTACATACTCAAAACATGTTAAGAGATGATGTAGCAGAAGTCGCTGACTCCACTTTAAAATTGTTATTGCTGCTCAAACCAGGGTGTCGTACTTTTAGTCAGCAGATTTATTTTAACCATCCTATAAAAGTCGTTGCATTTAGAATTATATTCATTATAGTTAATAAAAAGTAAATAAATAAATAAATAGTTCACATCGTAGGAATGTAAGCACCTAGTTAAGGAAGGCAGTATGGTACTGGATCAGTTTTAATTCATTATTTTATTTATTTATTTACTTTATTTATTTATTCTTTATTGTACGCAAAGATACAAAATAACGAGTATAGTTAAATCTTAATTATAATATGTACATTAGGCGGTCTTATCACTCTGAAAGTTATCTTTTCTAGACAACCTTTGTCTACAGAACTAATGCAAACAAGAATTTTTAAATAGAGGGAGGCGTACAAAAAGCAAAAATATGAAAATACATATAAATAAAGATAGTTAAAAATTATATATAGTATGATGTAACATATTAAATGAAAAGTGTACGAAAAAGGAAAGGTAATTATCTAACAGCGTTCCAAATAATACGATATAACGAGATTTTGGAAAGATTTAAAATATTTAGCACGAAGAATTTGGAGAGGTAAAGAGTTCCACAAACGTACAGCAGTGACAGTAAAGGATTTCTTAAATCTTTTAATTCATTATTCTAATGAAATATTAATAGTGTAATCCTTGGAGTACACTGACCGCCTTCAGTTGTTGGGAATTGAATTTTTTCCGAACCTAAACTATGGGCGGTTCATTGAGTCCAGAGCCAAAGCAGCCGCAAGGAAACTTGGTGTCCTTGCAAGGGTGCGGCGGTACTTCACGCCGGGGCAGCTTCTTACCTTATATAAAGCGCAAGTCCGGTCGGGCATGGAGTACTGCTGTCACATTTGGGCTGGTTCTGCAAAATGCTACCTGGAAGCATTGGATTCGGTGGAGATACGTGCTAAGAGGCTCATTGGTGACCTTCATTTGGTTGAAACCAATCTTGTCAGCCTCGAGCACAGGCGCAGAGTAGCCAGTCTCTCGGTATTCTATAGGATGCATTTCGGTGAGCGTGCGCAGGAATTACACGCTTTAATTCCTACCTCTCCTTTCCACCATCGGACAACCAGGCGGTCGGCGGGTCTTCATCCCTTTGTTGTCGATATTCCACGCATTAGAACCAAACGGTGTCGTGAAGCGACAATTAATAAGAAAAATAGAACCTAACCGAAGAACAACAAAACAACAAAAGTAGAACAAGAAAATAATATATTTAAATTTTTAAAAAGGTATTTACAATTTTATAAAAAAATGAAATATGATGATGATGGATGAAGTGAGATTACAATTAGATTAAAAAAAATAAAGATAGGAGAATATAGTATTATAGTGGAGCCTAAAGGTCGAAGGACACACGCTGCGCTTGTAGAAGTAGGCACACGCGGAGCTTGAGGTTTCTTGGCGGCGACGGCACGCAGCGCCTGGACTGGGCACACGCAGCGTCCGGAGCCGACGCACGTAGCGCCTGGAGTAGGTGCGCTCAGCGCTTGGAGCAAGCAGTCGCAGCGCCCAAAGGTAGCGCGGACAGTAGGTGCACTCGGCGCCTGGAGCAAGCAGTCGTAGCGCCCAAAGGTAGCGCGGGCAGTAGGTGCACTCAGCGCCTGGAGCAAGCAGTCGTAGCGCCCGGAGTAGTGTGGCCCCGCGCTTGAAGTAGACTGCCGACGACTTCCAATGTAGATGGAGGCTTGCAGGATCCCGGGGCAATGCGGCCCCGAGATAAGGCCTTTAGTAGATGCTTCTCGTTTGAGAACTGAAGCGAGACTCCCTGTATTCTCCAATTGTTCGGCTTTTATACCTTTTTAGAGAGAACGAGAAATTATTTAAATTAAAAGGAAATTTATTGTATATGACCTAGAGCCAAAGAGTATTTATGAGGAAATATTAAACTAAGAACATCAGACCAGTGACGAATTTGAATAAAAGTTACCATAACAACCATATAAATAATGGTTGTCAAATCTAACAATTTTTGATTTCAGGCTTATAATTGAAAAACCATTACATTTAAGTACGAAATGAGATATTATTCATATAGGAAAAACTAATGCGCAGCAGCGCGCACGAAGTCTGAAATTGCAGAGTTACGGAGAACTCAATAAAAGACCGAAAAAGGTAAGACTCCATTGACAGCGATTTTAAAAGGTGCTGATAGTGTGAAAATACGAAGTGAAAATGATTTGTTATTGTGTAAAAACGTTACAGGATCCTATGGAAATAAAGGTGATGCAAAATATAAATGCAGAAAATCAAAAACAGAATGGAAAAATAGTGTAAAATGATATGTTAGTAGTATAACTGATAGCGTGAAAAGTGATGCAAAATGTGAATGTAGAAAATCAAACACAGAATGGAAAAATAATGTAAAATGATATGTAAGTAGTATAACACTACAACGGTTTGCTTCGTCTTTTGTAATGCGTACAGCAAAGGAGTGGAATAATTTGCCGGCGCAATCTTTTCGTCCGAATACAATCTGGGCGTCTTCAAGGCAAGAGTGAATAGGCTTTTGTTACGCTAAAACAGTGCGATTTACCATCTAAGGTTGCATCACCACTTACTACCAGGTGAGCTTGTGGTCAAGCACTGGCTTATAATAGGTAAAAACAAATCGAGACATATTTAATTGTTTTTCAAAAGCTTCAGAACCGCTTTTGAAATTAAACTAGGTAATGTATTTATTTAGATAGTAAAAAAAGGATAAAAAAATATTAAAATTTAAAATAATAAATTAGTGACATACCAGTACTGCAATCAATAATAGCTCCGTCCAAATAGCATAGGATTTATTTTATTGTATGCAGTTCAGATCTTGCAAGATCAGTATCACTGCGACCAGTGTGATCTATTGTGGTCACTGCTTTGGCTATGGTTCACATCTAAATCCTACACTTTCAGTAAATCGTTGCTTTGGTTTTTGTTTCTCCCTCTAAGCTCAGTACGTAACTCCCTAGAACTTTAGTTAGGTTTTTTTACTTATTTAAGCTAGTGCTTGACTACATTCCCACCTGATGGTAAACGGTCATAAATAGTGATGCCTTATATTTACGCGAGGGTGAATCAACTTTTAAGAACCTCCTTTGTAGACGTTTTGTAAGAACCAACTTAGATATTTTTTTGGACTGAAATTAATAGGAATCTTATATAATATGAAGTTTAATATATCGTAGTTTTCATTTCTGTCATTGGCCACGATATTAAATTTCTATTTTTTAAGTTATTAAGTTAATTTAGCGAGCCGGACTTGAAATTTTTCTCTTGCGTTACGTAAATAGAAATTATTTTTCTTACTAAATAAAAATCAATTGGAGTATTTTGCAACTAAAATCGTTTATTGAAACATAAGAGCAACCTTCTTCCACAAAAACATAAAAGTTAATTGAAAAATATAACTAATATTTAACGTTTTTTATTCTACTGCGTTACTATTGTCAAAATAAAAATAAAAACTTTTTGATATCTTTTTTTCTACATCTATTAGACCTTTGTAACAATTTACTTAAATTATGTCAGTATTAAATGCAACTGAATCAGCATCCATTTATAGAAAAAATAAATAACAAGAAGAACAATTCTACTAAAACTCAAGCTAAAATTAAGGGACATTTGGTAACGCATGAGAAGTTTTTGGTAACGTATGAGAAAATATGTTACCATATTGGCCTACAAAATATACTTAGTATAAGTATTTATAAACTAAACACGTTTATTAAAACAAAAGCAACCTTTTGCCACAAAAAATTACTAAAAATATTAAAAAAAATATCTTTTTCATTCTACTACGATACTATTAAGGTAATAATCATCATCTCTTAAAAATAATTGTTTTAATTTCTTCTTAAAGCTTGTTTCTTTGTTGTTACAGTTTTTTTTTCTTCAGTTAATCAATGTCTGGGTTTTCCTTCAGTAATTTCTTAATCATTCTTGAGTTCTCGACTTCAGCTGTAGAATTTTTTTTTAATATTTCTCTTCCTTTTCTTAATCTGGTTGTGTTGAATGTTTTTAGAATAGCTGAGCTAACTAAAACTTTGTACCTTAAATCTTCCTGTTTCTGTGTATAACCAATTTGGTTCTTTCTTGTGTATTTTTTCTTGTACTTCTCGTATTTTCTTTTCAGCTTTTCGTTTTCTTCTTTTAGTTTCTTGTTTTCCCTATAAATTTTGGTGCTATCTTTTTCACTTTCCGTCTTCCACGTGCTTTTGCAGATTGTGATTTTGGTGTAACACACGGAGTCGTTTCTAATACATCGATAGCTGGTGGTGTAGTTGGCAGTAGTGGAGGTGTGATTCGTGGAATGTCTTGGTCTTGAAGAGCAAAAGTGTCTAGGCTAGAATCAGGTCGTGGTGAATCTGGAGGCGTTTGGATAGCTTGTATAGCTGTTTCTGACTTTTTCTTACGTTTTTTTGTCTGCATTTACCTTCATTTCCAAACAATTCTAGTGTTATATTTTTCTTTTCGTGTCAGATCTTCTACCAGACTTTTGGTCTCATGATATCTTCTACTTTGTTTTTCTTTTGCTAACTCATACTTTTCTGGATTATTTTTAATCTCTACCTATATCTTTTTTGTTTTTATACCGATGTGAGACCCATTTCTAGTTTTAACGGTACCTGAATAAAATAAATAAAACTGTACTCAACTATACTTTTCTTAAACTGACTTTTTGAATTAAATGAAGTAATAAACTATAAATAATCAGTTTCCATATTAAACAGTTGTAATTCTATCTATCCGATAACAATTTTAACACATTTTCGGTGTTGATCAGATGTGTCACATGTATTACGGTAACGCATGAGAAATATTCTCTTGCGTTACTAGTAATATTCTCTGATGTTACCAGTAACGCAAGGGAAAAAACTTAAGAAAAGAAGAAATTAACGACCCAAATATCAACAAGTCTACAAACTTGTGTTTTGACCTGGACCTTAGATCGAAACTCAATGGCAACAAGTAAATTAAATTAAAATATCTGTTATACTTACGCAGAATCATGTGGTAACGTAGCAGAAACATAATAAACCCACACACCCTCTCCGAGCGCTTTCCGCGGGCTGACCGGCGGCTCGAGACAAATTCCTCTCTATCGATGTTACCAACGAATTCTTAGACACAAAACAATAGCTGTGGAGAGTTGTGCGCCATCGCTCAGATCGAGTATGAACTACTTAGACTAGTAACTTAGAAGAACGGTAATGTGAAATAGTTTTTGGGGACAAAGATTGAAATATTTTTATAAATTACATTATTTATAATGAAATCGTAATTATATTATTATAGTGAAGTTTAATTAATTGTAATTAAAAAAATGTACAAATGAAACAGTGTTCTCTTACAAAAAATTTAATCAGTTTAAGAATGTATAGAGTAACCTACGTTTAGGGACAAACAACTTTTGTATGGGCGACGGTTTTTGTCTACAGCGTTACTATAAAAAAGTATTTTTGTTTATTTTATCTACCATAGTAAATTACTTTAGTAGAAGTAAAATATGTCTAATTTTATAACAAGGTTTAGAAATTCTTGATTTTAAATGAATCGTCGTCATTATTTCCAAGTTTACTATGGGGACAGCAAAAGAGTACCTTAAAAGTTGATTCACCCGCGAATATGGAATAAAACTAATTTTATAGATTTTTATCGCGTTTAATTTTAACTTTTTAAATTCCTGACGTTTCGTGCACTTTACAGCACCCATGGTTACGGACGGGGGGAAGGGAAGAGATGAGGATGAGGTGCTCAACACCCAGATTTTTTGGTCCGATCTACGCTTACAGTATCTTGAAGCCTTGCAGTAGTTTGTTTGAATTTGGGTTTAATATTATTATTTATGGGATCCCAAATAGATTGTAGCACCCAGCTATGTTCTCTAGTGAAACAAGGATGTTTTTTTTTAAATTTCAGTAGCTTTTCAAATCACTTCTATTCACTAGCTTACGTTCACGCATTAGGGGTTTATTCTGTTGCAATCTGTAGAGATCATTAGATAACAGAATCTGCACATCATTGACTTGCTAAACCCAGTATAGATGTATGATTTATAAGCAGCAGTGTCCAAATAGAGCTTTTGCGATATGCCGTTGTTTATTCTTACACAACGGTTTTACAATTGTTTCAGCTCGGGTACACAGTACCTGTTAACTAGTCCACTACACTCCCGAAGAACAAACGTTGAAAAAAACAACCATTTTGCTACATAGATGCGTTTATATGAAAAAAAAAACCTTTAAGATTGGAAGACTTATTCTTTTTGCTCCCAAAGCTATAGTAATAATTTGACTGTAGTTTTATTTTAATTTATATTTTTATGAAGTCTGCTCACCCCGCTGGGTAACAGGCATGCGTATGCGTGCGTATGTATGTATGTATGCTTAAATATATATAAGTTATATATTTATGAATCGTGCGTATGGATGAATCTGAATGACAGAGTGAGAAATTGTGTGATAAGAGAAGAGTGTGGTTTTCAAGATGAGGTTTGACCAGGATTAAGAAAGGAATGCTTCGGTGGTTTGGTCATGTAGAAAGAATGAATGAGGAAAGAGTGACAAACCAAATTTATGTTGCAGAGGTGAACAGCAGAGTCGGGAAGGGTCGCCCTAAGCGAAAGTTTATCGACCAAATTGGCGATATATTGAAAATGGGCCAAATCGAAGAGTACCTTTAACCGACGAGCGTGTATGCGTAGGTATATGGATGCGGAGGAAGCGAGAGAGGCGTGTCAGGATCGTGCCAAATGGAAGTCCATAATCTCTGCCTACCCCTCTGGGTGACAGGCGTGAGTGTATATATATATATATATATATATATATATATATATATATATATATATATATACAGTCAAGTCATAAGTATTGTCACACAGTAAAAACTTTTCTTTTAGAATGCTGGCCACAAAAAAGTTTATTGAATTCGAATTTCGAATTTTTCATAAAAATAAAACTGTATACTTTTTAGAATTTTACTCATTTTTAAATATGGATTGGACGCCTAAAGAAGACCGTGTTATAATTATTGCGTTGCATCGTTGCGGTTACGCGCCAATTCAAATTTTCTGAAAATTACTGAAAAATTTGAATATAATCAAAAGATTCCTTTATCGTACCATCAAACGATACAATGAAGACTCTAGTGTAGATGACAGGTCAAGAAGTGGTCGCCCTCTGTCTGTTAGGACTCCAGCAGTGATAAAAGCTGTGAAGGCGCGAATTCAAAGAAATTCCAAACGTAAGCAGAAACTGTTGGCCCTTCAGATGGGGTTAAGCAGAACCACGGTGAAAAGGGTGTTAAATGAAGACTTAGGGCTTTGGGCGTATCGAAGAAAAACAGGACATCGTTTGAATGCTCGTCTAATGGACCTGAGACTAAAGAGATGCCGCGCTTTGTTGAAGCGGTACGCGGGAAAAAAATATCGGGAAATTCTTTTTTCGGATGAAAAAATTTTTACCGTAAAAGAGAGCTACAACAAACAAAATGATAAGGTGTACGCACACAGTAGTGAAGAAGCGAGCAACCGTATTCTGCGTGTCCAACGAGGTCATTTTCCATCCTCGCTCTGGTATGGTTGGGAGTTTCTTATTGGGGCTTATTAGAGGTACATTTTTGTGAGAAAGGTGTAAAAACGAATGCAGTAGTGTATCAAAATACAGCCCTGACGAACCTTGTGGAACCAGTTTCTCATACCATGTTCAATAACAGGCACTGGGTATTCCAACAAGATTCGGCGCCAGCTCATAGAGCGAAGAGCACACAAGACTGGCTGGCGGCACGTGAAATCGACTTCATCCGGCACAAAGACTGGCCCTCCTCCAGTCCAGATTTGAATTCTTTAGATTACAAGATATGGCAAGGCTTGGAGAAAAAGGCGTGCTCAAAGCCTCATCCCAATTTGGAGTCACTCAAGACATCCTTGATTAAGACAGCCGCCGATATTGACATGGACCTCGTTCGTGCTGCGATAGACGACTGGCCGCGCAGATTGAAGGCCTGTATTCAAAATCACGGAGGTCATTTTGAATAAACTTTAGTGTCATAAGAATCTATGTTTAGTTAAGTTCATTTTGGTATATAAATGGTTACATAATGAATAAACTTGTTTCAATTATTTTATATTAAACATGTGACAGAATTTATGACCTGACTAGGTATATATATTTATGTAATATATAAATTCAAAAAACATGGATTGAAATACACTACAATTGAAAATAAGGCATCGATTTCACAGTTTCAGTTAAGTACCAACATTACGTCACAGTTGTACGAATATTTGATGACTAATACGGTTTAATTGTTCAAATTTTAGTTTCACTCTTCAGGCAGTCCATCGACGTAGTGTGAGTTTCACGCTTGAATTGAAACAGGCCGTGCAACTGACGTGTTAAAATCACCAGCATTGCCCCCAACACGTGTACCTCATTAAATATACCCTTCACTTTGATTGTGGTCTAAGTTGTAAGACCTAACGATATTTTTTTCGTTGATATTCGTATCGTTGATTCAATTGCCTTAAGTGAGAGGAACGTTATGGTTCACATTATAGAAAGATTTACTAGCTGGTAGGACACCTTACCTGGACAGGAATACGTCTAATACTATAGTTGTGCTGCTGTATTCCGCTGTTTCCCGTGTAGTCGCGGGTAAGCATACCCACTACCATATCTTCAAGTGGTTGTCGTAAAAGGCGACAGAGGGAAACTGAGGCAGAAGATGGGCAGCAGCATTTTACCGGAAGTCAATGAATGCAGGTGGCTTGGGACTGTGCTTTGTGGCATTTCTTGGGGGAGGCATAGGCCTCCACCAAGAAATGCCACAAAGCACAGTCCCTTGCACCCCTTTAGAATGAAAGAATTCCGGTGTTAAGTGCATAGAAAGCCAGGAGTGTAATTAAGCTGTGAGGCAATCAATCTTAGTCTTTTTTGTTTGAGGTTACTTGCAGGTGTCTATTGGCTGCAGTAACCACATAAGTTTGTTAGAAACTTAAGTCTAGATATAAGTATATATAAATATGGAACTCTTTTCATAAAAGTATATATAAATGTTGTGGCTTGTTTCCGAATCAGTGGTAATTAAACAAAAGAGGGACTGACTTCAATAAGTATTATTTATAATTTATATCGAATTAAAAAAAATCTGTTTCTGTTTTTTTTTCCTTAGCAAATAATATGATTGAATAAAACTGTTTTTTACGGATTTTATCGCGTTTATTTTATTATTTTTATTCCCGACGTTTCGAGTGCTTTACAGCAACCCATGGTCACGGGGGGGACTGAGATGTTTGACGTCCCGATGTCACAGATAGCCCGGCTACCTTCAGTTTTTTAATATTAATTTTTTACAGTATCCTGAAGTCTTGCAGTGTTATGCTTGGGTTTGCATTTAATTTTGTTAATTATAGGATCCCAAGCAGATGGCAGCACCCATCCATCTTCTCTATTGAAATTAGGATGTTTCTTGATTTCAATAGCCTCGCGAATCATCCTTGGAAGGAATCGGTGTTCTTTAGCGAGGATTTGTGGTCTATCAAATCTGATGTAATGGCGGGGACGATCTTGAACATGTTCACAGACTGCAGACTTCCCAGAGCGTCGGTGCTTCACGTCAGCTATATGTTCTTTCACGCGGGTTTTAATGGATCTTTTTGTTTGTCCTATGTAAGAAGAAGCACTCGAAACGTTGGGAATAAAAATAATAAAATAAACGCGATAAAATCCGTAAAAAACAGTTTTATTCAATGTGTAGTGTTCACGTTAATATAAGAAATCTTTAAATAATATGATGTTGGTTTATTAGAAAAAGAATAGAGTCTATCTCCTTGTAACACTTTTTGCTTAGGGAGTGGTTTAAGCACATAATTTAATACCAAAAAAAGTAAATTTGCTAAGATCCTGCGTATTAACTATAGTGAGAGATGGTAATGACGTCTCACAGACATTGACCGTCTTAGTTTATAGAGGTGGCAACTGGCTTTCGTACAATGAAAACGCTTACCGCTTATAAATTAAACTTTAACGGACCAGCTAATCAATCACTTAGTAGTTTTCGTTACTGACATTGTGACTAAATAGTGTATACTATTTTCATCCATATCTTAAAGAGATAAGGTTTACATTTGTTAAATAGATTTCCTCATTATAGAATGGTCGAATTCATTGCTATTAATTCGGTGCTAGTTACTATGAAACCGCCCGGACTTTGTCCAAGTAGTTGTTGGTAAGTGAATCACGTCCATAATTAGCCTATTCCAGCATACGTTAGGATTAATTACATACTGTCTCTGACAGTTAGGTCGTACTGAGCAAAGGATTGGTCTGGGGTACATCCCTGGTTATGCTCGGAACGTCTACTGCATTAATGTAATGCCTCTTATCGCGTTACTAATATACGGTGGTGGACAGAGCATCTGAGTATAAAATATGCGACAGAGTTAGCTAAGTTCATTTTCCACAATCGTTAAAGTATACAGAAAACTCCTAAAATTAATGAGCATGACATAATATAAATGATTAGTCTATTACATTAATTGTTATAGTTTTCTATTAGCGTTCACGATTGAAGAAAGGGCTTGGCTTGTTGGCTAAGCCCACTGAAAAAACAATATAGAGTAGGAAACACTTTACTACACGTGTCAAAACACATAAACTAATAAATAAGAATTTAAAGAAGCTCATTTAACTAGATAATAGAGTTCCTTATTTGCTTCAATCAACACCTTTGAATCCATCACCCTATTTCGTCCCGCAGACCTCGCAAGAGGAGAATAATATGCGAAATGCTAAAAATCTAATGGCTTTCGAGATATGTCGATATAATAATTCCGATTACTTTAAACTTTATTACGTGGTAGAGCCATGCTACTGCTATATTGTGGTTGTAGCACGAATGGGTCGGCTCGGTCAAGGACTGTCGTAAAATAGTAGCTTAATGCTGCTGTGTTTCGTATGGAGAGTGTGGAGAACCGGATATCCTATTTACTGTAAACGAGGCATTCCATTCTCAGTCCTCAGGGATGACAACGCATCTGCATTTTCATTCTTAATTGAGTATAAATGTAGATATCTATGGGTCACAGCATTCACTTACTATCAGGTCACCTGGCCACTCTTTTGTCACCTTTATTCCATAAAATAAAAAATAAATTAAATAAATACGTAAAATACTTATATGGGGGCAAGACAAGTGTTAGAGGTGCGTGACGTCTAGTCCTGCAATTGCCGATCTTCTAGCCAAGCATGGCGATCCTTACCACAAAATGCCTATATCTACTAGTGGACATTTATTAAATAATGATGATGATGATAAGGATCTATTCTTGTCTAGGATTGACAGTCTGAGTTGGTATCAACCTCCTACATGTTTCTCCATCTAGCAGCAGTACACCCACAGGTGAGTTCAGGTTTCTAGACACATTTGCCAGCACTCTACGTTTATTGTAATAAATGTGCCACTATCAATCGTTCAGTTGACATTAAAATGATAATGTTCAATTAGGTTTTTAACTTCAGAAATAATAAAAAAGTGATAATCATGTGGTGGTGATGTGAGAATATTCACTAACCAATATCGTACCGTCGGCGTCGTAAGAGGCTGCCAACACGCCTGCCAAGCGTGGCAATTATGGCAAATATACCCCTTAAGAGGTATTCTATGGAGAGGGCTATGTTCAGAAGTGGACTTTAATAGGCTGTAATTAATGATTGACGAAACAGACATACCACGTTTCTTGATAACAATATACTTTAATGTTTTATATAGACTTTTTTCTTATATACTTAAATATTTTCGTCAAATAATTAAATATTAAAAATTTTTACAACCAAAAAATTTAACAAATAATTTAACTTTAATATAAATTATGAAGAATAACTAAAAAACTATTAGTCACACCTTGATCAAATTTATGCGGTACCAAAATTTAATTAATTTAGCCCGTTGGCAAAGTTCTGATCTGTTTGTCACAATGTGAACTCAGTGATTATGTGTTTGCAACATAATATGTAATATATAATTTAAAATTTTATACAACCGACTTTAATATAAATTATTAAGAATAACTCAAAAACGATTGGTTAGACCTTGATCAATATATGGGACCACATGAGAAACACCAGCTTTCAAATAAAAAAAAAGAATCATCGAAATCGGTTCACCCAGAAAAAAATTATGAGGTAACACATGGGTAACAGACATAAAAAAAGAGAAAAAGGGACATACAGTTGAATTGAGTATCGTCAACTTTTTGAAGTCGGTAGAAAATCGGAACCAATAGTACAAATATCGGTACTTGCGAACAGCAACATAATTTGACTGACTCAAATATTTGTCACAAACATTTATGTTCGCCGAACCAAAAACAAGAAAAAATCTCCAATATCCCGACGTCAGCCCTCGTTAGGTCCGCGCCGGTGGAACCGTCAGATCCGCAGCGTTGTCAATTAGTCACCCCATTGATTGTCATACACGCAGTGGCGGGCATCTGTTTCTAATGACGTAGTCACGTGCCGGGTAACGGCCATGTTTGGGCTTGTTGTCGAAGTTATAATGAGTTAGTTTGCATAAATAGCAAATTAGTTGCACATTCGGCAGACTGTAGACGGCTAACCTAATATATTGTATAAGCAATACATATAAATAAAATCGAAGTGTATTTCTGTATTGAAATAACTCGGCTCTATTAAGCTGAGGCTGTTATTTGCATGATATTTGCACAATATTAAGACATACACAAACATTTTTAAAAATTTTGTATGTCTGTCTGTCCGGGCTAATTCTCGATTTTGTATTACCGATTGTGAATTACGAACAGATACAGAGCAATTTCAGAAGGGATCTAGGCTATATTTCATACACCTTATCATTTTGTTCATTATAACTTTCTTCGATGTTAAAAATTTTTTCTACGATAATAAAATTTCGCAGTATTTTATTCACGCGTACCGCCGTAATCAAGCGCGGGATCTATCCAACCTAATTTTTTCATACGCTGGTTCAAAAAATGTCCGGTCTTCTCACGATAAGCTCGTAGTACTAGGTCTTCATTGATCACTCTTTTGACCTTGGTTCTGCTAGGCCCATCTGAAGATTTTTTTTGTTTACGAACACGATTTCGTTAGATTCGCGCCTTTACTGCTTTGATAATCGCGGGTGTCCTAACTGTACGAGGTCGGCCGGTCCTCTTACGATCTTCGAAGCTTGAATCTTCAGTGAATCGTTTGACAGTGCGACCGCTAATCTATCTTTTTTCTTCGACCACTCTATATTTGAAAATTAATGTCTTTTTCATTTTCGGCAAGCGCAAACGTTATATTTTTAAAATTGGTAAAGTTCATCTAGCCAGTTTTCAAAAATATTAAATAATAAGGTTTTGACAGAACTTATGACCAGACTAAGTAAATTATATATTCGAATAGTACGATAGCGTAATGTTTGTCTACATATTTGTAGTCTTAGATTTGCTCAACATTTCTCAATTCATTCTTTAGGGCACGTTAGACTCATTCACTTGCAAGACTCGCATATGGCCATACAATTCGGCGTTTAAAACGCTACGTTTATTCACATCATATTTTTTTTAATAATAGCTAATATATCCAAATGAAGCAAATTTTTATCATATCATTATATTATATCATTGATTTTTCACTTCTGTCGGCAGTCCTTTTGACTGTTTCTGTTTTTTTTTTATTTTCTATATGCTACTAGGAAAACGCTAATGCCCATTTATTATTTGCTGATTTCTTCGTTGACGCCGCGAACCTCAATTTTTCAAAAGATTACAGGAGAGCAAGAAAACATTTATTATTCCCCGATTAGTAGTTTTTTTCATCAGAAAATTAATCTTATTTGTAGTTTTCCGTTAAATCTAATATATTTAATTTTTTGATGAAAAAAGCTGGTAATCGGGGAAGAATAAATGTTTTCTTCCTGTCGCGTAATTTTTTGAAAAATATAGGTTTGCCCCTTTGCGGCATCAACGACGATTTGTTTCCTTTTGTCGCCATTTATGACACCCGCGCCGCGGGCCGATATGGGGTACTGGATATTCTTACACCGCCGATACATTTTAATTTCAAAGGTGGCCCAGTTACTTAAATGTAACAAGTCAACGAAGTATTCATCAATAGTTCTATGCTTCAATGAGAAAAACTTAAATTGTTACTTTTAAATACAGAATTAAGTTCAGTTTTCCTATCTTGTTATAGAGATTTCACAACTCATTCAAATAAAATAAATTTTATTATAAATCCTTAGTCATAAACGCTCGTTTGTGTACAAAACGGATTTAGTTCCAAGCCGTCGCCTTATCTGATTTACACAGAATATGTGCGTTCTTTGTCTGGCGAATTTCCTATCGTATGCATTTACATATCCTATTTGATTCGATTGTCACGTGCTAAACTGCTGAATGAGCTGTTATTTTATAAATAGCTGCAGACATACTATAATGTATATGGACCGGCTCGTGCGGGGAGGGATCACGCTCTCACAGTATACCAGCGTGAAATAGCTGTATGATAAGTGAGCCAGGGACTGTTTTCACTGGAGTTGAGGAATTCCATCTTAGTCTTTAGAAGTGACAATGCTTCAGCATTTTGATTTTAAATCGAGGATAGATGTAGGTGTCTACGGGCCACAGCATCCACTTACCATCAGGTGAAATGTGTGTTCGATTGTCACCTTTATTCTATAGAAAAAAATACAATGTAGAAAGTTACAAGCACAAATGCCATGTGGTTACTGCGTAAAAGAGTCCACTAACCCATATCATTACGTGGGTGTAGGAGAAGAAGAGAAAAGAAAGAAGAAGAAGAAGACTAAATTGGAATTGGCTGCATCTTCCTGATAACAACTCAAAATAATAATAAATAGCGAATGATAACGAGCCTGCCAAGCTTGGCAACTATGGCAAATATCCCCATATGAAACTATTTATAGGGGAAGATGGATTTTTGACAAGCTGTAATGCATACCTAATGCATATTAACAACCAATAATAAAATGAAAATGTGTCATTTAAAATCCTATCATAAATTTTTATTGGCATTTGAAATACATTGTTCTTGACCAGTAAAAGCTTACAAGCATCTATTTAAAATTTTACTTTACCCTCTGATCTCATTCAGGTCAAGTTTTTTATTATAAAACGTATTTTTGTGATAGAATAAGAATGAAAACAATACAAAAATCGATAAATCATTCATGTCCTCTAGACCGATTTTCGGTCATGGTAGCCAGTCTTAACGGAGACTAGCCATCTGCGCAGGACAGGATTATAGTGGCCATGTGTATGCGCAAGCACAGGTACACTTTCCCTCACTCACATAGTCCAGGGGACGTTGAAGATTTGCCTTAATCATCATGCTTGGCGTGTGAAATGATCAATCACAGAAACGATCACAGAAAAGTCGGCAAATAACCTGCAATTCCCTTGGTGTAGCAGTTGTTTAATCGGCACCGGTTGACACTTATCATTGGGTTAGCAGCATGGTCATTGCCCCTTTTGCCTCTTCTTTTATTAAAAAAAATGATCCTGTCAGCTTGCATCTTTGATGTTGCTGCCAATCGCCTGTCTGATTATTTGACGTCGGACGGAAACAATATTGTTACATGGAGTTTTGGCGGGAACTTGACCGCCGGCGGATTGCTGATTCTGTATTATTGTTTAAATAATGTTTTGAACATTGAAGTAACTAACTACGTACTAGAAAAGACTCCGCACATGGAAGGAGGCACAGACTACCATTTAAGGCACACACTAAGCAAGTTTGAGCCATTGGGTTCTAATGCGTGTTGCAAATAACCCAGTATCAGTGTCTCTTCTAGTACGTAGTACATATTACTTCAATGGATTAGAATTGGATTTTGATATGTAAAAGTGGTGCCATTTTGTGTATTAAATGTCTGCGAATGTGAACTATTAATGGAAACGAAGAATCGAGAGCTTTTAGCTTTAAACGTGGTAAAGCCCTACTGCAGCTGTATTAATTTTATAGTTGTAGCACAAAAGGTTCGGCTCGACCCGGGAAGGACCACGTCCTCACAGAATACCAGCGTAAATTAACAGCTTATTGCTACTGTGTTTCGTATGGTGAGTGTAGAGAACCGAAGACACTTTTTACTGGAAAAGAGGTATTCCATCTTAGTACTCACGGCTAACAACGCATCTGCAGTTTGATTCGCAAACGAGGATAGATGTAGTCTATAGTATGTCTATGAGCCACAGCAACCATTTAACATCAGGTGGATTGTGTGCTGCAGCTGCTTTTATATATAGAAGAGGGGATTTAAGCGGATACACAGTTCATCTAATGGGAAGTGTATGTGTATGCGCATGAACACTTACACATATACTCGCATAAGAATCGAAATGTAGATGCTTTGTCACCAATGAGGGCTAAGATAAAATGCCCCATTATCAGTTAAAAGGTTCTCCAGTTCTCTACATTCACTATACAAAACAAAACGACATTATTTTGGTGTTTAAAGCTTGTAATTTTTGCGTTTCAACTACCTTATATTAAGCAATTGAATCATCGAACCATGAAAATTAAGGTTATTAAAAATATTAAATCATTTTTGAGGTTGAAAATATTAAAAGAATATAATTACAACATCACATTTTATAGCATATGTTCTGCATTCTGCAATTTTTAAATTTTTGTGTAAAAGGCTTTTAGCACTCCTTTCTTCTCTACATGTATACAGCACAGCAGCACAGCACAGTAAGCGTGCGAGATTCCGTGTATTCGGTGTAGTTACTTTATTTGAAACGTTTTTTACTTAAAAGTTAAGAGTAAAGTTAAAGTTACATTCTATATACGTCCGACTGTTGGGCAAATGCCTCCCCAATTTCTGAAAGGGTTTTAGGGCAAATAATGTCCGCCATGTTGCCCCAGTGCGTGTTGGCGAACTTCACATGTCTTCGAAATATTTGTTTTCCTTATTTCTCAGACATGCAAGTTCCTCATGCATGTTTTCATTCACCGCGAAACACATGATAAATCAGCACTTAGAATTGCAATTAACAATTTCATTGGTGCCAACGGGGATCGAATCCTGTTTGCTCGCATAGTGTGAAATTTACAGCGAGCGCTAACCATTTGAGCTACCATCTTTTCTAATAATCAGGAAATTAAGAATTTAAATTAAAATGTACCCAATAAAGAATCTAATTCGTATTCGTAAGAATCTTAGTAACATGCCCTTCATATTATTTATATTATATGGTTATCGCTTAAAATAACGGGAACTCAAACGTGGAAGTTTTTTTTGGCCATTAAATTATATTTTTTTTTTATCTTAATTAACACAAAGTATTTTAAAATACATTCGATTAAGAATTTCATTGTGTTTTTCATGTAAGTAGTATATTTTTAAGCATAAACTATTTTAAGAAGAATCAATTGACACGCGTCAAAATTTTGTCTAAAATACGATGCCTTAAGCACCGCATCGTATTTTACCTGGCCTAAACCTTAGACGTTACGACGAATATCGCAGTGGCTAAGCATTTTAATATGCTAGATGATATTATTCCAAGGATTTACATAGCTAAAACTATTCTCTGAGTATTTATTGGGCCAATATCAGAGGGTAAGGATTGGTGGTTGCTACAGTGATGATCTTCCCATATCATAAGGTTTACCACAGGGTAGTGTACTTGGTTCCACGCTATTTCTTACATATATTAATGCCCTATGTAATCTAAAAATAAACAATGGGAGAATCATTGCCTTTGCTAATAACAAAGAACTAAAAACGGCTCAGATGGTATATTATTAAAAGTTAGCAATTCTCTTCTATTCCTTTTTCTTACAACTGACATTTTTTGTACATTAGTTTCATTGATTGTACAATATGCGTCCTCCAGTAATGATAAAAGAGAGAAATATGTGGTTTGTCCCAGTAAGTATCTGGAGACACAATTTTCACATACATTTTTCTGCTTCCTGGGAGGTTAACTTTATAACAAATTGAATAAAATTTTAGCTTAATTAGCTGAAATCTATTGACAGTATTATCCTAACAACGCAAAAACTACTACAAACACACACAAACGCACGAAGAGGAAATAAAAATTATTTTGATTAAGTGATGAAAATTTTATTAAGTAGCGTGTTCTGGGATATATGGCGTAACTTCGTTTTCTCACGATACGAAACGTATTTAATATGGCGGCTTTCTGGAAATGTATGTATTTATTCTATTATTAATATTATTATTTATTTTGGTGTATTTTTATTGCTTTTTCATCTGGCTGGAAAACATTAATAATTACTTATAAAAAATATAATCAAAACAAAATAAATGCGGAACAAGTGCTCGTATGACTTATAAGTAATTGTTCCAGATTCAAAGGTATATCCATGTGTAATTTATATAATATGTACAACACCTACACGATACAGGAGAATTTCCATGTGTTTTTAAAAAGGATATTTATTATTAGGACCTTGCAATTATAATATACGTGGTAGAGCCATGCTGCAGCTATATTAATAGTATAGTTGTCGACGAATGGGTCGGCTCGACCGGGGAAGGACCGCGCTCTCACAGACTACCACCGTAAAATAACAGCTTAATGCTGCTGTGTTCCGTATGGTGAGTGTAGAGAACCGGAGACCCTTTTTACTGGAAAAGAGGCATTCTATCTTAGTCCTCACGGCTGACAACGCATCTGCTTTTCGATTCGCAAACGAGAATAGATGTAGATGTCTATGGGCCGCAGCTGCCACTTACCATCAGGTGGACTGTGTGCTCGTTTGTTGTGTTTCTAAAAACAAAAAACTAGACTTGCCATCAAAAAATATGTAAATATTAATTAAATTCTATTTAAAATAACAAAATTATCTCTGCTTAGCCTAATGATTGACTAGGAGAGAATAGAATGCTTTAAGGCATTAGGACCGCCACATTAAGTACTATTTTTGTGTTTAAAGTTTAAATAAATAAATAGAATTAGTTTTTGTTAATAAAGTTACACTAATGAACTCAAAAAAAAATTAATGTAACTGTCAATTGGCAAACTGGTATTTTTATTGGCATTCAGTGCATATTTGTTTCTAGCACTGTAAGGATTCGTGTTTTTTACGCAACATTAAAATTGGTATTTCGATTTATGGTTCAATTTAGGAGGACAACTGGTACTCGTCCAGGTTTTCGGTGTTTTCGTGAATTTATGGTTCTAGTAGCAAATCAGAACCCAAAATAGGTACGAAGTTGTATTTTGTATCAAATGGAATATAAGTATTAAAAATTCTGCGCTGAATATGTTGTAAAACCGGATTTCTGGCCATTTACAAACTAAGCACACAGCTCAATATCGAATCTCTCGTCCCCGGTTAAAAGGGTCAGCGGTCCTCGTCACTCTATACGGCACACATGGGCATTATATTGCTATTTCACTCTAATATTATGTACGAGCATGGCCTTGCACCAGTCCACCAGTAGAGTTGATCCATTAGTGCTGCAGCGTGGCTCTCATCATTCATTCAAGGCCACTGCTGAACATAAGCCTCCCCTATTGATTGCCTCTTAGGGGGATATTGCCAAAGTTGCTACCCTTGGCAGTCAAGTTGGCGAAGGCAGTTTTTTAATATTTGCAGTTGTTATCACGAAGATGCTGCTACACATCTCATGTTAGTTAGTTCCTTCTGTCGCCTCTTACGACACCCGAAAATTATATGCGGAAGGATTTTTAATACCACAACACAGCGTAGCTCTATCGTATAAAATTGCACACACACTCACACACACACACACACACACACACACACACACACACACACACACACACACACACACACAATTGCACTTACGACTCACCCGCTTACGCGTATCTCGCAAACGAAAACAATGTCACTGCTATATATAATAAAAGATAAAGAAAAAATTTCAAGTTTATCATCCTAAATGGTGAGCCGGGAGATGTAGCACAGGATAGTTTGGACTCCCGTCTCCCACAAATTTATGTACTCTTTGTTTTGTTTATAAAAAAATATGTTTTTAAAAGATAAATTATGCAATGTACTATTTGTGGGAGAAAATAATAAAGGTTATTATTATTATAAAATGCGTATTTTCAGCATTGAGTTAACAACTTTTAAAATTTTTTTTTACAACCGACTTCAAATAAATAAAATGAGAACATCACTACGTACTCGAAGTTAATGATACACGCATTATTAAGCATAACTAGAAAACTTCTGGTCAGATCATGATCTACATATGAGACCACATAAGAAGTACCAACTTTCAAATAAAAAAATAATCATCAAAATCGGTTCACCTACAACACACATAAAAAAAAACTATTGATTAGAGAATCCCCTCCTTTTTTGAAGACGTTTAATTTTTTTTAAACGTTACCCCCCACACCACGATTTTCTCCTGTATTGTGGAGGCAGTTTACAAACATATATTGCACGAGGACAAACATCCAGACCCGGAACAATGATTTGTAGGCCGTAGAAATAATTGTTCCGTGCGGGATTCGAACCAGCGGCTCCAAGCGTTGCAACTCATTGCTAAGCCACTACGCCACGGAGACGTCTTATGACTAGATGTGATTCACACTGAAGAAGTATCGTATTGTGAATTTATAACATACTATTTAGTACGCATAAGAGCGTACTCACTTTATATAAAAGAAGTTATGTCACGTAGTTGCAAAGTATTTTTAAAGTTATTTATGAGGTGCCTAAATGTAAATATGTGTCAGATTTTATTTGATTTACATAATGTGTATATAATATTTTTGTATGTCAGTGTAAAATATTTCGCGTCTGCCAACAATTGTCTTGGGCACTCAGGGTTGATTGGCAGAGAATGCCACTTTAAATTAAATCCGCCATATGTATGTAGCCTTTGCTTAAAAGTGTTGCATATTTTGAACTTTTAAGTAAATAAAACAAATAAACAAGATATGCATTTTTGTCATTTCGATATACACATAACACACATAGGTATTCTGATAATGCCGTGAGGCGAAACCGGTCGGTATCTTTAGTAAATAAATTAATAAATTGAAATACATATTTGTAAAACAAAAATACGTGGGTATCCAACTTACAAAAATGATAATGAATAGTCACCAAGTGACAACAATCGCAGGTATAAATTATAAAACTAAATTTAATTTTATGGTTCGGATAAGAAATGCATTTTACCTTGCATTTTTATTTTTGAGGTTGGAGCCCACTTTTATATTTGATACTCACGAATGAAATCCTCATATAATATTGACCAATGGAATGGAATGGTCTTGAAATTTGGTAAGAAGCAAGTTATTATAGCAAAATAGATAAAAAATCTGAAAACCGTACATTTTTGTACTTTTAACTCATAAAAAATAGCTGGTGCATCGACCGTGAAGTAGACCGATGTATAGGTTTTTTTTTTCGGCAAAATTAAGTTTGAGCTTCAATCCGACTTACCTTTTCGTTCGAGCTATTTGACTACTTACATATAAAAATAAGGAAATAATTAATTTAAAAAATTCTTACACCGTTTCAAAAGTCACTACATGGTACATGAGTTGTGGGTCGCCCCGACCGCGGTAGGACCACGCTTTACCAGATGCGAATTGGAGATCTATTTTATTGATAACGAGGCGTTCTATCTTCGTCCTAAGGGGTGACAATGCATCTGTATTTCGATTCTTAATAATTGAGAGATGTCGATGTCTATGGGCAATAGTCTCCGCTTCTCTACACTTACCATACGCAACACAGCAGCATTAAGTTCATATTTTACGCTGGTTTACTAGTTTACTTGTAATAAAACTCTTTTATATTGATATCATGACTTAAACCGATTAGGAACTGTGAGTAAATTCATTTAAGAAAAAGAATGCTAAAAAAAATTGGCAGTAATGTAATAAAGCCAAGGTGAAGATAATTACGGCAATAAAATGTCGATAAAAATCTGTCTGGTAGCGAGTTATGAAATTAAAATTTACAGTAGCGCCCCGTTTACGGTAATTTTTTTTTCATAATTTAGAAATGATAAACGAAATAACGGTCCACCTGATGGTAAGTGTCTACTGCAGCTAATGGACATCTGCAACCAAATTGAAACGATGAAAGCTATAGATGCAACTCTGAAGTCTAAAGTGGAATGACACATACCAGGGTAAAATAGCAGCTTAACACTGCTGTGTTTCGTATGGTGAGTGTAGAGACCGGAGGCCCTTTTTACTGAAAAAGAGGCATTCCACCTTAGTCCTCACGGGTGACAACGCATCTGCATTTTGATTCGCAAACGAGGATAGATGTAGATGTCTATGGGTCACAGCAACCACTTACCATCAGGTGGACTGTGTGCTCGTTTGTCACCCTATCCTATAAAAAATGCTTGGCGGTAGAAGTAGTTGAGAGGGCAACTTCCTTTTATCTCGTGACGGGTTTCTAAGCAGTAAACGAGTCCTGCTGCCTAGTTAACTAATGTTATTCATTATGACTGCCTCGTTGTTCTAATAAATCATGAAGTCCCGGGTTTCACTCCCGGGTCGGGCTAAAAACTCTCTCAAAAAAGCAGCCTGGAGTCAGGAAGTTGGTGGTGTATCACCCCGTGCTCCGAAAACTACGTAAAGCTAATGGTCCTGCACCCGAACTCTCTCCGGTCGTGTCAGATAACCGTCTCATCGGACTATAAGCAATGGAACAAAGAGTGTACTTATTCGTTTGCGCGTACACTCGGTCACTACAATCCTGCCCTGCATAGATGGCTCGTGTTTTTTTTTATAGAATAAGGGTGATAAACGAGCACACAGTCCACCTGATGGTAAGTGGTTGCTATAGCCTATAGACATCTACATCTATCTTCGTTTGCGAATTAAAATGCAGATGCGTTGTCACCCGTGAGGACTAAGATAGAATGCCTCTTTTGTAGTAAAAAGGGTCTCCGGTTCTCTACACTCACCATGTGAAACACAGCAGCATTAACCTGCTATTTTACGCTGGTATTCTGTGAGATCTGTGGTCCTTCCCCGGTTGAGTGGACCCATTCGTGCTACAACTATACTATTAATATAGATGCAGCATAGCTCTACCACGCATAAAGAGTCTCCGTTGAGACTATACCAACACTAAACATATTATGTTATTGCACGTGGAGAAGCACACAGATATGGATAAATTATTAGCAGGCTATATAAATATTTATTCCGTGTGAAATCCAAACGACCTATTTGTTTTTTTCTACCCTAAAAATTAAAAAATTGCCATAGTAACTCAAGGCCAATGGACTCGCCTTAGGCTTCTACTTCGATGGTTGGTTTGTGGTATCATTAGATTTACAATGATATATACAAATTGGTTACATCTTCATCGTTAGCCTAACTAGCGTTATCCGAATCGGTACCCTTTGACAAGCACAGACGGTGTTGGTTGTAAATGCTGACGTAGGAGTTCCACTGCCGCATTGTAGGATAGTTCAGACGGTCTTTTGAAGTAGCCAGATATGCCAATAATTTGCAGGGTTCATCGCCTATTACCGCGATTAATGTAGATAATTTTAACTCCGTCTTGAGGGAGGCCTATGTACAGCATTGGGCTTGTGAAGGGCTGTAATGATGACGATAATAATGATGGCGATGATGATGTAACAACTGAGTGTATTGCTACACTCTGCTGTGGAATTATTAGTAAGGAATTAAAGAAATAACAGGCAGCTAGGTCAAAAATCAGTATTTGGGTTTTCTGTTAAGAAAGCCACAGTAGCAGCCCGAAGTCAGAAAGTAAGCGCTGTTTAAACTCCGTGCTTCGGAAAGCACGTAAAGCCGTTTGTCCTGCGCCTGATCTATCTCCGGCCGCATTGGATTGCCGTCCCATTGAACTACGATAGTGAGTGCACCAGCGTTTACGCACACACTCGTACACTATGTTCTTGACCTGCGTAGATAGCTAGCCTTCGTTGCGACTCACCACTATCATAGAACCGTTGTCTGGAGGATTGTAGTACAACCTTTAGTAAATATTGAACACCCCTTACACTTCGTGTTATCCCAGCGTGAATGAGGTCGAGTACCTCATACGTGATAGTTAAAACAAAAATAAAGATTACCCATAGATTCATCAACATGTTGATTTTTAATCGAGGATAAATGTAGGTGTCTGTGGGTCACAGCGTCCACTTACTATCATGTGGACTATGTGTTCGATTGTCACACTTGTTTTATAAAAAAAAAAACTATTAGATCGGTCGATCGACAGAGGTCAGTGAACAAACATTAAGTAAATACGAATCCAGAAGAACAAGCGAAACAAGTAAATTAATGGTTTAGGTCGATAACCGTTTGTCGCTTACAAATACTTGTTTAAAATTATTATCAGGTGATGTGTCTTTTTTAAATTGCTTAAGATATTTTGCCAACTTCTAAAAAAAAGAGTTTCTCAATTCGACTGTTGTTGTGACAATCTATTTATATTTATGTCTTTTTTTTTTTTTTTTTATAGGATTTTTTTTCTTTTGTGTAGTTACCACGCAAAGTAATATGAAAATTATTTACGCGCGCACGTATAATTATGTTTTAGTTATTTGGTTACAAGGTTTTTTATAATATAATTTTAAACATGACTAATATTTTTAGGAAACTATTAAAGTAACGAATGCAAGACTGTACGTGGCGGAGGTTACGACTTGCTTGGGGCATAAAATTGAACTGGTTTATATATTCTTTATATATAAAAATTACGTGTCACGTTGTTTGTCCGCGATGGACTCCTAAACTACTGAACTGATTTCAATGAAATTTTTGACACTGTGCATTTTGGTCCAACTTGAGAGATAGGATAGTTTTTATCCTGCTAAATGACCCTCAAATTTTTTTATTGTGAATGTAAGGATTATATGTAGGGTCGTTGGAAAGGGCAGAACAACGTCTGCCTGGCGAACTAGTATATATATATTATTTATTTTTGACAATATTATAAATTATTATGGTTGTGCTGCCATTAATGGTAAGTGTCAAACCACCTACTTCTATCTAATGGCAGCACAACCATAATATTTTATAATATTGTCAAAAATAATATATATATATATATATATATATATATATATATATATATATATATATATATATATATATAAGTGTCAAATCACCTACTTCTATCTGTGATTAAAAACCAAAATGCAGATGCGTTGTCACTACTGAGAATAAGTGTAAGGGAATTTCTAAATAAATTAAATAATGAAGACACAGAAAACTTGTTAGAAATTCTAAAATAGTTTCTATTAATTGTAGGTAACAATTAATTGTTATTTAATTATATATATATATATATATATATATATATATATATATATATATATATATATATATATTTAAATATCTAGTGTCCTACATTATTAAACCCTTTGTGTAAGTAATGTCCGAAACAAAGGTACTCAACCTAGTTCAGGCAGGTAGCTAATATTATAAACTTGACTTTTCTATTTTCCTTTTGTTGATTCTTCATTATTAAGCTACACATAGTTTTTATTTTATCATAGCATGTTATTTTTGTTAGACTTATTGTTACTTTATTTAATTGTAATTATATTTGTTCCTGTATATAAACATGTGTAATTGGAAATGAAATAAATATTTATTATTATTTATTATAACTATCATGAATTTAAACTAGCTGTGCTTCGTGGTTTCACCCGCGTATATCATGCGTCTGTCGTTCACTGCTGGTTTCTCTCGGTTCTCATCGGGCGGCTAGGGTTATGCGACTTTCGCGTGCTGAGCCGAATATTGAATTATTTGATTTTTTATTAAGTATATGCATTTAAACAACATGCGATATATAGCAAAGTTAGTTAAAATATAGCTCTCGGAAAATCCTGATGATGATGATGAAAAGTCAAAACATGTCTACAGAATATCTACATATCATAGTCATGTTTTAATATTTTCTACCGACTTCAAAAAGGAGACGGTACTCAATTTGACTGTATGTTTTTTTCTTTTTTTATGTGTGTTACCTCATAACTTTTTACTGGGTGAACCTACTTCGATGATTCTTTTTTTTATTTGAAAGCTGGTTCTTCACGTGTGATCTAATGTGAATTTGATCAAGGTCAGACCAATAGTTTTGAGTTATTCTTAATAATTTATATTGAAGCCGGCTGTACAAAATTTTAAATTTTAAATTAGATAGATAGATAGATAACTCTTTATTGCATTTATACAAAGTGTTACAATTACGGAAAACTTAAGAACTACAAACGGTGGTCATATCGCTTTAAGCGATTTCTACCTGACAAACCGAACGTAAAAGGGACAATGTAATATATTTTGACGGATAGGTGCAACGTGCAATATAAAATAAAAACTGAGGACAAAAACTTATAATTAAACAAGATTCATATAAATATATGAATTATATAATATATAATATTATAAAATTAATAAACATATAAAATAAATATATACATATATACATACATATATATATACATATACACACATACATACATTTATATATATATAAATAGAGAAAGAAAAAAAAAAACAAGTATTAATAAAAAGAGGAATTGCATATAATTTATAATTATGACGGGAAATTCAAATAATACTCTTTCAGTTGTTTTTTAAAAGCCTGTAAAGATTGCGCTTGCTGGATGTTAAGTGGTAATGAATTCCAGAGTCTGGTTGCTTGTGAAGTAAATGACTTATTATAAAAAGAAGTTGCGCTGCAAGGAGTATTCAAAGCCAAGCTATACACTGAACGCAAACTACGATCATGAAATTCATATCGATAGTGAAATTGTTCCTTAAGGTACCTTGGAGATTTCGGATCAAACAGAACACAAAAAAGTAAAGAAAGTAAATGAACATTCCGGCGAAGGTGAATTGGCAGCCACTTGAGTTGATTTCGAAATTGGGATACATGGTCATATTTGCGTAAGCCAAATATGAACCGAATGGAAAGATTTTGAAGACGCTCAAGCTTGTTTAATTGCTCCATGGTAATATCAGTGTAGCATATATCAGCATAGTCTAAAATAGGCAACAAAATGGAATGTGCTAACGCAATTTTGGTAGAAATGGGTAAGAAATTTCGAAGTCTTTTGAGACTTCCACAAGCTGCAAACATTTTCTTACTTATTTGTTCAATTTGTGGTGCCCAAGACATTGTACTGTCAATTAGAACACCTAGATTTTTTACAACCTTACTGTAAGGAATAGCAGAGTTTATTATTTATATAGAGTAAATTATTAATTGTTCTTAACTTTTCTTATAAATTTTACGTTGTCAAGCAGCTGATAATTTAGTTATGAGTTTTATTTTTTATTATAGTTTTTTAATATTGTTTATAATAAAATAATGTATGTTTATAAAAAAAAATATTTAATAGCCATAGAACGTTATTTATACTGAGGAATGAAAAGTACCTAGTAATAACACTTATAACACGTGTATGGTAAGGGAAAAAGCTGGAAGAGCCTAGTGCAAATAACTACTGTGGACAGCGATTGAATAAGTAAATTATACCCAAAATTTACAAAAAAATAAAAGGGTTAAGAACAATGTCTCCTAACAAAAAAAAACTAAGCAAAGAATCATTAAAACCTCTCTAATAATTTCAAATTAAAAAATCTGTACAACCGACTTCCATGTAAATTATTAAGAATAACTCAAAAACTATTAGTCAGACCTTGATCAAATGTATATGAGACTACATGAGAAGCACCAACTATCAAATAAAAAAAGAATCATCGAAATCGGTTCACCCAGAAGAAAGTTATGAGGTAACACACATAAAAAAAGAGTCGAATTGAGTATCGTCTCATTTTTGAAGTAGGTAGAAAAATCCATTTTTTTAATATGATAAGGGTGACAAACGAGCACACAGTCCACCTGATGGTAAGTGGTTGCTGCGGCCCATAGACATCTACATCTATCCTCTATTACAAATCAAAATGTAGATGCGTTGTCACCCGTAAGGACTAAGATGGAATGCCTCATTTCCAGTTAAAAGGGCCTCCGGCCACCTGCACTCACCAAGCGAAACGCAGAGGTAAACCTCTACTTCACGCTGGTTTTCTGTGAGGTCGTGGTACCACCCCGGTTCGAGCCAGCCCATCCGTGCGACAGCAAAAGCTGCCTCGTGGCTCTACCACTGTTAAATTTATTTACATTATTACTGAGCTATAACTACACATTATTGCATCAATTAAATTTGCTTTTGATTGTTATGTTTTATTTATTATTATCACAATTTTGTTATTATGTTTAAATATTTTGTAATTGTACTAGGTATCTATGATTATTGTTATTTTTTTATTTTCTATTTGTTTTTGTAATTAATTGTATTTATAGTGAAAGTGATAGTGCATACTAATATGTAGTTTTAAGAGTGTGTACTCGCCGATAAATTGATTGCAGTTTGGAGAGAGAATTTTAATAATAATTTACCAACCTTTGTATTTATTTATAAAAATCAGGTGAAAAATGAGCACACAGTCCGCCTGATGGTAAGTGAATGCTCTGGCTCATAGACATCTACATTTACACTCAATTAAGAATCAAAATACATACAATGCGTTGTCGGCACCCCTGAGGACTGAGGTGGACTGCCTCGTTTCCAGTAAAAAATGTCTCCGGTTCTCTACACTCATCATACGAAGAACAGCAGCTTTAAGCTGCTATTTTACGCTGGTATTCTGTGAGCGCGTGGTCATGCCCCGGTTGAGCTGACCCATTCGTGATACATTCATAATATAGTTGCAGCGTGGCCACGTAAAAAATTTATGAGTAAATAAATAAATAAAATATAGTTCGAAGAATCGACAACCGATGGGGATAAAAGGTTCTCGAGTGGCAGCCTTGTACTTTCAAGAGCAGTGTTGGGCGACCCCAACTAAATGGCGTTAGGACCTGACGAAACATGCAGATAGTCTATTGTTACAGGTGGCTCAGGACCGTATTTTGTGGTAATATATGTGAAAGGTTGATCAGTGGACTTATCATTAGACTAGACTTGGGTTGGGGTCAACATCATCTATTACATACTTTATCAAGATGGTTTGAAACCTTCAAAACTTTATAAAACTTGTTTAGATGCTATCAAAACGTAAGGACTTTTGTGCATCTAAAACAAAACCAGTTTAAACGGCATACGTAAAATGTAAAAAAAATCCGTTATATTGTATTAACTTGCAAACGCCACCACATTTCAATTTCTGCTCTCACGGTGATAACAGCTGAAAAAATTGATTTATTTACATTAGTTTTAACATTAAAAATTATTATTTTTAATTTATATGTAAATAAGATTAGTTATTAGATTTGTCAACGAAATGTTTTTATTATTACATTTTTTACTCGTTACTAGCGCTTATGCCAAACTCATGATCAATTATGACTCGTTTACTGGAACACCAATAAGCCTGGAGGAGGTGAAAAGACAAGACAAAAAGAACACAACGTTGTAAGTGTTTATACTATTTATTTTATTCGGGTTTTAATTAAAGACTGGGAACTGGTCTATAGAGTCTTGAATTATGTTTTAATCATAAAGTTTAATACAACTGGTTATTTTAACATCTTTCTTTACTTTTTAAGCCTTCGTAGATATCGTGTTGTAATGGTTTTTTAAATTTAATTTTACCGTGCGTTTTGCTTGGTATTCTAATGGATTAATACGAAGGAAAAAGTAATACCAGTAAGGGTGAATATTACTAAAACTACTAATATTATATATAATATTACTAATTGACTTGGCTTGATTGACACTTATGAATTTATTTGAAAAATCATTTTATTTCTAAGATGTGTAAGATTTCATCAATATAATTTCCTTCGTCGTTGAGCACGTGGAAAATCAGTACCTGAAATTATAATAAACAAGCTAATTGGTGCCGGTAAAGAAATAGTTATTATTTTTCACTAGATGTGTACCTCACGATTTAGCCCGTGTGAAATTTATTGCGATTAGATTTCATGCATTTTAATTTTTTTGCACAGAACCTTCTTATAACATAAGCTACTGGCCAGTGCATGTCCCAGTGTTTACACAAACATCGTGTAAGAGTTTTATGAAAGTAAATAAATAGTTAGATTATTCACTATTTATATTTTATTTTTAGATTATTACATAGTATATATCATTCAATGAATGTATTAACATTCTTAATCAAACAATATAACCTATCCAAATTTGAAACCACATTTTCCCAATTATTTTTTCTGCTGCAGTAGCGCCGAGTATCCAACTAGTATCTTTTATAGTTTACTTCCAATCAGTCAATTTACATTTGCCTTAATTTTATTTTAATTTTTAATCTGACTAAACAACTATATACATAAAGATAGAATTTTTTTATAGGATAGGGTGACGAACGAGCACACAGTCCACCTGATGGTAAGTGGTTGCTGCGGCCCATAGACATCTACATCTATCCTCTGTTACAGATCAAAATGCAGATACGTTTTCACCCGTGAGGACTAGGATGGAATGCCTCATTTTCAGTAAAAAGGGCCTCCGGCCACCTGCACTCACCAAGCGAAACGCAGAGGTAAACCTCTACTTCACGCTGGTATTCTGTGAGGTCGTGGTACCACCCCGGTTCGAGCCGGCCCATACATGCGACAGCAAAAGCTGCCGCCTGGCTCTACCACTGTTAAAAAGTTGTTTGTTTGTGTGTTTGTTATATATATATGTATAAAAGCCGTACTTGGAGTTTATAGTCATGTTGTAGCTACGTAAGTGATTCAACTATCCCAATCCGTCCCGTGGATACGACGTGGGTTCCACTTTATTGCCTCTTAAGGCAATAAATTGAAAATAAAATAGGAGCTGGACAGTTGCATCTTTCTGAGAACACCTTAATCTTCTCTTAATCTTCTATCTATAATATAAAAATGAATCGCTGAATGTGTTGCTAAGCGCAAATCTCGAGAGCAGCTGAACCGATTTCGCTAATTCTTTTTTATAATATTCCTTGAAGTACGAAGCTGGTTTTTACGGAGAGAAAAATTTAAAAAATTGTCTGAAAAAGTCTAAAAACAACACTTTTCTATATTCCCATACAAAAGATTCGTAATAATACTTAAAAGTCAATTTGAAATTTAATACTATACCATAAAGTTTAAGTTAGTGGAGGGGTTCCGGGAAGGCAAAACAATTGAGTGACGTTAGTATCGTATAAATATAAATGTCAATATTTATACACACTGGCAGATAGCTAATGTTATAAGGAGTAATTTTGGCTGATTTTATTTTAGGGTTCCGCGAAAAATAACTCCACGCGGGCAAAGTCGCGGGGAACAGCTAGTTACTTAATAAAATTAACATGATGATTTATGTACGTAGAATATTTTTATTGGGAAATTTGAATTGGGGTATACTATATGATCGATACAGATACCAAAACATTTTTTTTGGAAATTCAATTGTCTATCTGGCTGGACGCATCACGGAAAAACTAGAGAACGGATTTGGATGTGACTTTCACTAGCGTGTTACATAGAAATTGAATTGTTGGAATAATTATATTTCATTACACTATCTATCACAGTAGCTAGGCAGTAAGGATATATCTTCATTTTGTACTACAAAAGGGTTTAAAATTTAAAATTTCGTGAGATTAAAAAATTACATTAGGCGATTTTGAGTTATTTTTATATAATTCTTGTCCGTTATAATCTAAATATCGTAATTTTTATTTTAGTGTAATAATCCACTAACCAGTGCGTGTTGCCAGTGATGACTTACGGAACTGAGACTTGGTCCTTCACTGCTGGCCGTATGAGGAAGCTCAAGGTCGCTCAGCGAGCTATGGAGAGGGCTATGCTCGGAGTTTCTCTGCGTGATAAACTTAGGAATGAGGTTATCCGCAGTAGAACCAGAGTAACCGACATAGCTCAACGGATTAGTAAGCTGAAGTGGCAGTGGGCCGGCCATATAGCTCGAAGAACCGACAATCGTTGGGGAAGAAAGGTTATCGAGTGGCAGCTTCGTACCGGTAGGCGAAGTGTAGGGCGTCCCCGCATGAGATGGAGTGACGACCTGGTAAGACATGCATGAAGTCGATGGATGCAGGTGGCTCAGGACCGTGCTTTGTGGCATTCTTTGGGCTCCCCCTATATTCAGCAGTGGACTTGTAAAGGGCTGTAATGATGATGAATGATGAATCCACTAATTACTTTAATTTTACATAGATGGCTTTATAGGTATTTGAAAACAAGGTATCTATGGTTTTATTATACGCGGGTTATGATATATGACATATAAGTAATAGATGGTGCTTTCAACGCAATGTTGACCAGTAAATGTAATTTTCTTACTTTTATCCAACAAAGGCGCTGTAAAGAAGCGAGTTGTTTCCTGTCTCACCATTTTATATTACTCTAAGGCTAAATAGCTCATACACCAATGCTACCTTTCTTAGTATATATTTACTGTAAATGCGTTCTGATATAGAGTTTGTTTAATAGCGCCTATTTGTTGAAAATGCAAACAGAGTAAAGAATTAAATTAAAAAGTAAAGTAAGAGCCCATATGGCCCACGGCTGAGTATAAGTATTCTTGGGGCGGGAAAGAGTCCATCGTGATGTCTTTGACGTGTGTCTGGCCTGACGCATTTGTTCTCTTTACTTATTTTTTTTTATTTACTTAATTTTAAAATAAAAAATTGGATTTAGTAATAAAGTGCATGCTATTATGTGCTAAGGAAATTCTTAAAATTAGACAAAACCCTTAAGTTATATTATGTAGCAGAATTTTTTTTATGCAGTTTAGAAATAGCGTTTATGAAAATTCATTTTTATTGGACACGATGATGCAGATTTAGTTTGCCATTTACCGACAGGTGTCACTGTTCACTGTTTATTTACTATATCTTCTTTTTAATATAGTGACTGACTCATCTATGAACGCACAGTCTAAAGCGTTTGACGTAAAAATCTAAAATTTGAACAGTAGCTACCTTTTTGACGTAGACACCATTGAAGAAGGGTTTAGGAAAATTCGACCCCTAAGAAGGTGAAATAGTGCGTTACAGTTTGTATGAAAGTTTTTATTTTAGAGGTTGTTCAATTTTGTATGGAGAAAACATATTTAATGCTTTAAAACACCCTTACGGGATTAAAACAAGGGTGGAAATTTTGTATTAAAAAAATTGTATTTAGTTTAATCCGCTGTACGTCGAAGCGTGAAAATAGGACAATGACTTCCTTTTTACGCAGTTATCCACTAAGAAAGGATTTTGGAAAATTTAAACCTGTAGAAGATGAAATATGGTGTTAATTTGTATTGCAAAAAAATATTAAATGACTTTTGAAATTTAAAAATACGAATAGTACACATACTTTTGGATGAATGAATTGAATACGTTTATTTTTATTTTTCGAAATCTTAAAAAAAATGTTTTTAATTGCATGGAGAAATTCGTAAAACGAAATTATGATATTTATGAATAATGCATATTTTAGAACTTTATAAAAATCATGTTAAATTCATAAATAAAATAATTAGAATTGAAAACTTTCAGTTGGTGTACCAATCAAATAGAGCCCTGCGATCCAGAAGAGGGAAGACGAGTCGATGGGTCGTGTAACAACTTACGATATGTCACCCGAGGTGCATCCCACACGCCCACTTACAGAGTATTACCCGCTGTCTACAATAAAAGTAAGTTATAAAATTAAGTATTCCTGGCCGATTTTGCGCTTGGCAGGGTTATGGTACATGAGTGTGTGCGTAAACACAGGTGTACTCTTTAATCCCTCGCTCTCATAATCTTGGATTTTTTTGGCCCGATCCGAAATTCAAAATCTCGGATCTTATGATCAGCATTAGCGTTTGCGGCCACTAAATAGAAATAATATGTAAGCGTAAAATAATTATATTATAAACTTAACTCATTAACACTACCAAGGTAAAACTATAAAGTGTTTACATAAATTAACTTTGAATTAAAACGGAAATCCACGCTGATACTAAACTATTTCAAACATTACAGTTTTTATACCGTTATTCAATTTTATCTTAGGATTTCTTTTACATTAACATCAAGTATGGCTAACTGGTCATCAACTAGCAGTGGAGTACTCACGCAAATTAATTCCATCATATTATGTTAAGGAAGTATTTCTGCGATAAGAACATAAGATATGAATGTAATTATGTTTTTTACATTACTAAAATATAACACGAAAAAATGGAATATATTATATACCTTAAAATTAATTTAAATTTAATTACACCTCTATGGTATACGAGTTACGTCGACATTGTTCTTGTAGAGCATTGTCTCTGTCATACAAAGTGCTAACAGTACAGTTGTAAACCAATGAAATTGAATCACATATATCCTTTATAAAAGACAGATTTATTAACTTTATATTATTTAACTAAAGCCTTTGTACGACTGGGAAGTCAGTGACAATACTTGTGCGAATGACATGACAATGCTTGACTGATGCAAATCTGGCCAGCTGTGGCCGATAGTCTCATAAGGCTCGATATGTAACCTTTATGGCCGTCTAATATACAAGTACATTAGGTGGTATGACCACCGCCTTACCTTTTACTGCTTGCTTCCACAACAATGCAGTCTTGGCTCTATTGTAACATGAAATGGCACACACATTGACACATGAAATAAGGTTAATACGTTAATAACATTTTGAGTACTATTTCAGCTGCATACTAACGAAAAATGCTCGTTACTGAAGAAAACATTAGGAGTTTCATGTAGAGAACCATTAGTGAGAAATAAATTCTATTTCAAGGACATTTCAAGTTCGCTAACGGCTAATACGTTCTGTTGTAGTGTGGCGGAATCTATTCTGTACCTTGGACTTAGATTAAATGCTTTGACACCCGTGAAAGATGGTGCTGATTCGTTCGTCCGTTCGCTCATCCATCGATCAATCAATCACACATCCATCCATTCACTCACTCACTCCACTTACTCACTCACTTAGATTTACCTCATAATTCATCGACTGACTAAGTAGTAAGTAGTATAGGCGATAAAAATATACATGTGATATTGGACTGTTATCACTTACCTGTGAAATACGATGATGATGAACAATTAATATTTTTGTACAGATTTCGAGCCAAAATTATCAAAATCCGGCCACTCTTTACCACTGGCAAGGTTCCTGAGGACAAGTCTCCTGGCTGAGGGTAGATTACCTGATCGGCAGTTTACAACGCTCGCAACTAACTTTCTTGTTTTTATGACCGCAGATGTGCTCTCTTTGCACGACACAGGTGATTTGTTTATGTATATTAATAATAATAATAATGTCCTCCAGACCGAAATTCGGCCACGGCGGCCAGTCTCAACGAAGACTAGCCATCGGCGCAGGACAGGATTATAGTGCCCAAGTGTATGCGCCATCACAGGTGCACTCTCTATTCCCTCACTCTCATAGCCCGATGGGACGGTAAACCGACACGATCGGAGAGAGATCAGGCGTAGGACCAACGGCTTTACGTGCTTTCCGAGGCACGGGGGTGAAACACCGCCAACTTCCCGACTCCGGGCAGCTACTGAGAATTTTTTGATAGAAAAACTCAATAACTGATTTTTTGGCCCGACCCGGGATTCGCACCCGGGACCTCATGATCAGCAGTCGCACTACTACAACCACTAGACCAACGAGGCAGTCATGTGTATTTTATTAAGGATGTAAAATAATATTAATAAAAGAATAAAAGTAAGAATGATGTGACTTACTTAGTTTGAAGACCACCACCACCCTCCCTGAATTGCGTAAACTATCCTTATCACCAATAATCCCAAATTCACTACACTAGGCAAGTCACACCACAGTCGATGATACGACTGCTGTTTCACTTATATACGAGGCATCATCCGGGGAATTTTAATTAATTTTCCTAGCCCAATTAATCCTAACATCTTTATTATAATGGAGTTCCGCAAAATAATGTTAATTGTTAATTATCTATCGGTCTTAAGCCGCCACCAGATGGAAATCCTGTATTATCCTGTATTAGTATCAAAATTTCCGAGGTGCAAACAAACTTACAAAAACACTAATGCGCTTATATTTTGATCTTCGCGGTCTTATTTTACATTTTTATCATATGAAAACATGTTTCAAATTGTAATGATTCTGTAAAAAATACATGTATGATTAAATATTTTTTATTATTATTTATTAATTCCTAAGCTTTTATTATTTTATTTAATATTAAAATTTACAAAAAATCTAAATTTTATAAATATAATTTGTAACAACTACCATCACTTTTTTTATTGTTTATTGAAAATGACATATGGTTAATCTTTTAGTTAAATTTATCGTTTGGAAGCCGTACTGCTGCCAACCAAAAGGCAAGACTGATAGAGATTGTGTTCCAAACAAAATACCCGACGATGATCCAGTTCATCGCTTCTCCAATATAAGATGTCTGAACATGACCAGACCTGAAAGTTTTCAATCTATCGGTTGCATCAAAAATGACACAGTTCCTGAAAGGGTAAGTAATAAGTCGGTAAAAAAGTTTCTTCGTATTTGTTTGTATAAAATTGAAGAAAATCTCTTTGGTTGTACTGCTTGTATCTGACTGGTTTTAATATCAATATCTACATAGAATACATTAAGAAAAAATAAATAAAAAGTTAAAAACACTTTCCCGCGATTTTGCAATTGTTTTTCTGTCTGTCAAAATGAGTGAGTCTAACGAATATTTTTTATATAGATACCAAGCATGGATAACAAGCATGGATGCCATGCACAGATATCATGTATGAATGCCAAGCGTGAATGCTATTACGCGACTTTGGCAAAAATCCGCCGTAGTTAATTTAATGAAAAGAAACATGGTCAATATTATGTTAAACATAGCTAAATCACAATAATGTTTATTGGATGCTGTGATCCATAGGCAACTACATCTGTTCCTTATTATTGAACATGTAAATATTAAACAATTTTAAATGGAAACGATATAAATTTTCTTAATTTCACAGATTATAACGGCAACACCGACATTTGATCTATCAACAGTATATGGTAGTACATTAAAATCATTATTGGAGAAAGGCCGCCTGTTCCAAGGTGGCCTGTTGAAATATGAAGTGGACAACGACAGAATCTGGCCACCTAGTATGAAAACAGGAGGTGGTGTATGCTTATTGAACCAAAAACCGCAAGAAACCCGATGTCATAATACACGTAAGAAAAATGTATTTAATGATAAAGTCAATAAATAATTTATAGTTTTGTTGTTGAGATGTTCAATTTTTATTTCTACAACTTTATTCAATGCAATGAAGTTTATTATTTTTATATGTTACAATTAAACTGAATTTATCTAAGGCCATCCTATTATTATTATATTGTCAAGACAACAAATTGAAAAATGTTTAACGACATACGAGGGCGGCACTGAAAATTTCGGGAATCAAGGAAGTATCGAAGTATTCTCCGCGAAATTTTTCCATACGATGGAACCAATCATTGAAGCAACCATTCCATTCGGAAGTTGGGGTCTCCAAAATGGCCGTTTTATAGGCGTCCACAGCTTCTTCAGGTGATGAAAATCTCTGTCCACGCAATTTATTCTTTATTTTAGGGAAATTATAGAAATTATTAGGGCTTAGGTTCGGGGCTGTACGGCGAATAGTCTAATATTTCTATGTTTTCTTGCTCTAAAAACTCTTTTGTTCTGTGTGCGGTGTGAGAACTCGCACTGTCGTGGTGGAGGATGATGCGGCGGTTGCAGTTCTCTTTACGGAGTTCAGAAACGACCTGTGGCAAACAAATGCTAGCATACCATTTTGCATTAACCGTTCTTTGTCCCTCAAGAGGAATAGTCGTAACATGGCCGGTTTTGGAGACAAACGTGGCCACCATTTTTTTTGCAACACTCCGTGAACGAACAATTTTTGTTGGCTTTAACTCATTTTCGAACACCCAAACTCGTGACTGGTTTTTTGTTTCGGGTTCGTACGCGTATATCCAGGGTTCGTCACCTGATACGATGTTGTTGTATACAGCATTTGAGGATCCTGCGTAAAACCTTTCGAGAGTTCTAACGCACCAAGTAACGCGAGCCGCTTTTTGCTCTTCACAGAGCGAATGCGGTATCCATCGGGAAAACAACTTTTTTACACCTAATTGTTCATGCAAGATTATTTGTATTTGACTCATGCCAATGCTCAAAGTTGCCTGAATTTGGCGGTATGTCACATGTCGATCTTCCTCAATCAGCTTACGCACAGCATCAACGTTTTCTTGGGTGACTGCAGTTTTTGGACGACCTTGACGGGGATCATCACTGAGCTTGACACGTTCACGTTGAAATTCAGCAAACCAGCGATAAATTGTGGTTTTGGATGGGGCTTCATCACCAAATGCAGAAATCATCCGATCAACACAATGTTTTCGTGTTAAACCACTTCGAAAATCATAATAAATCATCACTCTTGAATTTTCTCGAGTCAATTCCATTTTCTCAACGACTAACCAAGGAGTTTTCAATTAAGAAGATTTTAATATGACAGGAACAGTGGAAATATTCCATTCCCGATACTTTTAGTGCAGCCTATGTATTTAGCTCTTTTATAATTTTTAGTGTAAGTCTTTACAGACTTTTACTTGTCTATACAGACCCCCAAATGAGAGGCAAATAAAAGTAGAGGAAATTATTAATCGTTACGGCTCCGTGGCGCAGCGGCTTAGCAATGAGTTGTTGCGCTGGGGGCCTCGGGTTCGAATTCCGCACGGAACAAGTATTTGTATGGCATACAAATAATTGTTCCGGGTCTAGATGTTTTTCCCTGTGCAATTTATGTTTGTAAATTGCCTCCACGATACAGGAGAAAATCCTAGTGTGGGGGTAACGTTTAAAAAAAAGACACTTGCAGTTTAGTAAAATTTCCTCTGCTTTATTTTTGTCCCATTTTTTTGAGCCTATAGGCGTAACATTATGTATGCTTGATTTTTTTTTCAATTTAATATAAAAATGTTTCAGCTGAAGACGGCGCAAACAGTTTGGCGGGAATTAATTTGTTAAGCGTTTGGTTTTGGAGACTTCATAATTTCATTGCCACTGGATTGTCTAAGGTCAATCCTTGCTGGAACGACGACAAGTTGTTCTACACGGCTCGTGATATAAATATTGCTATTGTTATGCAAATATTCTTCTATGAACTATTGCCTGCCTATTTTGGTAAGATTACTTTAAATATTTTTAATATTCTTTTTCTTCATCGGGCCGTATCAGTATCGGTAACCATGTAGCGATGTCAAGTATCCACTACCCTAAGCCATTAGTTAGTGTCGTAAGATCTGACAGGGAGAAACTGAAACTAGATATGGGCAGAACTATCTCCCTGATAACAACACCAAATGATGTGGGTAAATGAATTTCACGCGAGAAAAGCCGCGAGATACATTTAAATGCAATGACTTCGAAGCAGTGGAGTAGCGTACCTTAGAGGGGCCCTGTATCAAAATCTGTCGGGGGGCCCAAATGTATGGTAAAGATTACTCACAAAAGGAGCAAAAACTCTCGCATTGAATTAAAATAATTATATGTCGATTGTAAGCTATTACTTACAATTAATACTCCTAGGAACTAAGCTAGCCAAACGATTCAAACCAACATCCTGTCCCATAGAAGTCCTCAGAATTGTTGTTTACATACGTTCGGGGCCTCTGGCCCCGACGCTACGGGCTACAGCATCATTGATACTGCTTATACGGCGGTAGCTACGCCCCTGCTTCTAAGTGAAGCAAAATAACTCAAGCGCCACGTAAAATGAGTACACTAAGTCGTTATTATTACTTATCGTTTTTTAGGTCATGAAAACCTATTTAGAGATGGAGTTTTATCACCCACGCCTGGATTTAGAGACAATTACAATGAAAATCTCTTCCCACAAATATCGCTAGAGTTCCCATATGTTCTTCGTTGGTTCCATACAACGCAGGAAGGAAATATGAAGTAAGTTATATTACGTATTGCTAATTATTAGATTGGATACACAGAAGACCAAGTTATTTTTTAATAGAAATAAATAACAGTCACAAAAAACAAAAACAACACGCTTTTGTAGATAACCGAACTAAAAAGTAGAAACTAATTTTAAATAAGTTTAAACAAGAAAATAGTGATTAACATAAAAAATCATTTTATTGTAAAAAAGCGTAGGGTGCTTTTTCATATATTTTTATGATGACGCAAATTTTTCAAATATCCACAAAAATATTTACAACAAATTACATCAAACACCCCACGCTTTTTACTATAAAATACGTTTTTATGTTAACCACTATTTTCTTATTTTAAGCTCATTGAATATTATTTTTTACTTTTTAGTTCGGTTAACTACAAAGGTGTTTTTTTAGTTTTTTAAAACGATTATTTATTTTCTATTTTTTAGTGCAGCTAACTACAATAGCTTGTTTGTTTTTTTTATTTATTTATTATTACATCAATACACCGTTAAAGTGAAGATTTTGTAGTTTTTAGTTACAATCGGAATACATTCGATATAACTTGTTGGAAAACTATAATACAAAATATTTTATTTTTAATTTTATTCAAAGTCGGTAATTAATGCGTGAAATGGGAAATTTGCGCGCCTGCTGCCTTCTTTGCATGTGTTAGCCGTTTTTCAGGCTCCCTCTCCGTAAAGTTTTATTCTATACGTGCACTTGGCACAAAAATACTACCGGGTGCCAGGTATGGAAAAATCGCTAATCATGAGAATTCTCGCAGGGATAATGAGACAAACTATTTAAATTATTCCATTGCCATCGGTCTTGATAGGTTTGCAAAGTTTCAAATCATTCTGACGTTTTGAAGGGGATGAAAATCACATTCAAAAATTACGCCACATAGATACAAAACAAGCTAATAAAAGCGTGTTAATTAAGGGTGAGAAACAAGCTTACTTTTTTACCTCGTTACTACGAGTAGTAAAAGGGGTCTCCGGTTCTCTGCACTCACAATACGAAACACAGCAGTATTAATGCTGTTAGTTCTCGGTGGTATTCTGTTACAGCTTTAGAATACACTCTACAGCATGAGTCAACAACCTGTAACCATTACACGTAAAAAGTGTTGTTCACCTGTTGATAACAATCAAACTATTTTAAGGTTAAGTGATTTATCTTATCAATCGTTTCATTATATTACGAAATGTTAATAATTCTCCAAACTGAATTTCGGTCATAGCGGTCAATCTCAAAGGAGAATAGCCATCTACACGTGACAGGATTATAGCTCCCTAGTGTATATATGCACAGGTGTACTCTCTGTTCCCTCATACTCATAGTTCGATGGGACGGCAAACTGACACATCCGGAGAGATCAGGTGCAGTACCAATGGCTTCCCTTGTTTTCTGAGGCATAGTTGAAACACCGCCAACTTTCTGACTCCCAGCTGCTACTGAGAATGTCTTGACAAATAAACTCAATAACTTTTTTTGTTGACCGATCCAGGATTCAAACCCAGTACCGCATGGTTAGCAGTCGCGTAAACAACCACTAGACCAATTTAGCACTGACGTTACATTTAAAGTATAATAATCTCTTTGTGGGTAGGCCTTATTATTTTTTGTCGGCAGGTGTATTGATGCAGCGTCAGGTATATTATGTCTGGAATAAACGAGATGGTTATACTTACATCCTCTACTGGAAGACATACGGCTTTCTGCCATAACTTATAGTAGCGTCTTACGACACCAAAGAGACGAAATTTTCAGCCACCCTCTCGCTACGGTTCAATGACTCTGGTTAATACAGAATTATTTTTAGCTTATACGACACCCAGGGTAACTATTTGAAAAAAGTTCCAATTGTAAACATGACTCTAAGAACTGGGTTCTTCGGTGTGGACGACAATATGGATTATGTAACGCAAGGAAACTTTAGGCAAGCAGCGGCTAAGGCAGACTATATCGTCGATCCTGACGTAAGTAGAAAACATTTTAATATTGTATTTAGAATATACTGGATGTGTCCGGCAAGCGTTGCATTATTTCAGGTTTTTATTGTCACAAAATTTTCTTCGTAATTGGCTGATGAGTGTATGAATGCATACAGTTGCCCCGTGTGCGATGTTTTCTGTTGTTAAAATTTGATATTCTTACATTACAACAATTAGAAGATGAAAAACATTACGATAAATTATTTAAATTTTATGTAGCTAATATTTGAGAAACAAACAAGCAAATTAAGTAGGATATTGCAGTCTATGAACGTCTGCAACCTACAACCGTTTAAACTTTAAATGAAATTGTTAATTGCAATTTTAAGTGCTGATTTACCACATGCTCGGCGGTGAAGGAAAACATCGTGAGGAAACTTGAATGTCTGAGAAATAAAAAAAAGTATTTCGAAGATATGTGAAGTTCGCCAACACGAACCCTCTCAGAAATAAGAGGAGGTCTGTGCTAAGGAGTGGGACGTATATAGGCTGTAACTTTAGATAATGTTTGAATAGATGTATTGTGACGTCAACATGTAATGTTTTTTAAATATTTCTCTGAGAGACTCGTGAATTTTAATTATAAATTGTGCTTGTGCGTATAGCCCTTTCCTGAATTACAAAAACAAATTCTATCTAATGATTTGCCCCACGTATGTATTCCATATAACAATAGACTATAAAAACAACTAAAGTAGACCAGTCTTGCAGTACCAATGTGTGGTAATTGTCTAATTTTTCTTATGGCGAAAGAAGCTGAACTCGTTTTTGTGTTAGCTGAAGCTATGTGACGATTCCAATGCAGTTTATTATCTAGAGTAATTGTGAAAAAAGTGTGAATTGAACAATATCCAATTCGGTGTAATTTAAAATTATATTAACATCAGTGCCCTTCAAAATTGCCAAACATAATTTGGTATTTTTATTTTTTTTATTTTTGCATTAATTGAGAAATTGTGTTTTTTCCCCCTCCAACTTAAAAACTAGTGCCGACAAACAATACAAAGTCATATAGCTTCATTTTAGTTATTTTAGTCACACGGCCACTGAAATGGTCCTGAGATCGAGCCATGACTCCACAGTTTTGACTTCAACTATCTAGGTTTGTTCGCTGAGATGTGACACGATTAATATGAGAGACAAATCCTCAACACCATAGTAGTTTTATTTCAGAAGTGATGTAGCGTAGTCAACAAAATATAACGCTATGGATAAATCGCAAAAATACCTATCGAATTTCGTGAATTCTCCCAACCATGCATCGACGACAGAACAAAGACCAGCGTTAGATGTCGATCTTCATTTTAAAAAGTCATATTGCTTTTCATGTAAGAAATAATTGATGTTGAATTACGTAGTTATTTAATTCAACATTGTTTATACGAAAATTTTACTGAACACAGTAAAAGTATAACTGGTCAAAAATTAGAAGGGTCCTCTTTACGCATTGCTTTGAACAAATGTACTATTTGAAATATGCCTTTGATTAAATTAGGGAATACTCTTTGGAAATAACTCTTAACTCCAAAATACGTAAGCGTAAGCGTCAGTAACATTTTATATTTTAAGAAAATGATGGAAGACATGGTCTTCACCTTATATTACTGAGATAACATTATTCTATTCAGAGCTAACTTATATTCTTCTTAATTTTGACGAAGTCTTGTTATCATTAATCAATTACGTTTTAAAATAAATCTGGGTTTCAGGTCGTAGAAGTGGGTCTAGGTCCACACCAACGCGCTTCAGACCTTTTAACGAACGATTTGGCCAAGAACCGGTACTTTGGTTTCCAGCCGTATATTAAATACAGAGAATTTTGTTTCAAACAATCGTTTAAAACTTTTGATGACTTACTTCATGCTATTGATCCAGAGGTACGTACACACATATTACACTAATACTTGTTATTATTTATTCGTTTATTTTTACATTTGATTAGTAATCATTTATTCAAATTCTGTAAAACTACATTATTTCAAGTTAGACCAAGCTAAATTGAAAACATTATTTTCAACATAGATTTATAAAATTTAGATAAATTAATAATCAATGTAAATAATCGATTATCAACATCACTACTCATAATGCAGCAGTTGGTATACAATACGGCTTCCTATTCTGTGGTTGCGACTTTTTGATAATCTTCAAAACTCATCGGTATATTTGAAATCTATCAAGAAACCATCACCATCATCATTTACTTCTTTAAAACTAGGCTGTCGCTTATATTCCCTTTCCTCTTCTTCATTATCAATGTTTTATTAAAAGACCACTGCTATTAACAATCGCATTACAAGATTTCTCCCTAGTTTATTCATAGTTGCCACTTACGAAGCTTACGAAACCAAATGCAAATTTCTCATCATATATTACAAGAATCAAATAAAATAAAGTATGTTTCAGAGAGTCGAACTGCTCAAAGAGGTTTATGAGAATGTGGAAGACATAGATCTAATGGCTGGAATATGGCTCGAGAGACTGATCGAGGGTGGTCAAGTACCACCCACTTTGTACTGTATTGTTGTGGAACAATTGCTCAGGGTTGTCGCGTCAGACAGACACTGGTATGAGCGTCCACACCGACCGAACGCATTTTCATATGGTTAGTGTTATGTTTTTTTTTTGTAATATTTTAATAAAAGTTCACCAACTAACATTACTAAAGTATGCGCTTGATAAACGAAGAATGACGACGAACTAATATAGATCAATATATTGAGGACAGTAGAGATTACATTTTTATAAATGTATTTATATGATCATAGATATATGATAAATATAAATGTAAAAAACTACGGCAGATTATTTGTACATTTGACTCATGTTTTTTCATATATCTATGAACCATATTTTTTTGACAGAATTAAGGTAACAACCGTACACATAGTACACCTGATAGTAAGTGAATGTGTGGCCCTTAGATAGATGTTGAATCCATCTTAAATTAGGATTAAAAATGCAGATGCAGATGATAACCTATGATAAGAACAAAGTTTAGGCTGTGTAAAACTGAAGTGTAGTGTATCTTGGTAGTGCCAGTAGAAACACCTCCATGTTCTTCTTCCCGCCATAACTCTTATTTTTCCCTTATAAAAATGACCCGTGTTTTTAATCCACGACATGTAAACCGTTTAAACTTGATTAAGTAACAAATATCGAAGTATCTTCATAATTGTTATATTCATATTGAAATATTATCTTTTGTTGATTTTCGTCATACCTTATCCTTTTCTGACAATAACTTTCCTCAGTAAAAACCAACGCGGTGGCTATCCAGCGGCAACCTTTTGACATCGCACCCAAATTATTATATTTGGTCTGTTTATTTTTCCTAATTTTTGTCAAAATAATTGTATGTTTGTTTCTTAATTATTAAGTGGCGAAGCTTGCGAAGTCACTTATTGATTTCACGATGTCTGTCCGTCTGTCCGTCTGTCCGTCCGTCTGTCCGTCTGTCCCACGATTATCTCGAGAACGGTTTCGAATTTTCAAATTCTGTTTTCAGCAATCGATTACTGATCACCCAGGCATCTAAACCTCCTATTTTGATTTTTTTTTATTTTTTTTTCCGTTAGAAACCGCTACAAAGCTGATTGCTTCGCCACTTTGCTATGCTGTTAGCTTGCTAGGTTTTTGATTTCACGATGTCTGTCCGTCTGTACGTCTGTCCGTCTGTCCGTCCGTCTGTCCGTCTGTCCCACGATTATCTCGAGAACGGTTTCGAATTTTCAAATTCTGTTTACAGCAATCGATTACTGATCACCCAGGCATCTGAACCTCCTATTTTGAAATTTTTTTTCCGTTAGAAACCGTTACAAAGCTGATTGCTTCGCCACTTTGCTAGGTTTATTATCTATAAAATTACTAATGAAAAGTTTTCTTATTTACAATAGAACAACTACAGGAGATACGGAAAGCCACGGTGGCGCGCTTGCTGTGTGACGTCGGCGATAAAGTGACCCATATACAACGTCAAGCGTTCTACAGGATAAGCCCAAAGTACGTACAGCCTAAACAATTATTATTTTTGGAATATATGAAATTATTTTTTAAATTTATTGTTAAATATGTATACTCGTATGTAATTTAAAAATAATATGACGAATACTGTGTGCTGGCGACTTAAGAATTCCCTGTTTCATCTTGTGGATGTCAACTGAGGGGAAAGTCTGAAAAAGTTTTGGTCTCTGATTGATAACGGTGTAATTATATCGAGTATATTCAGATCAAGGACAAGATCACATGAACATTTGAGCAATCTGGTACTGGATCATCAATCCAAAGCGTAACGATTACGTATCTCTTTGCTGAGGGAGGACTAAGGGTTCAGCAATGATGTTCTTCTGAACTGGTGTATGTAAATAAAACAGTGCTGACTACAAACTCATCTAGTGGTAAGTGGTGATGAAGGATTAGGTATTAAATTACACTATCTAAGCGAAAAAAAGTCTATTTACTCTTATCTTAACGATCCCAGATCCATAAAGGCAGATGTTGCAACTTATTCCACATCATTTACGAAAGACGCAGCAAACTATTTACATCGAATTCATGCAATCCAACAGCAAAAGAGTGAAGACTCGACAAATGTCTAGTTTTCCGAGAGGGAAATTAAATCATGTAACTCCTACAAACAATCTCTGCAATGTATCCTACAGAAAATTTTTTAATATGATTTTTTCCTTTTCAGCAATCCATTGTGCAATTGCGAGAATATTGATTTTGTTAATCTCTGGGCATGGAAAGACCCGAAATGTGACAGGCAGGGTTCACAATTTGATGCTTTCTACAATTCAGCTCTTTTTTTCCATAACCAGTTCCTGAAACTAAAAACAAATTAATGAGACAAAGTCAAAAATAACACTTAATTTCTTTTTTAATTTGTATCATTTCTTTCATCTCACGTAACTATATATGTATATCTTTATTTAGTTAATGAGATATAAAATATTAAACATTAAAGCACTATTTTGTCTTTGTATTTATTTTGGAAATCCCATTCAATTTGAGGTACACCGAATTTACGTCGCTTAATTTATAATTATCGAAGGCTTTACACCATGGCCAGCTAGGATCAATTCAAATTTAGCGATTTTGAAAAAAAAAATAGCTAATTGTAGTGGCGGTGTAAGAATATCCACTACTCCATATCATCTCATGTGAGTCGTAAGAGGCTACAGAGGGAAACAATCAGGAGATGAGCAGCAGCGTCTTCCTAATAACGACTAAAATTTAAAATCTGACAGTTACCCATTTGCTTGCGCAGCGTGGCAATTATGGCAAATATCCCTCTTATGAGGATATTTATAATAATCGTATTTCCTCATTCTTTCTAATTCCTCTTTCATTTAGGCGAGCGGGTGAAGGAAGCGGAAAACCGAATAAGGAAAAGAAGGGGTATCTTCCAGAGTGATTGTTTGAGTCCAATATGGTTCTGCCTCACTCTGAACCCTTTCAGTACCTAATTGGAGCGATCAAGGACGGGATTTCAGCATCGGAAAGAATAGACAAAAGTGACCCACCTTTTCCGTATGAATGATCTCAAGTTATTTGCCTCTAGTCGCTCTCATCTTATGGGTTTACTAAACATCACCTGTAATTTTAGCAATTTTATAAAATTGAGCTGGGGATAGATAAGTGTGCGGTCATCCATTTTGAAAGAGGTAGGGTCACATATTCTGAAGGCATAGAAATCTGTGTGTATGGCATAGATTTTTATGCCATACACACATACATCGACTATATGTATGGTGAGTACCATACAAAAAACAGCAGTGTTAAGCTGCTATTCACAGAGTACATTATATATAGGGAATGCTGCTATTTTACGCTGGTACTTTGTGAGAGTGTGGTCCTTTCCCGGTCAAGCCGATCCATTCTGGCTACAACTATACTACTAATATAGCTGCAGCATGGCTCTACCACGTGAATGCCTAATGGCAAGGTACGGACCGTGAATTCAAAAGGTAGTGGGTTCGAATCCAATATTCGATTACTGTCGTGAACCACTCCTAACACAAGCATTTTAAGCTTACCTTGAGTGGTTAAAGGGAATAATAGTAATGTTATTAGCTTTGCTAGTATTTAGAAAAACACCGTTGGAAGAATAATACATGGTGTTCAATAATAATTTATGATTTAAAGCAAAGAGAATATCTCAATTTCTAGGATACAAACACTTTGAGATACAGTTTAACTATAAATACAATTCAGTGAACATCTACGTCTGAACTACATAGATAACTTCATATCTGAGTTTGAGACTGCAGCGCTCTTTCCTTTAAGATTATACATTTCACTGTATACAAAACAGATCACAAATCAATAAGTAATTAAAAGTTATAGGTATAGGTAAGCCTCCATGTGTGTAGTAAAACAGTGTGTGTATGTGTGTAGGAGGTTGAGTATAAGATTTAACGTGGTACATTAAGTAATTGTTGAGTTTCGTTTGGTCATCCTACAACCAAAATTATGATAATTTAAAAAATTAGAAAATCATCCCCGTGGAACCTGACAAGTTTATTTTATTTTTAATTAAGCAATTGATTAATTGACAAGGTATTGTTAACCAATTGCATGTCTTAAGTGCATAGCGCGTAGGTTTGATCTACTAGCGCCTAAAACCAAGATTCCAACGTTTTGTCATATAAAATCTTATCCAACAATCACAATGAACATGTATATGATATAAAAAGCACATTATTAGAAAGATAAATGATTGTTGAACTTATTAATGTTTTTTTTATATCGTCTAATTGTTATTTTTATATAAAAAGTGGTTTTAGTGGCTTATGGTGTAGATTTATCAAGTCCGCATGGAATGGTAAACACGATAACTTTTGAAAATATCAATTCTTTAACTCAACCTATGTTTTAATCTCTTCGTCTATCATGTGGAAAGCCATGGAATGTAAATAACAGTTTCATTTTGTTTTGTTTAGTTATAATTAATTCTTTTCTGTCGAAAAAAATGTTGAAATTTTCGGTGATTTAGGAGCCTTCTATGTAATTTATTTTACTAAATAGACTGCTTCACTCAGTCCGGCGTCAACCACCGTCGTGAGTAGATACTGCATCGGTTGTTTGTAGCGGCTCAAAAAGATCACTGTACAAAAAATATTTGAAAAACTAAATTTCATACACACTTGATTATTATAATAATCAGAGATTTTTAATACAATATTTTAAAAGCACAGTATAAATAATAGTACTGCGTACTAAAAGTAAGTAGGATATATATATATATATATATATATATATATATTTAAATATATTTGTACTTAAATAGGTCTTGGACTTTATGGAGTGACCTGAATGATGATTTAATGATCATATGAGCATTATGAGTCGTGCACTTTTGGATTTTCTAAACTTTTTTTAAAATTGAAGTTTGACATAAAATTATTGGAAAATTGGAAGTATAATAATAAGGTATAATGGGTCGTCCTGGTTGCTAATAATAGTCTTCCCCCAGATATTAGCAACCTCATAAAAACCAAGAGAGCTGCTCTCCGGAGAGCTACACTCTATCCCACCCCTGACTATAGGCGTACGGCCAATCGCATTCAACGACAAGTCCGTTCACGCCTTTCTGAACTGAGGATGAGGTCCGCCGCCGGAACTCACCACCCCACTGCCTCTCACTCTATCATTGTTTCCAAAGAGAAGATTTCATCCATCATCAAAGGACAGAAATCTAAAAGGGCACCGGGTGCGGATGGAATTTCTAACCAAACCCTCAAGCATTTTCCTGAGCAGGTGATCACCTTATTAACTACAATCTTCAACGCCTGCTTCGATCTCGGCTACTTTCCCACCACGTGGAAAGTGGCAACTGTCATTGGCATCCCCAAGCCAGGCAAGCCTCACCACCTTCCTTCCAGTCACTGTCCCATCAGCCTCCTCAAGGCCATGAACAAACTCTTCGAATGCGTCTTCCTCACTCGCATGAGGCGCCATCTGTTTCCCACAGACGACCACCCTCTTGTCATCCCCCAAAAATTGGTTTCCGAGCGAAACACTCATGCTCCAAGAAGTTCATCGTATAGTGGAATATATCCTCAGCGGTTTTTATTCTCGTCGTTATAAGATCATCGCAGTCTTTTTTGACATAGCTAAGGCGTTTGATAGAGTCTGGCATGAAGGCCTTATCTACAAACTTTTAAAATTAGGCCTCTCTGATCGTCTTGTCCGTTTCGTGACCTCCTACTTAAAGGATCGTACCTTTTGTTTCAGACACGAAGGCACGCTGCCCTCTCCGCCTCATATTCAAGCTGGTCTCCCACAGGGCTCCGTGCTTGCCCCACTTTGATATATCCTGTTCAACAAAGAAATTTCCATCCCGTTGAATGGCGTATGCCTTTATAATAGCCCTCTATTATAAAGGTACCACACTACCATCTATCCGGAACAAGATTCAACAGTCAGTTAGTGACTTAGGAGTTTGGTTCCAAAAATCGCATATCGATGTGAACCCGGAGAAGAGCTCCGCCGTTTGCATCGAACATAAAAGACGCCACCCCTGTATCATTCCGGTAATCCAAATATTAGGAACTGCTTTCCCCTGCCATAAAACCGCCAAATACTTAGGTGTCACCCTTAACACGAGGCTCACATTCGAGCTCCATGTTAGGAAGTAACTCACACTGCGCGCTTCTACCTGGGTAGGCTCAACAGCATGCTAGGCCGACACATTAAAATGTCTCTCCGCAACAAGCGAACCCTATATATGGTGAGGGTAGCCCCTTACTTTGCTTCTGGGCGCAAAACAAAATTAGGTATAATCATGTCATACCTAATTTATTAATGAGTTTAGGGCATGCACAATTGGATATACCGATAGTTTTTTTTTAATTTTCCTTCACAAACCCTAGAGCCAATTTTCCAGAAGTATTATAGAATAGAATATTTTTTTATTCAATATAGATCACATGTGTAATTCTTATTGAAAGTCATTATTTACTTTACCACTGGTTCGAAAAAATAACCTCTGTCCTGGGAAGAACCAGCAAGAAACCCAGCGGGACTTTTTTTCAAAGCAAATTTTACATTAATGGTTGTACAAACTATATAAGTACAAAATTTATTTTAGAAACAGCTTGGAAGAGATCACCTCATTCCCAGGGGTTATTATCAACCATGTATTCATTTATACTATAATAACCCTTTTTATACAGTTTTAACTTAAGAAAACATTTAAACTTGCTAACAGAGAGAGCCTGTACACTTTCCGGGACCTTGTTGTAATAGCGTATACATTACCCCAAGAATGAATTACTGACTCTGTGGAGTCGAGAAACTGGCATCACTAGCTTGTGTTTGTTCCTAGTGTTTACAGAATGTATATCACTTTTTTTACTAAAACTACCTTTTTTTTTGTGAACACACATTAAATTTTCGTAAATATACTGAGAGACCAAAGTTAATATATTTATTTCTTTAAACTTATCTCTAAGAGACTCTCTCGGTTTTAGGTTGTAAATAGCTCTAATGGCCCTCTTCTGTAAAAATAAAATATAGTCCGTTCGCGTTAAGAAAATAGTGAGTCATCGTTGTCCGCCGGCCTGGGCACGCCCCGCAGCCAATTAAAATGCAAGAAATTAGAAAGTCGAGTTCACAGTGATCAGTTGTTTCCTATCATTCGGTGAGAGTCAAAAAAAATACCACATCCAGCTGGAACAAGCAGCAAATAATAGATTGGCTGCAAAGCAAAGGCAAATCCATGGACATGACTTATTTAAAAAAAGAATTATTAATGAAAGTTGCCGAAATCGCCCCACAATATTATATATATATTTAATAGATGAGACTGCCAAAAGTAATGGCATTACAATTCTTCGCCTACCACCTTACCATTGCAAACTTAATCCAATTGAATTGGTTTGGGCCCAAATAAAAAATTACGTTGGTGCCAATAACTCCACGTTCAAAATGAGTGACATAAAAATTATTAGATGACGCAATAGCATTAATAGGCGCTAATCGTTGGAAGAAGTGCTGCAACCACGTGATACGCGAAGAAAATACCATGTGGAATTTGGATGACATCATGGAACTTGCAGAACAAAATTCTTTCATAATTAATGTAACTGGCGAATCTAGCGATACTGATTAGTGATTTAAGTAATTTTAAGAAAATTTGTTTTCATTAAACTTAATTAAATGTTGGAAAAAAAAAAGAATTTTTGCTCAACTGTGAATACACCTTTACCCTGTAGTTGCACTGACGACTCACAATTTTATTAACGCGAATGGACTATAGTTTCTGAATCGGCCGCATTTCCCCATAGCAAAATCCCATAAAACATTATGTCATGGAAATTACTGAAATAAACTAATCTAGCTGTCTTGACACTAGTGGGACCTCTAATCTTTTTTACATAGGCTGCAGAACTTAGTCTGCTTGCTAGTTTGGATATATGGGAGCCCCACTGAAGCTTTGCGTCGAGAGTGATGCCAAGAAAAACAGTGGATTCAACAGGGCTCAGTTCTTCCCCATTTAAAAACACATTGGTACTCAGATTTTTAATATTCGTTGTTGTAAATTTGATACAATTAGTTTTATTTCCGTTTAAATGTAGATTATTAACGTTAAACCAATGCACTAATTTTGATACAGCATTATTCACTTCGTCACATTTAAATGATTGACGTTTAAGTTTAAAAATCAAGGAAGTATCATCAGCAAATAATACTTTATCATGATTTTCCTCTACAAGAGAAGGTAAGTCATTAATATACACATAAAATAGGAATAGGCCGAGAATCGAGTCCTGAGGGACACCCATTAGTACAGGTGAGCCGGAAGAACTTTTACCATTGATAATAACTTTCTGCATTCTATTACTTAAATATGAAATAATAAGTTTAAGCGCTGTGTTCTTGACACCATAGTACTGTAGATTCCTGATTAATGTCTCATGGTTAACGCAGTCGAAGTCCTTGGAAAGGTCACAAAATATACCCAAAGTATCCTCTGAATTTTCTCCATGCACAAAAAATAAGTTTAATAAACTCAACTCCAGCGTCAGTTGTCGAGCAACCCCTTGTAAAACCGAATTGATTTCTATATAGCAATTTATTAATATTAAAGAAACTTAACTAAAAAATAATTTTAGATCAGATATCTAAAATTATTTTTTCAAAAACTTTACTAAACGTTGGTAGTTCAGAAATTGGTCTAAAATTGGCGGGGTCTAATGTACTACCAGACTTAAATAAAGGTATGACTTTAATATGTTTCATTAAATCAGAAAACACACCAGATTCGACGCTTGTATTAAATATAGTGGCTAGATAAGGTGCTATTATATCTATTATAGATAAAGTAACTTTAACGGAAATCCCCCATAAATCTGCCGTTTTCTTAACATCAATAGTTTTAAAATATTTAACGATATCTTTTGGCAGTACTCTGTGGAATTTAAAAGTATTTGAACAAGCCTCATTTTGTTTGAGCAATGATTCGGCGACAGTAGGAGAAGAGTTTAAGAGATCGAGTTAAATTATTGTTAATTTTCAATTGAAAATCCGAGTTGCGCGGTTTGACCTCGACCGTTTCACTATTTATTATTCTCCAGGTCATTTTAATTTTGTTAGATGCAGTTTTAATTTTGTTACTTAAATGTAAAGCTTTAGCTGTGGTGCACACTTTTTTAAATATTTTAGAATATGTTTTTACATAATCTCTAAATATAACATTACTATTATATGATCTTTCATTAGCTCGTATAACTTTCACCTACTCTTATAAATTCCTACTGTAGCCTATTCATTAAATGATTTGTGACTGTTGAAAGAGAAAGTTTTAGAAGTAAATATCCTAATAAATACGTACCATACAATTTTACGTTTTTAATTGAAAGTGATGGAAGTCTTTTTATTATATTACTTCTAAACCTCTCTAAGTGATGTTCATTTATTGGAACAAACACAATTTCTTATTTTTCTGTTTCTTGTGTATGTAAGGCAATGATACCAACTGTCCACAGTGATCTGAACTTAAATTTTGAATAATTGATTTATGCAAGGGCTTAACATCTGTAAAAATATTATCTATACAGGTCGCACTAGGCCCAGCAATACTTGTTGGTTCTAAGGTAAGGTTGATACACATCTGAACTGGAAGGAGCATATTGGTATCGTTTGTAAAAACTTCAACGATTCGCTTTTGCTTTAAAAAGTGTTAGGCAAAATATATCATTTGAGGCTGCCCTCACCGCGTACCATGGCTACGTATCATCAGTGCTTAGTTATGGGATTTTGCTTTGGGGTAACTCTGTTGAGGTAGAAAGAGCACTTTTAGTTCAAAAACGATGCATCCGTGCCTTAAGCAACATTTGGTATTTAGATAGTTGTAAACCTTACTTACTTACTTATCGTCACGCAGAATCCCTGACGGGGTAGCCAGAGAGAACAGATCGCCAAGTGTCACGATCCTTACATACCTCTTTCGCTTCTTTCAGATTCATTATCTTCTTCATACATGCACGTCTAGGTATCCGAGTACTCTTGACCCTCCCCTCTTTGAGCAATTTGCTCACATGGTCTTCGAAAGTTAGTCTCGGTCTACCTCGACACCTTTTAATATTAACTTTCGCGCTATATATTTTCTTCACCATTCGGTCTTCACTCATTCTCTCAACGTGCCCAAACCATTGAAGCACGCCCTTATCAATTTTTGTGATAAGGTCATCTTTCAAACCTGCTATATTGCGAATCTCTTCGTTTCGCTTTCGGTCGGCCATGGTGACGCCGCACATTTTACGAAGAGATCGCATCTCCACTGCATTCAACTTGCTTTTATGCTTCTTCTGGCATACCCAGGTTTCGCTGCCATATAACAAAGTCGGTACCAATACTGCGTTATGTAATGCAAGGCGTGCACTCTTCACTTCGCCTTGCCTTTTGACTAACGCAGTCAGGGCACCATTGACTTTGTTCCCGGCAGCGACACGCCTGTCCACATCTAAATCACATCTTCCATCCCGGCTAAAAGCACTCCCCAAGTATACAATTTCATTTACCTGTTCTAGACATTCCTGATTTACCCATATTTCACACTTCGTTCTCTCTTTTTTTTTTATTTATTTATGTACACACAACAAGATACAGAAACAGATATATAGTGAGTTTGTACAAAGGTTCTACTTATTCCATAGTTTGCTGAAATATCTTCCAGTAGACCCACAAAGGAAAATATATTTAAAAAGGCAAACTTAGCGCGTACTATACTAATACTACTTTAAATAATATACAAAAAAAAAACATTCGTAAATTATATTAAATGATACTATAAATAAAATAAAATAATACCAAATATAAAAATAATACATACAATAGCTATATAATATATATATATAACCTAATAATAATAAAATAATATATATTAATTAACAGGAAGCAAAGAAATTATCTCTAACACGTTTTTTAAATACTAATAATGTTTCGGAATTTCTTATATTAGGCGATAGTGAGTTCCAAAGCCTTACCGCGTGGACAGAAAAGGAGTGGGAGTAAAAACCTGAATTATGGGCGGGAAAGTTAAGAAGAGTTTTAACAAGGGATCTACATGGTTTATCCGGGGAATGGGTGAAGGAAAATCGGCTTCTGAGATATGAGGGAGAAGATGGATTATGAAGGATGTTATAGAGGAGACATAACAATCGAGTGTTCCTACGAAGTCGAATTGGGGGCCACTTGAGTTGCTTGCGGAACTGAGATATTCGGTCAAATTTTTGAGCCCAAATATAAAACGAATACACTGGTTTTGCAAGCGCTCCAGTTTGTTAAGGAGCTCCTCTGTAACATCCAAATAACAGGCGTCAGCATAATCAAGCAGTGGTAGGATAAGAGTGAGCACGAGTGATATTTTAGCTCTTAAGGGTAAGACATTTTGAAGACATATAAATGAATGCAAGGTAAAGTAGATCTTACGACTAACATCAGCAATGTGCGCGGACCATGATAAATGGTGATCAAATATGACGCCTAAGTTTTTCACAGTACCGGTAAAGGCTATAGGAACGCCGTTAAAGCAAACGTGAGGTAATGAAGTAAAATCTAATTTATTGCGCAAATGCTTGCTGGCTATAATGATGGCCTGCGATTTCGTGGGATTAACTAATAGTCCAAAGGATGCAGACCATTTACAGACACGGTTCAGATCGGCATTCATGGCCTCAATTGCATTATTTGTATCACACACCGGAAAATGACGATACAGCTGTAAGTCATCCGCGTAAAGATGGAAATTAGATGTAATAACTGTCGTAATAGAGTTAATAAATATAGAAAATAAAAGAGGAGAAAGAACGCCACCCTGTGGAACGCCCATAGGGATACCAGACCAATCGGAAAGAGTGTCATTAAAACGGACACAGTGCGAGCGACCACGAAGATACGAATCAAACCACGTTATAGCAGATGGAGAGATGTTTATAGATTCCAAGATCCCAAGAAGAATATCGAAGTCTACTGAGGTAAAAGCACTGCTAAAGTCAAGCAAAACTAGAAGTGTAAGAGATTTGTTATCCATGGCCCAACGGATATCATCGGTTACTTTAAGTAAAGCAGTGACTGTGCTGTGACCAGGACGAAAGCCCGACTGATATGTAGAAAGCAAAGAGTTAGACGATAAGAAGAAAGAAAGTTGCTTATGGATAATGTGTTCCAGAACTTTAGAAAGAAAGGGTAAAATAGATATGGGACGAAAGTGAGAAAGAGAAGAAGGATTAGAAACCTTAGGTAAAGGAAATATATATGCTTGTTTCCAGACTGAAGGAAAAGATGAGGATGATAAGGAGAAATTAAATATGTGGGTAAGAATTGGAAGAAGTAGAGGTAGAACTGGCATAATCATCTTCGAGCATAGGCCGTCGTTACCAACAGCAGTTGAAGAGATGGCTCGTATGGATTTTTCGGCATCTTCCTCCGTCACAAGGGAAAGTTAAAAAGGGAAAACGTGTGGTTTAAGGTTACGCGACAATGTGAGTAATGTGTTTGATTTTATGTAGGGATCTAAAGTCATAGGAGGAGTAGCAAAATGTTTATTTAGATCATTTACTTTAACGTCCTTGCATTCTAATGTCGAAGACCTGCCGACACCAACAGAACGAAGGAATTTCCACATCTCAGTAGAATTTCTATTATTGAGAGAGTCATAAAAGTAGCGCCTTTTAGCATCCCGACACAGACGACTGCAGCGGTTTCGTAAAACTTTAAAACGATTTAAGTTATTTTCAGATGGGAGACGTTTATACCTAGTTTATAGCTTTGTCCCTCTGACCCATTAGCTCCCTTATACCACGTGTAATCCATGGTGCAGGGTTACGCTTTATCTTTACGCGTTTGAGTGGGGCATGTTTATTGTATATGTTCAAAATTAAGTCATTAAAATTACAAACTTTATCATTTATATTAGTATTGTCAACAATAGGGGTCCAATCAATATTACTTACATCACGCTGCAATACCTCTAGATCTATACCTTTATAATTACGGAGGAACACGTATTGCGATTTCTGTTTGGGTGGACGCAGACGATAAGAGAGGTAAATTAAATCATGATATGAAAAAGGTGCCGTTATTTGCCCATGAGACATTACTCTATCCAGAGAAGAAACGATCATAATATCAAGCAAAGAAGGGTTAAAGGTTCGTCCCTTTCAAATACCAGAACCTTAGTTTTATTAGCATTCAAACGGAGACCTTTAATTTCACATTCCTCTTTCCTACACGTGACTAATGCCTGCAGTTCTGCCTCTGATGGTGCAATAAGCGCTGCATCATCACCATACAGCAGACAATTTACTTTAATGTCACCCAATTTCACACCCAAACAGCTATCTTTCAGCTTCTGTAAACAGCTGTCGAGATACAGTATGAACAGCCAGGAAGACATGACACAACCCTGTTTTACGCCCGCTTGGACGCTAAACATGGGTGACAGGTCATGCCCTACCCGCACACAAGCTTAACAGTCACAGTAAAGTGACTGCACAGCCCTTAGCAATCGACCATCCACACCATACCCCGGTAACAGTTCCCACATTTTCTTCCTTACAACCTTATCAAATGCTTTCTCAAGATCTACATAAGCACAGAAAATCTTCTAATTATCAGCCAGAAGCTTTTCCATGATCATGCGTAGAGAAAACATTTGATCCGTGCATCCTCTTCCAGGTCTAAATCCGCATTGTGCCTCCCATAGAAATCTTTCCGATTTCTCTTGCATCCTACGTGTCAAAACCTTCGAGTAAACTTTACTTGCTAAACTGGTCAAGCTGATCGCCGGATAACACCCGCAGTCAAAATGTGAACCTTTACCTTTATATAAAGGCACAATGACTGCGGATCGCTAATCATCCGGGACATCCCCCATCCGCCAGCACAAATTGCACAGCAGATAAAAGCTGTCCCAGACGCGAGGCCCACCATACTTGACCATTTCAGCAGTAACTCTGTCTAGTCCCGCAGCCTTACCACATTTCAAAATTTGAACACACATTTGACCTCAGTGTCATCGAGGTCCGGGTCTGGCGTACCAGTCTCGGCGTCATTCCCGGATCCCTCACTAAGATCATCACATGCATACATTTCTCTATAAAATTCGCTCCATCGCTGCATGACGTCCGATTTTTCTGAGAGAACGTCAGTGGTTCTCGAAAGCACTTTGTTCATTCTTAAGGCCGTCGCATCACTTCGGGTCCTTCCAACCTCTTTCCAGAAGAGTTTGGAGTTCTCCTTAAAGTTGTGAAACAACCTTTCGTCCGCTTCCATTCTACACCTTTCACACACTTCCTCAATCAATGCTTTCGTGTGAACTTTCTGCAGCTTATATCTTTCTTTCATCTTCTCTCTCATATCCTTATCATTACTAGAGGCAAAGTAGTCTAACCATGCTTTTTTCTTCTTCTTTACAGCTTCTTTCACTTCATCATTCCACCATGCATCTCTTCTTTTACTACTGCCTCTTTTAATCGTTCCACACACTTCTTCCGCTGCACTTACCATTCCATCCCTAAGGTTCTGCCATGTTCTTTCAACACATTATTTTCTGCCATCGATGGTGTCAAGCTTTTCGGCTACCCTCGCATGATATTTGTCCCTAGTATCCGCTTCCTGAAGCTTCCAGCTTCGGATGCGACAGACCCACTGTGGTTCTGTTACTGCCGTCCGGTAGCGCCAACCCGCGAACAGACCCCTAAATCTAGTAATCACTAGATAGTGATCCGTTTCCAGGTCAGCAACCCTGAACATTCGCGTATCCATCACCTGTTTTCGCAGTCGGTCATCCACCAGGAACAAATCGATCATACTTCTCTCATTCTTTCTTTCTCTAGTATACATATGGATTTTCTTGTGATTCAACATAGTGTTTTGTCACAAGAAGACCCTTTTCCTTGAATACCGCAAGTATAAGCTTGCCAGCATCATTAACCCTTTTATCGCCAAACTTTCCAAGCACCGGCTCGTACCCTGGTCGAGCGGTACCAACCCATCCATTCAAATCACCACATACAACAATTCTTTCGTTTTCCCTAGCCAAATCTAGAACTTCTCTTACATTCTCCCAAAACTCCTCCAGCTCAGCTCTGGACGACGAAGCTACCGGCGCATAAACAGCCAAAAGGAATAACTTCGTCAGTCCCAATTTAAAGCGTACCCAGTTAAGTCTTGAGTTCACAACCTTATATTCAGTCATAACATCGACCAACCGAGACGACAGCATCACCCCCGCTCCCTGGCAGGCGTTCTCGCTCTCCGGGACTCCGGACCATAGAGCTAACGCCCCACCAGGGAGCTCTTCAGTACCACTGCCCTTCCGTTTGGTCTCCGACATACACACGACATCTAATTCTCTTTCTTTCATTATTTCGATCAACTCATTCATCTTATCTCTCATGGTCTCTCATGCTCTCTCATCTCTCATCATAGAGGAGTCTAACATTCCACGTGCCTACTCTGCACTCTGTCCTCCACCTTCCGCCGTGTCGGGCTGTGCGTGACGGGTGGCGGTCCCCATCGCCGCTTTGCGCGCTGAATTCCACACCAACGGGGACGAGCTGGTGTGCGTCGCCTTGGGGGGACGCCCTAACCCTCGTTGGCATGGGTGCGCAGCTAAGTAGAATTCCAGCCCTGAAAAGGGCTGGCAGGGGTCGCGACGAGCACGCTTCTACAGTGACCCCCACCTTGTAGTTGTAAACCTTATTTAAAAAAATATAATATTCTTCCATTACCTTGTTTATATATCAAAGAAGCCTGTCTTTTTGTCAAATCATTCCCTAAGTATTTTAAAACACGCCAAGATACTACAACAAGGCGTTTAAGAAGTAAATATGCAGACCTAATATATCAACCTCCCTGTCATAAAAATATGTATAAGAGAAATGCATATAACATGAGTATATTATTGCATAACACATTACCTAAGAATTTAAAAGAAAAAGAAGGAGCCTCTTTTAAAAATAATTTAACTAAATGGTTATTGGAAAATTGTTTCTATAGCCTAAAAGAATATTTAGAATGGAAAAATTAGTTCAATGATCTATGTGATCTACTTACAGATAGTTTTTTTTTTGTATTATGCACCTAAATATTTGCACGTCTGCAAGCCGACTAAACACATGTACACTAGATTTAACTTAAAACCCTGTCAACTGTGTTTCTTGCAAATAAAGAATTTGTATTTGTAAGAATAAATTAACAAGATTATACGATTTAAACAATGAGCTAAACTTAATACTAATGGAAGAAGTTTCAAGGAGATTAATGACTTATATTAATGTTAAAGTCTCCAAATATTACAACAGACTTGTTCTGTTTACTAAGTTTGAGCAAAACTTCTTCCACAATCCTTTCAAAATAGTTATAAGTATATATTTACTTTCCACTTTTGTATCTTTATGTAGTTATGTGAAAATTTCTGGGGGTAGATGGTTTAATTGCATTATTATCATCCATCCTCGTAATCAATATATTAATTTCATACTTATGAAATAAAATGGTATTATTACCATGTATAAAGTTAATCAATTTTCTACCGATTTCAAAAAGGAGCCGGTACTCAATTCGAATGGATGTTACATCATAACTTCTTACTGGGTGAACTGATTTCGGTGATTTTTTTTTTACTTGAAAACTGGTGCTTCCCATGTAGTCCCATATAAATTTGATCAAGGTGTGACCAATAGTTATTGAGTTACTCTTAATAATTAATATTGAAGTCGGTTGTATAAAATTTTTAATCTTTAATTATATTTATTTTAATGCTCGTCGCATTATTAAAGTAGTAGTATAAGCAATATATGGTTGACTCTAAAGCAAGATGTTGTATTGTTTGTTGTATATTATGTGATTCACTTATTTTAGTTGAAAATTATTATCCATAAATATTTACAACTACGTACCAAATTTTTTAAAAGGTGTTAAGTTATATAGGAAATAGGAACCAACATAAAATCATCTTATCAAAAAGTAAAGTAAAAAAATATCAAAAAGTCTCGTTTTCTAATTTCAAGTATCAAAAAAATTTAAGATTTTTACATGAATTATATATAGATTAATACTTAGTTACAAAATCTCCGTAAATATAACATAAAACTCGCTAAAAGTTACATCGAAGTGTGTATGAACTTAAATTTTCCTTTCCCATACAATGAATTATAATTAATACAAGTGATTTTTAAGTTTTTTACCATTTGTTTATTATATTATCGCATTGTCCGAATTTGAGCTATATTCAAAATTTCAAGTTTTTGACTCATCGGGAATTAAGTTTAAAATTAATTACTAAATGCCAGTGCCGTCACACAAACAAGAAAGTGACTAAATAAGAACGTGGTATAATAGCTCACCTTTGATGTCTTTGTCAAAGAAAATATACACTACGTGAACCTTTGACATGTTATAATTAGTGAATGAAACGCAAAAGTATACAAACGCAAAAGTACCTCAGAAATAGATTTTAATATTCATTTTCTTTTTCAGTTGTCGAACCTAAAGCGGGAAGGGGCTTATAATAAAAATAAGCCTGAAAATTAAAAAAAGAAATTAAGTATCTTAAATCCCTATTACGCGGTATTCATTAGAATAAGGAACTGGAAGAAATATTTGGCACCAAATTCCGCGGTATTTTCAAAGCGTATTTTCACCTTTCTTTCGTGGTAGAGCCATGCTGCAGCTACTTACTGGTATAGTTGTAGGACGAATGGGTCAGCTCGACCGGAGGGGACCACGCTCTCACAGAATACCAGCGTAAAATAGCAGCATAACGCTGCTGTGTTTCGTATGGTGAGTGTAGAGAACCGGTGACCCTTTTTTACTGGAAACGAGGCATTCCATCTTAGTCCTCACGTGTGACAACGGATTTGCATGTTGATTCGTAATTCGTAATCGTAGATGTAGATGTCTATGGGCCACAGCAACAACTGTGGTGGACTGTGTGCTCGTTTGTCACCCTAATTCTATAAAAAAACCTCGATTTATTCAGAAAAACAAAGAAAAAATGTTTTCGATAAAAAATTTAATCCTTGAAATATTTTAACTCAAAGAATTACACACACAGTACAAAAATAACCTACTTAAAAAATCACTACTTAAAAACATGGTACCCACACAAGGTCCAAAATGTATGGAGCGTGGGTTCGGACCAGCTGCTGATGAAAAATAAACCAATTATTTTAAAACGTATACACATTACTCCAGACATTTGATGACCACGCAATGTAACTCGTATATTATGAATTGTATAAGAGATCTTGCAGTAAAAAAAGAGATTGTAATTCGCTCGTAAACGCAGTTTTTCTAAATACCTCGGAAAATGGTGCCAATTTTAGAACCCTTCCGAATAAGGTGCTTATACAATATATATTTTGGCACGTTTGATAAAGGAGGGAAGTTTTATACCCACGTTGTTCCTTAGATATTATTTTAATAATGGTGCGTTGGGCACGCGCCAGAGGCTACAGCGTAGTAACACAAATACCACCCCATGATACGATGTAGTACTGAAGCAAAGATTGGACAAGTGCACAGTACACACACATCAAAATGTCAAGATCAGCAGAATTTCTAAGTTTAATAAAAACAGGAGCCATATTACGTATGACAGAAGTAAAGTATAGACCAGTTGAGACGGTTATCAAGGATAGTCCAAGATATTTTTAGTCAGATGTTGAACTTAAAATTGGGCAGTTATAATTATATCTTCACTAACATATGTGTGTTCTCTTATATAAAAATAGTTGAGAGTTACGTAGGTGAGAGAAAGTGATGTATTTTGTTTTACCTAAATTTAAAGTTAGTAAGTTAGCATCAAGCCAACTCATAACCTCCCTGAAGGCGTGCTCTGTATGTTGCTTCACCTGCACTCAGTCCTTCTTGTGTACGATCAAAGCTGTTTCATTTGAGTAGGTGAATATTTTGCAGTTAGTGTGAGATAGTGATCACAAGCACAAAAAAGAGGTTAAGATCCAGAACGCTGCCTTGTGGTGTACCCCATAAGTCAGTAAACGTTATCTTAATTAATCTCTTACCTTGACACACTGTAAGCGGTTGGAAATATAGTACCATTAGATATCTAGTACAAATACACGTAATCCAACCAATTCCACCTTCGACAACAAACAACGCGAAAAATGGTTCTGAACCACCTGCATCCATTGTCTTCCTACTTGTTTTTCTAGGTCTGAGCTGCATCACAGTTTATAACTACTACTAACAATCGGCCATCGATGGCGTCTAGACAGGGCAACCGTGCGGTGTGGTGCGGGGCGAGACATGGGCTGGGAACTGTCCGCTAGGGTTATACTGTCACGCAAATAAATTTAAATGGTTCACATTACGTGTGCGATAAAAAACTATGGGTCGTCTTCATTTCATCATTATAATAATCATCATTAAAATCCTTTGCAAGTCCACTGCTGAACATAGGCCTTTCCCAAGGAAACCTTTTAAACGGAAATTTTTTAACGTGTTAGAGTCATGCTGCAGCTATATTAATAGTATAGTTGTAGCACGAATGGGTCGGCTCGACCGGGGAAGTACCACGCTCTCACAGAATACCGGCGTGAAATAGCAGCTTAATGCTGTTGTGTTTTATATGGTAAGTGTAGAGAACCGGAGACCCTTTTTATTGGAAATCATCAGGCATCATAGTCCTCACTCGTGACAACGCATCTGCATTTTAATTCGCAAATGAAGATAGAAGTAGATGTCTATGGGCCACAGCAACCACTTACCATCAGGTGGACTGTGTGCTCGTTTGTCACCCTTATTCTATATAAAAAAGCACGGTCTTGAGCCACCTGCATCCATCGACGTCCTGCATATCTTACCAGATCTTAACTCCGTATTGTGGGGTGTCGCCCTATACTTCGTCTATCGGTATGAGGCTGCCACTCGAGAACCTTTTTTCTCATCGGTTGTCGGTTCTTCTAGCTATATGGCCGGCCCATTGCCACTTCACCTTACTAATCCGTTGGGCTATGACTGTCACTCTGGTTTTACTGCGGAGTATATCTTCCCTATACGGTCAGTAGCGTAGAGCTTCCCTATACGGTCAGCAGTGTAGGACCACGTCTCAGTTCCATAAGTCGTCACTGGCAACACGCACTGGTTGTACAGTCTCGCTTTCAAGTTTTTAGGTATACCTGACGAGAAGATGTGCCGTAATTTCCCGTACGCTGCCCAGCCGAGTTGAATCCGTCGATTGTCCTCTCGGTCGTAGTTGGACTTACCTATTCGGACTATAGATGCGTCGTAAGCCTAATTCGAGTGATGTATTCGGAGCCTAAGATTTTAAATATAGTTCTACGGCATTACCTTAGTAACGGAATCAATAATTCTATGTCATTATAAAATAGGCCGTGTAGTGGCGGTTAAGAATATCCACTACCCCATATCCTCCCGTGGGTGTCGTAAAAGGCGACAAAGGGAAACAGGCAGGAGATAGGCAGCAGCATCTTCCTGGTAACGGCATAAATACAATAAAAAAACTGCGGTTGCCAACCCGCTCGCCAAGCGTGGCAACTATGGCAATATACCCCCCCATGAGCAATGACAATACTAAACGGCCCCCAGTCCCCGGCGACCCCGCTAGTCCTGGCTACGGTGGCGACCATGGTAACGGCGGGGCAGGGGGTGCTAAGAATCTCCGGTGGAGGTTCGGTTGCCACCTTAGACGACTCGACCTGGCAACGTACAACGCACGCACCCTGAGGACTGACGAGAAGATCGTGGAGCTGGAAGAAGAGATAGACAAGTTGCGCTGGCATATTATAGGATTATCCGAAGTCCGAAGAGAGGGGGAGGACACGGTAATCCTCGAATCCGGCAACTTGCTCTATCACCGGGAGGGCGACCATCTGTCCCAAGGAGGTGTCGGATTTATCGTCCACAAGTCTCTCGTTGTAAAGATCGGGAGTGTGTCGACAAGGGTTGCGTACCTTATACTCAGAATCACCAAACGGTATTCGCTGAAGGTCATACAGGTTTACGCACCAACCTCGGCACACCTCGATGAGGAGGTGGAGGAAATGTATGAGGATATCTCTAGAGCCATGCATTCCTCCAAAACCCAATATACGGTGTTAATGGGAGACTTCAATGCAAAACTAGGCACAAGAGAGAACGGTGAGCTGAAAGTAGGGAAATTTGGAATAGGGTAACGGAACCCAAGGGGCCAGCAGCTGGCCGACTTCATGGAGAAAGAGGGACTCTTTATGATGAACTCTTTCTTCAAGAAGCGGCCCCACAGGAAGTGGACCTGGTCTGGCCCCGACGGTTCGACAAAAAATGAGATTGACTTCATTATGACGACCAGACGACAACTGTTCAGTGATGTCTCAGTGATCGAGAGGGTGAAAACCGGCAGCGATCACCGAATGGTTAGAGGCACACTGAACCTAAATGTTAAGTTGGAGAGGTCTCGTCTGATGAAGTCAACGCTCCGTCCCCCTCGTGCTCTAATCCAAAGTCCCGAAACCTTTCAGCTCGAGTTACAAAACCGATTTCAGTGCCTAGAAGACTGCAATGAAGTGGACGATATGAATGACAAGCTAGTGGAAACTGTCCATGCGGTCGGAGCTAAGTTCTGCAAGACCCACCGCAGAAGAACACAAAAACTCTCCGATCACACTCTTAATCTTATGGCTGTTAGACGGGAGATGAGGCTACATTCTTCAACAGATTTGACAGCATACAGGCAACTGAACAGACAGATCTCCAAATGCATGCGGCGGGACTTACGCAACTTCAATACAGCTCGTGTTGAAGAAGCGATCGAGCGGAACCAAGGCTCCAAAGTCTTTGCCAGAGATCTGTCTGCCAGAAAGAGCCAACTGTCAAAGCTGAAGACCGAATGTGGCAGCATCGTTTCCGGGGCACCTGAGATTTTGAGTGAGATTGAGAGGTTCTATGGGCAGCTGTACACGTCATCGTTGGAGCCACACGCAAGTGTGAGTAACGATCCAAGAGCGAGTCTTATTCGACACTATTCCGAAGATATCCCGGACGTCAGTCTGAGCGAGATTAGAATGGCTCTCCAGCACCTTAAAAACGGCAAGGCCCCAGGCGAGGATGGAATTACAGCGGAGCTTCTGAAAGCGGGTGGAAGACCGGTACTTGAAGTCCTTCAGAAGCTCTTTAATTCCGTCCACCATGGTGGCATTACACCGGAGGCGTGGAGCAGAATTGCGGTGGTCTTGTTCTTCAAGAAAGGTGACAACGCTCTCTTGAAGAACTACAGACCGATTTCCCTTCTGAGCCGCGTCTACGTGCTGTTTTCGAGAGTTATTACGAATCGTCTCGCGCGCAGACTTGACGACTTCCAGCCTCCCGAACAAGCCGGTTTCCGAAAGGGCTTTAGCACCATAGACCACATACATACCCTACGGCAAATTGTACAGAAGTCCGAAGAGTACAATTTGCCACTATGTCTGGCGTATGTGGACTATGAGAAAGCCTTTGATTCCGTCGAAATTTCGGCGGTGCTGCAGTCCCTTCAGCAGTGCCAAGTTGACTGTCGGTATATCGAAGTGCTAAAGTGTTTGTACAGTAGAGCTACGATGGCTATCCGAGTACAGAACCAGAGTACGAAACCTATCCATTTGCAGAGAGGTGTAAGACAGGGTGACGTTATATCCCCGAAACTCTTCACCGCTGCATTGGAAGACGTTTTCAAGCTTCTGGACTGGAAAGGATACGGAATTAACATCAATGGCGAGTACATCACTCACCTTCGATTTGCCGACGATATAGTCCTCATGGCAGAATCGCTGGAGGAGCTAAGCACTATGCTCAATGACCTCAATAGTGTCTCCCAACGGATAGGTCTTAAGATGAACATGGACAAAACAAAGATTATGTTTAATGTCCATGTCACACCTATGCCGGTAGTTGTTGGGAGCACTAAGCTCGAAGTTGTTGACGAGTATGTTTACCTGGGACAAATAGTCCGACTAGGTAAGTCCAACTTCGACCGAGAGGTCAATCGACGGATTCAACTCGGCTGGGCAGCGTTCGGGAAGCTACGACACATCTTCTCGTCAGAAATACCTCAAAACCTTAAAACAAAATTGTACAACCAGTGCGTGTTGCCAGTGATGACTTACGGAACTGAGACGTGGTCCTTCACTGCTGGCCGTATGAGGAAGCTCAAGGTCGCTCAGCGAGCTATGGAGAGGGTTATGCTCGGAGTTTCTCTGCGTGATAAACTTAGGAATTAGGATATCCGCAGTAGACCCAGAGTAACCGACATAGCCCAACGGATTAGTAAGCTGTAGTGGCAGTGGGCCGGCCATATAGCTCGAAGAACCGACAACCGATGGGGAAGAAAGGTTCGAAGTCGATGGATGCAGGTGGCTCGGGACCGTGCTTTGTGGCATTCCTTGGGGGAGGCCTATGTTCAGCAGTGGACTTGTGAAGGGCTGTAATGATGATGATGATAAAATAATAAAATATGAACACATTTATATTAACAGTTATATTGTGTTTGCATTTAATAATCACCTTGCACAAAATTGTAGATATATGTTAATTTTAAATGATCTGTTTGCAGCTTCAGCACACACAAAACTTTATTACATAATGTAAGTGAAAAACGAAACCCGAAGGTAACTGAAAGCGAGAATACAAATTCAGATGTACATTTACATTCTCTTCAACCCTCTGCTGAAAGCGTTCTCCTTCCCACTGCCAAGGTTATGTAATGAGTGCCAATGGCAAAATGCATATTGTAAGAGCCCTTTTGGACTGCGGCAGTCAGACGTCATTCTGCACCACGGCGTTGGCTAAGCAGCTAGGTTTTCCTTTAATTTGCTTACATAAAAATATTGGTACTTGAGGAAGTACTTGTACCACTACTATTTATAAGGGGATCGATTTGTGAATTAATTCATTATTGAACAATTTTAAATTAAATATTACATATTCCATAATTGATAAAACTACGTCAAATCTCCCACAAAGTCATATTAATTTAAGTAATTTCATAATCCCAAAATATGTCTCATTGGCTGATGCAGGCAGATACATTTCGGGCGAAGTATCTTTGCTGCTTGCATGTCATGCATTATACGGATCTTTTCGTTTGTGTAGCAATTATCTTACATCTTGTAGCTTGCGTCTAAGCAGATAAGCCTTTTTCTTTCTATATTCTTAGCGGCCACCTTTTGCACTTGATAGTCTTCTTATTTTCGCTGTTTTTCTAATCGAAATCTTTCTGGGCGTTCTTCTGCGTGCGCTTGCGTTTCGCTGCTGTCGTTGTATGCTTCTTGAATTGGCATATATCTATAAATTGTAGCACACTTCCCGTAGCGCGCAAAATATATTGCCACTTAACAATGTTGTTTATATCGGGTAGGTATTGGTGAGTCTTCTTTACATGAGTCACGTGACATCGCCAGTTTTCTCACGCACTGTAATGACTTCTGAGGGCCACTCCTCTTGTAAGTGTCTTAAGAAGTCAGGTCCATGGATCCTGTTTCTGTGTCAGTTATGTTGTCCTTGTTGGGAACCCAGCAACACTCGTTTACTTTGGTTTGCTCTTTTATTTCTGCTGAGCGATTTGCGACGAACGTCTTAAAAGCACGCGGTTCTGCTATATACATATGCTAGAACTGTGCGGAAGTCACTCTAATATATCTTGTTGGCGAACTCAAACTCGTGCTCTTCTTCTGTCGTTCTCGCGAGACGTGCACGTATAAGAGCTGCTCGTAGTTCAAGTCGGAGTATCAATGTGGATTTCAGAGGCAAGACGTGTTCATATGTAGATGGCTGTCGAATTTGCTTCTTTGTTTGTATCGAAAAATGTGTGTAATTCTCTCGCGACGACTGCCGGCCTGATATTATGCAAAGAGGAATGTGAAGTTCTCATATAGAACGTAGATTCATTACCCACATGACCCAATGAGATTGGAGTTCTTCCGAAATAGGTTCATCTCAACCAGTTTCATATGATCATGTTTCCTGCATCAGTCCCTTAGCTGGTCTTGTGAGTGGTGAAACCAGACCAAGCAGATCAAATAATGACATAATCACCCTCAAAGCTTCTCTATTCGTGGGCGGTCCTTCATTTCGTAACACTTCCAGTGGTGTCTTCTTTTCATTTAGGTGGAAACCTATGCAGTCTTCTTCTACTTCCCATAGTAGTCCCAGAGTCTTCTCGATGTTGTTTACTCCTATGGGTACTGTAGTCGTCTCCGTATCCGTGTTGAAGGTAACACAGATTGTCGGTTCGACACCCACATAGAGTAAAGTTGGCTTGACAATGCATGTAGTTCACATTTTTCGATAATTCTGTTGCCCCTTCTTCACTTGAGAAGCTCGTGAAGTAGTCATACATATAATGGTTCTTCTTTATTTCTTTGACCTGAGAGAAATTTCTTCAAAATATTTTGCGTTTCTGTTCTTGATATATAAAGCTGCACAGGTGAACAAATTGCGCCGAATATTGTTGATGTCATTTGATATTCTTTGGGTCTTGTTTCTCCTCTGTCATTTCCTCTCCACAGAAATCTCAACGCGTCTCTATCTACCGCCCTTATCTTGATTTGTAGAAACATTTCTTGAATGTCGGCCGATATCGCAAAGGGATACTGTCAGAACCTCATGATGACCCACGTAATGACTGCCAAAGGTCAGGGCCAGACATCAACATGTCGTTTAAGTTCCATCCGAGTGATCGCGCTACTGCATCATAAACCAGGATCTTCGGCTTCAAAGAGTTGCACACAGCAAAATGTGGCAGATATCATGTTCGTCTTAGTGTTGCAGGCGTGGCAGTTGGGATCGCGTACCCTGATTTGAGAAGATTGTTGATTCTTTTTTCGTACTTCATTTTCAAATCAGTGGAAGATCCACTGATTTGTTCTGCTCCGCGATGACGAACTGCCCACAGAAGCCAACTGTTTACTAGTACGACGAGCTATATCCATGTAATACCCAACCTCGACTAGGTTGACCTCGACCTCGTATAAGATGTGAGAGGTTGATCTTGTCTTCCTGCTTGTATTGTAAGTGCCACCAAGCCGCAATTGTTCCTTTTAATTAATATTCCTTTCGTCGACCGTGTACCAGGTATTTTTCTTTTCTTCGAAAGCTTGAAATCCATATAAAAAAAGCTGGGCTCTTTATTCTTCTTAATTATTCGGCGAGTGAAGGACCATTCGATGTTGTAGATAAATTGTTTAGGGATTTTAGGACAAACAAAAAACGCTTGTTGACTTATCGGGGAGGCAGCTGAGGGCAGGGCAGATAGTTTCTTTTGACTTTCCTTTTTACTACTTACACTAGTTGTGCTATGCTGCTCGTAGAGCCTCTTTCGATGCTGTCGTGCACATTTTTTTATAGAATAGAGATGACGAACAAGCACACAGTCGCCCTCATTACGAATCAAAATTCAGATGCGTTGCCAACCGTGAGGACGTGGAATGCCTCGTTTCCAGTAAAAAGGGTCTCCGGCTCTCTACACTCCCCATACGAAACACAGCAGCATTAAGCTTAATTATTTTACGTTGGTATTCTGTGAGATCGTGGTTCTTCCTCGGTCGAGCTGATTTATTCGTGCTAAAGATAGCTGCAGCATAGGTTTACCACATAAAACAATATGTAAAACTGGTGCGATTTTGTGTATTAAATGTCTGCGTTAGTGAACTATTAGTGGAAACGATGATTCGAGAGCTTTGATGGTGATGTGAAGATAAAAGGTATCGTTAGACGCCTTGAGATACTATTGTCATCCTGTCTGCTAGTTCAAGCTTAAATCTTTCAAAACCTTCACAATGTGACGCATCAACATATTGTGAAGAAGTTTTTAAACCAATTATATTTAAGAATAAATTCTTAGTACTTGACGCTGGCAAAAGCACAACAGTCCGAGTCCACTACCAAAGAAAGAAAGAAAAATAGGATTATACCGCCATCTATCGGTAATTAAAGTTAAATTAGAGCCATTTCCCATTGGAGCTTTCTACGACACCCATAGGACGAAATGGCATAGTGAAATCTTTTATATCTGTTGTAAAACATGCCACTTGTTTATCTAATCCTATTATAAAACTATTACAAATTTAAAGGAATGATGTATATTATATTTATTTTTATTATTATTAAAATGCTGCATCTATATTTTGTTGCTGGGGTCAATGAATCAATTCTCGGATCGGGCTGTTTCAATTAATTTACTGCCACATCGAACTATTTAAATGCTCTCATGACCAATTCTGGCGTTTAATCACTGTGGGACACAGCTTATATTGATTGGTGCTATTTTTGTTTTGAATCGATCACGATTTGATTAGCGCAAAACTAACATGTCTTAAATACTAACAATAAATTTATAATATTCATATACATATAATTCATTGAAGGCTCCATTGCCCAGTGACGTAGTAGCGGCACTGAGGGCTTTAGGTTTGAATCCCCACACGGAACAATTATTTGTACGGCCTTTGTACAAATAAGTGTTCTGGGCTAGGAAGTTTGTGCAATATATATGTATATATATATATATATAACGGGTCATTGTAGAAGCGTGCACGTCGCGACCCCTGCCAGCCCTTTTCAGGGCTGCAATTCTACACAGCTGCGCACCCATGCTAACGAGGGTTAGGGCGTCCCCCCAAGGCGACGCACACCAGCTAGTCCCCGTTGGTGTGGAATGCAGCGCGCAAAGCGGCGATGGGGACCGCCACCCGTCACGCACAGCCCGACACGGCGGAAGGTGGAGGACAGAGTGCAGAGTTGGCACGTGGAATATTAGAGGAGGCATGAAAGATAAGACGAATGAGTTGATTGAAATAATGAAAGAAAGAGAATTAGATGTCGTGTGTATGTCGGAGACCAAACGGAAGGGCAGTGGTACTGAAGAGCTCCCTGGCGGGGCGTTAGCTCTATGGTCCGGAGTCCCGGAGAGCGAGAGCGCCCGCCAGGGAGTGGGGGTGCTGCTGTCGTCTCGGTTGGTCGATGTTATGACTGAATATAAGATTGTGAACTCAAGACTTCTCTGGGTTCGCTTTAAATTGGGACTGACGAAGTTATTCCTTTTGGCTGTTTATGCGCCGGTAGCTTCGTCGTCCAGGGCTGAGCTGGAGGAGTTTTGGGAGAATGTAAGAGAAGTTCTAGATTTGGCTAGGGGAAACGAAAGAATTGTTGTATGTGGTGATTTGAATGGATGGGTTGGTACCGCTCGACCAGGGTACGAGTCGGTGCTTGGAAAGTTTGGCGATAAAAGGGTTAATGATGCTGGCAAGCTTATACTGGCGGTATGCAAGGAAAAGGGTCTTCTTGTGACAAACACTATGTTTAATCACAAGAAGATCCATATGTATACTAGAGAAAGTAAGAATGAGAGAAGTATGATCGATTTGTTCCTGGTGGATGACCGACTGCGAAAACAGGTGATGGATACGCGAGTGTTCAGGGGTGCTGACCTGGGAACGGATCACTATCTAGTGATTACTAGATTTAGGGGTCTGTTCGCGGGTTGGCGCTACCGGACGGCGGTTACAGAACCACAGTCGGTCTGTCGCATCCGAAGTTGGAAGCTTCAGGAAGCGGATACTAGGGACAAATATCATGCGAGGGTAGCCGAAAAGCTTGACACCATCGATGGCAGAAATGAATGTGTGGAGAGAACATGGCAGAACCTTAGGGATGGAATGGTAAGTGCAGCGGAAGAAGTGTGTGGAACAATAAAAAGAGGCAGTAGTAAAAGAAGAGATGCATGGTGGAATGATGAAGTGAAAGAAGCTGTAAAGAAGAAGAAGAAAGCATGGTTAGACTACTTGGCCTCTAGTAATGATAAGGATACGAGAGAGAAGATGAAAGAAAGATATAAACTGCAGAAAGTTCACACGAAAGCATTGATTGAGGAAATGCGTGAAAGGTGTAGAATGGAAGCGGACAAAAGGTTGTCGCACAACTTTAAGGAGAACTCCAAACTCTTCTGGAAAGAGGTTGGAAGGACCCGAAGTGGTGCGACGGCCTTAAGAATGAACAAAGTGCTTTCGAGAACTAATGACGTCCTCACAGAAAAATCGGACGTCATGCAGCGATGGAGCGAATTTTATAGAGAAATGTATGCGTGTGATGATCTTAGTGAGGGATCCGGGGATGACGCCGTGACTGGTACGCCAGACCTGGACCTCGATGACACTGAGGTCATCAGTATGAAAGAGATTGAACGTGCGATTCGAAGTTTGAAATGTGGTAAGGCTGCGGGACTAGACAGAGTTACTGCTGAAATGGTCAAGTATGGTGGGCCTCGCGTCTGGGACAGCTTTCATCAGCTGTGCAATTTGTGCTGGCGGACGGGGGATGTCCCGGATGATTGGCGATCCGCAGTCATTGTGCCTTTATATAAAGGTAAAGGTTCACATTTTGACTGCGGGTGCTATCGGGCGATCAGCTTGACCAGTTTAGCAAGTAAAGTCTACTCGAAGGTTTTGACACGTAGGATGCAAGAGAAATCGGAAAGATTTCTATGGGAGGCTCAATGCGGATTTAGACCTGGAAGAGGATGCACGGATCAAATGTTTTCTCTCCGCATGATCACGGAAAAGCTTCTGGCTGCTAACCAGAGGATTTTCTGTGCTTTTGTGGATCTTGAGAAAGCATTTGATAAGGTTGTAAGGAAGAAAATGTGGGAATTGTTGCCGGGGTACGGTGTGGATGGTCGATTGCTAAGGGCTGTGCAGTCACTTTACTGTGACTGTAAAGCCTGTGTGCGGGTAGGGCATGACCTGTCACCCATGTTTAGCGTCCAAACGGGCGTAAAACAGGGTTGTGTCATGTCTTCCTGGCTGTTCATACTGTATCTCGACAGCTGTTTACAGAAGTTGAAAGATAGCTGTTTGGGTGTGAAATTGGGTGACATAAAAGTAAATTGTCTGCTGTATGCTGATGATGCAGTGCTTATTGCACCATCAGAGGCAGAACTGCAGGCATTAGTCACGTGTATGAAAGAGGAATGTGAAATTAAAGGTCTCCGTTTGAATGCCAATAAAACTAAGGTTCTGGTATTTGAAAGGGACGAAGAGAGAACGAAGTGTGAAATATGGGTAAATCAGGAATGTCTAGAACAGGTAAATGAAATTGTATACTTGGGGAGTGCTTTTAGCCGGGATGGAAGATGTGATTTAGATGTGGACAGGCGTGTCGCTGCCGGGAACAAAGTCAATGGTGCCCTGACTGCGTTAGTCAAAAGGCAAGGCGTAGTGAAGAGTGCACGCCTTGCAATACATAACGCAGTGTTGGTACCGACTTTGTTATATGGCAGCGAAACCTGGGTATGCCAGAAGAAGCATAAAAGCAAGTTGAATGCAGTGGAGATGCGATCTCTTCGTAAAATGTGCGGCGTTACCATGGCCGACCGAAAGCGAAACGAAGAGATTCGCAATATGGCAGGTTTGAAAGATGACCTTATCACAAAAATTGATAAGGGCGTGCTTCGATGGTTTGGGCACGTTGAGCGAATGAGTGAAGACCGAATGGTGAAGAAAATATATAGCGCGAAAGTTAATATTAAAAGGTGTCGAGGTAGACCGAGACTAACTTTCGAAGACCATGTGAGCAAACTGCTCGAAGAGGGGAGGGTCAAGAGTACTCGGATACCTAGACGTGCATGTATGAAGAAGATTATGAATCTGAAAGAAGCGAAAGAGGTATGTAAGGATCGTGACACTTGGCGATCTGTTCTCTCTGGCTACCCCGTCAGGGATTGTGCGTGAAGATAAGTAAGTAAGTAAGTATATATATATATATATATATATATATATATATATATATATATATATATATATATATTATGTAAAATTCACAATACAGGAAAATATCCTACTGAAGGGATGCAGCACGTTTAAAAAACAAAATAAAAGCTTTCAGACGGGTGCGTGGAACTGAAAAAGGAAAAGACTCGCAGAATACCAGTATAATATACTGTATGATAAATGACAAGAGCCGACCCTTTTCACTAGAAACGAGGCATTTCATCTTAGTGCACAGAGGTGAAAACACATGTGCAGTTTGGTTCTTAGTCGACGATTACGTGAGTGTCTATAGGCCGCAGGCTACAGTATCTACTTACCACAGGGTCAACGTTTCAAGACTTCTGTTGTCGCGATCTACCCGCTATGTGTGACGATTAAAGCAAATTGTTTCTACACAGGTAGAGGTCCAGTAGTAGACTTTACGGGATGATGATGATAATGATAAAATAGTCGTTATTTGTACAAATAACTCTACTCAGCTTAGGGCCGCGGATGTGCGTTTCCGTGGCCCTGTCAATGTGTGATGAAGGTTGAACATCATGTGGTTTTAGTAGGTGCAAGTCCGACATGATCCGTTCTTGCCCCCGCAATGCAGGTATTCGTAGGCATTTTCTCATTTGAAACGCGGAACAAATCCAGTCTGTAGTTACGAATAAAAACGTAGATAGGTCAACGCAACGTCGATTCTTGTTTTATATGAGGTACAGAGCTAGCGTCTAAGGCCTAGGTATTAATAGATACATTTATTTATTGTATGGCATTATATTATATTATACATAAATAAAATGGACGTTACGTAGGCCTGGGTATAGAATACTTATCGATATATTTTTTCTCATTCTCTCTATTATTAGTTCTCTATTATTAGTTCCGTGGACGTTCACTTCTGCTGTCAGCGCCAAAATGACGAAAATCAAATCGCCTCATTATGTCACGGTATATAGCCAGTCCATATATAGAGGTCAGTGTTTCTGTTAAAAACAGTATCACGTCAAATGTAAACGTGTGAATTGTTGTAAACTTTAAACAATTAAATATAAACAAGTTTTTTTTTAGAATAAGTCTACCTGATGGTAAGTAGATGCTGTAGATTGCCTATAAACAGACACTTCCAAATAAAAAAAAATGTTTATTTCTATAACAATTATGCAGCTTTATTAATTACAATCATTGGCTGGGTCCAAACCTTTTAAGTATTATGTCTACTTGTGCTAGGACGCCCCACTCTTCCATATCTAAATTTTGAACTTTGAAATTATAAGAAATTCTAAAATTGAATAAAAATACAATATTAATACCTACATATATTTTCGATTAAGAATAAAAATATAGATAATTTGTCACCCCTGAAGGCTAAGGTAGAATGCCCCGTTATCAGTAAAAAGTATCTCCGGGTCTCTACAGTCACCATACAAAATACAGCGGCATTATTTTGGTGTTTCAAAATAGTATTATTTGATCGAACCATGAAAGTTAAGAAATTATTACAAATATTTAAATATTTTTGAGGTCGAAAATATTAAAATAATTCAATTATAATATCACATTTAATTGCATATATTACATATTTTGAAACAATTAAACTTTTGCGTCATTAAAAAAAATCATAAGGCGAGAATTTATTATGTTAAAAGGCTTTTAATACTTATTTCCTCTTTGTATGTATATTTATCCAGCAGTAAACGTGCAAGATTCGGTGGATAAAAAGTTACTTTATTTGAAACGTGTTTTGCTTATTATCAGGAAATTAAGGCATTAAATTAAAATGTAGCCGATAAAGAATCTAATTCAATAGCATGCCCTTCATATTATCGAAATTATATGGTTGCCGCTTAAAATAACGAGAACTCGAACGTCAAAGTTTTTTCCTGGCGATCAAATTATGATTTTTTATACTATATATTATATTTATTATGATATTACGTGGTAGAGCCATGCTGCAGCTCTATTATGGTTTTAATACGAAAAGGTGGGTTCGAACAGGGTAGGGTCACGCTCTCACAGAATATCGTAAAATAGCAGCTTGACACTGCTGTGTTTCGTATGGAGAATCAGATACCCTTTTTACTGAAAACGAGATATTCCACCTGAGTCCAGCGGTGACAACGCATCTGCAATTTAATTCTTAAAAGAGAATAAGTGTACATGTCTATAGGCCGTAACATCCACTTACCATTCAGTAGACTTTGTGCTAGTTTGTGTCTATCTTATGTCATTTTTGAAAAAGTGGAGCAAGATCGGCATATTAGTAGTTACAACATAGCCGAAGAATTATGAATTGATCACAAAACAGTTTTCACCCATTTGAAAAATTCTGGCTATACAAAAAAGCTCGATATTTGAGTACCACACGAGCTCACTGAAAGAAATCTAATGAATCGTGTACTTATTTGCGATTCTGTATTGATACTTAATAAAACCGAACCAATTTTAAAAATATTGATTACTGATTAAAAAAGGACCACCTACGACAAGAAAGTGCGAAAAAGATCATGATCAAAGGCTAATTAAGCTCTACTTGCTGAAGCGAAACTCGGATTAACACGCAATAAGGTGATGATGTATGTATGGTGGGATTGGAAGGGCATCGTTTATTATGAGCTTTTACTGCCGGGCGAAACCATCGGTTCGGATCTCTGTTGCCAATAACTAATGAAAGTCAAGCAAGAAATTGAGAAAAAACGGCCGGAATTGATTCACAGAAAAGAAGGATTCCTCATGATAAGAGCGCACACATCTTTGGCCACTCACTCAGCAGAAATTGAGAGAGCTTGTGTTACGGCTCACAGCTGTCTCTTCTTTCAGCAAGTGATAGAACTTAGTGTCCCGTGCAAAAGGCATTTTCTGGATTCGAATCTAAGACCGCCCTAAGGCTCGGTCAGGCCGTAGGTAGGTGTAAGGTGCATGTAAAGTAGTGTTTAGTGGTGTGTATATGTATGTGATCTGGCCCAGCAGAGGTGACCGGGCAGCGGCCGGTTTCCATGCTGCCCCACAATGCTGCATCACTCCAGCAGGCTTCACCGTTGGACTATTTCTTTCTTCATGTCACTATTTCAGTCTATCAAGTTTTATTGTACATTTAACTAACTTCAACTCAACTAATTCAACGTTCATCTGAGAATCAAACACGTGATAACCGACCCAAGTAACGAACAGTAGTTCAAAGTTCAACATTCAATATTCCGGATTCATTTATCACCAAATTACAAATAGGGAACTAACGCGATCTCTTCACGAGTCACAAAGTTCAGCGTTACAAACAACAACTAAATTCCTTCGTTCGATATAAAATACTACGCCGCGATAAGAATTCAAAATCCGCCTCGTTGACACGTAAAACGAACAAAACAGTCAACTTACAAAAAAGGGCACTTAACGCGACGGCACAATTACTATGATTTCCAAAACAATCAACCGGGCGACGCCCTCGAAAAGGAATGCGCTGTTCAAATTCCAGACCGTATCTCTACTAGGCGCGCGTGCGAAATTCCACGTCACACGAGCAAGTTAAATATTGCAAAATACACTTCAACACGCAATCACTAGATAATTGGCGTAATTACTTTCAAACGAAATTACTTTAATCAGTCAAACACAATACGGCTTGTCCGCTCACGAACTTACAACTTAGACCACTAAACCGAGGCGGTTTTCACGAAATTACAATCCAGTAGCGAAGCAACGCGCACAAATTCTAAAAATCTAAACCATAACCCCAAAAAAGAAACCGGTCTCGCAAAATCTCAGCAGCGGCCACCGAAATAGGTCAATTAACCGCACCGCTGCCGTCGAGCCACTCTTCTCTTAGCCCAGCGCTGGAATCACCGGAGCCGGCATACCGACGCCGCCTCTTCGCGACTCGCGTGACACCTAACACCATCGGGCGATTCACTAAGTCGAACGTGATTGGGTGGCGTCTCATATGACGATTTTTGGGCCTAAACAACAGCACTGGTGATGCTCTATACACCGGCAGTGCCAATATTTCTTGGGAAAACGTCGCCGAGTACCGGAACAAACTTATGTCTAAAGTCGAGTCTTTGCTGAACAAAGTCTCGGATCGGAGGCGACTAAATATAGTCCAGTTTAATCCTCAGAAGACACAAGTTTGCGCGTTTAAGAAGAACCCCTTTGTCGTATCTCCTCAGTTTCAAGGCACTCCCCTTCTTGCCTCAGCCAGTATCGGAATCCTCGGAGTCGACATATCGAGTGACGTGCAGTTTCGTGGTCTCTTGGAAGAGAAGGCCAAATTGGCTCTTAAAAAGCTTGGCGTGCTCAGCAGAGCGGGACAGTATTTCATGCCGGCACACCGCCTGCAAATTTACAAGGCGCAGGTTCGGCCTCACGTGGAATACTGTTCCCATCTCTGGGCAGGGGCTCCCCAGTGCCAGCTCCTTCCACTTGACCGCATCCAGCGCAGAGCAGCTCGAATCGTCGACGACCGAGTCCTTTCCGATCGGCTCGATTCATTGGCACTGCGAAGAGCTGTTGCATCCCTTTGCATTTTCTTTCGCATCTACCACGGGGAGTGCTCTGAAGAATTGTTCGGATTAATCCCAGCCGCCAAATTTCACAAACACACATCGCGGCAGAACTCCCGATACCATCCATACCATCTGGATGATTGGCGGTCCACCACTGTGCGATTTAGAAGATGTTTTCTTCCTCGCACGACTTCCTTGTGGAATCGATTACCATCAGCGATTTTTCCGGATCGATACGACTTAGTGACCTTCAAGAAAAGAGCGTACTCCTTTTTAAAAGGCCGACAACGCATCTGCAATTCCCTCCCTGGTGTTGCAGTTGTTCATGGGTAGTCACTTACCATCAGGTTAGCCGCATGCTCGTTTGCCCCCTCTATTATAAAAAAAAGTTTGTGATCATATCCTAGACGGCCCCCGCCATTACATTAGATTTGATAAACCACAAATTCTCGCGAAAGAACATCGATTCCTGCCAAAGATGATACGTGAGGCTATTGAAATAAAAAAAAAACCGGCACAGTGCGAGTCGGAATCGCGCACCGAGGGTTCCGAACAATATTTATATAAGTTTAAAATTATTAAAAATATTTTTTTATATGATGTAACTAAATTTTTATGCTTTTTGCAATTTTTCCTTTATCTAGCTATAAAACGTTGCTTCGGACCAAATTTCAAAATTCTGAGTTCACGGTAAGTACCCTGTAGGTTTTGATTCCCTTGCGAATGTCGAAAATTTGCGGCATAAAAGGCTGTATCTTTTGAATTCGTTAGCTTAGAAGTTTGATTTTTTCACAGCTCTAAGAGACAGTAGACTTGAATATTTGGTATGAATTTCAGCTTGATACCTCCATGTGTTCCTGAGAAAAAGGGTCTTGACAGACATAAAGACAGACGGACAACAAAGTGATCCTATAAGGGTTCCGTTTTTTCCTTTTGAGGTACGGAACCCTAAAAACATCCTAATTTCAATGGAGAGGCAGGCTGGGATACACCTACTTGGGATCCTGTAATTCATAAAATTAAAACTAAACCTAAGCATACCGTTGCAAGATTTCAAGACACAGTTAGTTCATTTTGCGTAGATCGGACCAAAATTATTAATAAAAAAGCTGATGGTACTCCGGGTTAATTCTGACATCGAGACGTCAATCACCTTATTCCCTCGTGACAACGGTTGCTGGAAAACAACAGAAACGTCGGGAATATAAAATAACTTAATTAAACGCGATAAAATTCGTAAAAGTAGTTTTATTCAAATTTAGATTTAGTAAAAAGGTGATATACACTCTATAAACACTAGGAACAAACACAAGCTAGTGATACCAGTCTCTCAACTCCAAAGAATTAGTAAGTATGTTTTTAACAGTGGTAGAGCCACGCGGCAGCTTTTGGTGTTGCACGGATGGGCCGGCTCGAACCGGGGTGGTACCACGACCTCACAGAATACCAGCGTGAAGTAGAGGTTTACCTCTGCGTTTCGCTTGGTGAGTGCAGGTGGCCGGAGGCCCTTTTTACTGGAAATGAGGCATTCCATCTTAGTCCTCACGGGTGACAACGCATCTACATTTTGATTTGTAATAGAGGATAGATGGAGATGTCTATGGGCCGCAGCAACCACTTATCATCAGGTGGACTTTGTGCTCGTTTGTCACCCTTATCATATAAAAAAAAAGTCATTCAAAATGCATATACATTGCATTTTGCAATTACAACAAAGTACCAGAAAATATACAAGGTCTCTCTATTACCAAGTTTAAATATCTAATTACACAAAAACTGTATAAAAAGGGTTACTATAATATAAATGAACACATTATTGATAATAACTAGTGTCCGACCGAAACAGGATTTTCAACCGAAACCGAAACCGAAAACGAACCTTCGGTCTGGGTGTCAGTTTCGGCCGAAACCGAAACCGAAACCGAACCTTATTTAGACATGTTCATTTTTTTATTGTATTTTGGAATCTGCTATATTTTTTATACATATACAGTTAGATAATGCATGTTAATGAAAAACACTAACTGTAATAGTCATGCAGCAAAATATTTATTTATTTTCAAGTAAAAATCAACAATTTAACGTTAAGAAATACTTTTTTAAGTCAATTTTGTAAAAAAGATCAACACTTACACCCATAAAAAGTTGCACGCTATTTGAGAACATATTTTACTGTGTTCACAATATTGTTAATATTATTCAATGAGAGCATTTACTTAATATATCACACTCACACACAATATACATACACACACCTTAACAAAATTCCAGAAAATATACAAAACCTGCTCAAAGTTCAAAAACTTTAATAAACTAAGTTTGTATAAAAGGGTTATTATAATATCAAGAAATTTATGGATGATAATAACCCCCATATGGTGATCACAACCAAGCTATTTCTAATTTCTTTTTTGTTGTTAATTGTGTTACATATATGATTGTAAGAGTGGCGTAGCTATGTGTGGGCCAAGTGGGTCCTCGCCCACGGCCTCGCACTTAAAGGGGCCTCGCGAGATCCCCTAAAATGCGATGCCCCCAGACTTTACCACAGATAGCTAATCAATTTGATCACTTTTACCCTTGAAAAAGTGAAAGTGTGTTTGTTTGGAGCCTCGCAAAAAGCCCCCCTTAAATGCGACTGCGAGGCCTTTGAAACTACCTTCAAAGACCGTGATTGTTACATTGACGGAATACGAGACTTGTCAGGAATTAATAGATATTTTTTTTTTAAAACGTTACCCCTACACTAGGATTATCTCCTGTATCGCAGAGGCAAACACAAACACAAATTGCACAAGGACAAACATCCAGACCCGGAACAATTATTTGTAGGCCATATAAATACTTGTTCCGTGCGGGATTCGAACCCGCGGCCCCCAGCGCAGCAACTCATTGCTAAGCCACTGCGCCACGGAGCCGTCATATATATCAGTAGGTATGTCGTGTCAAACCATATTTGGTAGGATCTATTGGGTAAGATCCTTGGGGAACGACGAGCAGGTACGAGGGTAACACTTAAAGTTCTTAAAAAATCAAAAACTGAACAAACTAGCAAGTTATTACTCTTATTATATCTTTTCAAAATACTGTCCATTTACATCTTTTTTAAGAAGTTTTCTTCTATTTTCGGAAATAAATAAAAATCGCAAAGTGCGAGGTCGGTGCTATAGGGCAGGTGACCCAGTAATTCCACGTCTGACGTTGCCAAGTAGTCGATTGTTTGCTTGGCATTGTGCGACGAGGTGTTGTCGTAGTGAAGGAGGATCCTACTGCGAAGTCGTTTCTCCCGAACTTTTTCCAAGACAAATAGCAAACAATTGTTAGTGTAGCACTCTGCAGTAATTGTTTTTCAATCCGCTAAAACCATTGTTGCGTAATGACCTATCCTTCCGAAGAACGAGGCCACCATCTTTTTTCTCCACGCTTCGACTTCTCTTTACTTTAGTTGGCAACTCCTCGGAAGGAAACATACAGACAGCAGACTGTCTCTTAGTTTCAGGATCATAACAATAAAAACAGCTTTTGTCACTTGTAAGTATATTTTTTATAGAATAAGGGTGACAAACGAGCACACACTCCACCTGATGGTAAGTGGTTGCTGTGGCCCATAGATATCTACATCTATCTTGTATTACCCGTGAGGACTAAGATGGAATGCCTCGTTTCCAGTAAAAAGGGTCTCCGGTTCTCTACACTCACCATACGAAACACAGCAGCGTTAAGCTGCTATTTTACGCTGGCATTCTGTGAGAGCGTGGTCCTTCCCCGGTCGAGCCGACCCATTCGTGTTACAACCATAATATATCTGCAGCATGACTCTACCACGTATAAGACACAGCATTTGAGTCACCTCCATTAAATGTTTGAATCATTTCACGACACCAATCAACACGACGGAGTTTTTGGGCCTCTGTCAAGTTATGAGGTATCCACCGGGCACAAAGCTTCATAACTGCTAAATATTCATGGAGGATTTTGTGGATTTGACTCATACCGATGCCTTATCTTGTCCAAATCTGCTGATAAGTCACTTTTTGTCAGTCTCTATCACACGCCGCACAACACTGATGTTATCTTCAGTGGTCGCCGTAGAAGGCCGGCGCTATTGAGTTATATAAGACTAAATCAATGGCCGTCCCTCACGCAGATCATCGGTGAGATTAGTGCGACCACGGTTAAACTCATTAAATCAGTTATAAACAGTGGCACGAGATGGGACTGCATCGTGAAAGGCCAACCGAAGTCTACCATATCTTACTTGTTGACTTAAATAACATCGAAATTCATAAAAAATCAGTGTACGAAAATTTTCTCGCGTTAAATTCATGCTGATGTGACACAGACAATTTTCAATTTGGCGCCAAATCGTAAACAAATGTCAAATTAATACACAATAATATTGGCAAAGAGTTCCATTTTGAAAATTTGAATTTATTTTTTTATTATATAGTTTACAAGTGGCCAGTTCAAAAAACTTTCAGTGTCGCCCTCATATGTCATGTCAATGCATGTTACGTAGGATAGATCTATTAGGTAGACCCACAGAACGAAAGAAAAGGGGCCTCGCTGATGCAACTTCGCGCACGTTTATCTTAGTCCAGGCTACGCCTCTGATTGTAAGCTGTTATTTAAAAAAAAGTCCCGCTGGGTTTCTTGCTGGTTATTCCAAGGACAGAGGTTTTTTTCGAACCAGTGGTAATTAAACAAAAGAGTGACTTTCAATAAGTATTATTTCAAATCTATATTGAATAAAAAAGATTCTGTTTCTGTTTCTGTATAATTATGAATAATATACGAATCACGGACTCATCCGAACGACGCACGATAATCCACGAACACTGAGGTTCGGCGCCGCCGAAGGTTCGGCAGGTTTTTTGCCGAAACCGAAACTTTTACCGAAACTAGATTTTATGCCGAAACTTTGCCGAAACCGAAACCGAATCTTCGGTCGGTCACTAATAATAACCCTTGGGAATGAGGTAGACGCTTCCAAGCTGTTTCTAAAATAAATTTTGTAAATAGTTTGTAACCGTTTACTTATATTTTAAAATTTCTTTAAAAAAAGTCCCGCTGGGTTTCTTGCTGGTTCTTCCCAGGCCAGAGGTTTTTGCCGAACCATCGGTAAAGTAAAAAAATGACTTTCAATAAGAATTGTTTGTAACCAATATTGAATAAAATTATTCTTTTCTATTCTATTCATTAAGAAAGAGAAAATAAAAAGTAAAAAACTCTTTCCTATCATTTTCCAATTGTTTTTCTGTCCGCCAAAATGTATAAATCTAACGAACAAATTCGATACATTCTGAAGTTTTATTACAAAAAAGGGAAAAATGCAACTCAAGCCGCGAAAAAATTTGTGACTTTTATGGACCTAATGCAGTATCAGTAAGAGTTGTTTCTAGTTTGTTCAAGCGTTTATAGTCCGGGAATTTTGATGTAAGATATGCATTTCGCTCTGGTCGCCCTCATACGGATAAAGTGGGGCAAGTTTGGCATATTAGTAGTTACAATATACCTGAGGCATTAAGGATTGACCACAAAACAGTATTGGCCATATTTGAAAAAGTCTGGCTGTACAGAAAAGTGCGATATTTGGATACCACACGACTCACTGAAAGAAACCTAATGAATCGTGTACTCATACTATTGTATATGTAATGTATAATCTAATAATGTATCTTTGTATGGATAAATTTACTTTTATTTATCTATAACAACTAATTGTTAAAAATTATTATCAAATTAAATGTAATTAAAAGGTACACATTAATAAAAAAAAAACTAAAAATAACAACTAAAAATTTAAATTGTTCTACTCCCGTGGTACTATGCTAAGAACGCCGGCTGTCAGTCCGGGAATTTTGATGTTAAATATGCAGTTCGCTCTGGTTGCCCTCGTACGGATAAAGTGGGGCAAGATTAGCATTTAAAGATTGACCACAAAACAGTTTTGGCCATATTTGAAAAGTCTAGCTATACAGAAAAGTACGATATTTGGGTACCATACGACTCACTGAAAGAAAACTTATGAATCGAGTACTCATACTATTGTATAATGTTATGTATAATGTAATAATATATCTTTGTATGAATAAATTAACTGTTATTTGTCTATAAATAACAACTAATTGTAAAAAAATATTATCAAATTAAATGTAACTAAAAGGTTATACACAATAATAAAAGAAAAACTAATAATAAAAACCCTAAACTAAAAATTTAAATTGTTATACAATTCTACTACCGTGGTACCGTGCTAAGAACGCCGTCTGCGTTTCCTCGCTGAATGGCTACACTTAGCTTTTGAGCGAGAAAAGAACCAACCCTCTTTCAGCGACGACCAGTCGCGGATACAGTTCCTTTAAGAACTTCACGTGAACTGCACGTGGACCCCACTGACCGATAGTCTCTACAGCAAATGGCACAAATATGTAGTCTTCTCTCATAGACTTATATCTTTTTTTTTATAGGATAAGGGTGAAAAACGAGCACACAGTCCACCTGATGGTAAGTGGTTGCTGCGGCCCATATACATCTACATCTATCCTCTGTTACAGATCAAAATGCAGATGCGTTTTCACCCGTGAGGACTAGGATGGAATGCCTCATTTCCAGTAAAAAGTGCCTCCGGCCACCTGCACTCCCCAAGCGAAACGCAGAGGTAAGCCTATACTTCACGCTGGTATTCTGTGAGGTCGTGGTACCACCCCAGTTCGAGCCGGCCCATCCATGCGACAGCAAAAGCTGCCACCTGGCTCTATCACTGTTAAAATATATCTGCGCCACTTACTTAATTCTGCTGCCTCTGATGCCGCACCAGCTCTAAACGAGTTTTTAAACAAGAGTTTGAGAATGTGCAATTCAAGTCACTAATTGAATTACACATTCTCAAACTCTCCAGTTACGTAAAATAGCTACGTAAATTAGTTCTCTCAGCCAGTTACGTAAGAGATTTTGCACTAAACTTACAGACAAACGTGAGTACAAACACATGGCTATTCTTCGCACTTCCCGATCTGTGGCCTATAGACTTCTATATTTATCCTTAATTAAGAATCAAAATGCAGACGCGTTGTCGTCACCCCTCAGGGCTGAGGTGGACAGCCTCGTTTTCAGTAAAAGGGTCTCCGGTTTTCTAAATTCATCATATGAAACACAGCAGCATTAAGCTGCTATTTTACGCCGGTATTCTGTGAGAGCGTGGTCCTACCCCGGAGGAGCTAGCCCATTCGTGCTACAACCATAATATATGTAGCTGCAGCGTGGCTCTACCACGTAAAAGTTTTATAAGTAAATAAATAAATAAAATATAGTTCGAAGAATCGGCAACCGATAGGGATAGAAGGTTCACGAGTGGCAGCCTTGTACTTTCAAGAGCAGTGGTGGGTGACCCCAACTGGATGGAGTTATGACCTGACGGAACATGCAGATAGTCAATTATTGCAATCTATGTGGAAGGCCTATGTTGAGCAGTGGACTCATTAGACTAGACTTGGGATGGGGTCAACATCATCTATTACATACTTTATCAACATTTTAAAAATTTGTTTAGATGCTATCAAAGGTAAGGATTTTTCAAACGTTTTGTGAATCAAAAACAAAACCAGTTTAAAAACGACTTTTAACTTGCAAATGTAGTACATTTCAATTCCGGCTCTTACGGTGATAACAGCTCAAAAAATTGATTTATTTTCATTAGTTTTCACATTAAAAATTTTATTATTTTAAATTTATATGTAGATTGGATTAGTTATTAGAATTGTCGAAGAAATGTTATTATTATATTTTTTACTTGTTACTGGCGCTTATGCCAAACTCGTGATTAATTATGACTCGTTTGCTGGAACTCCAATAAGCCAGGAGGAGGTGAAAAGACAACACAAAAAGAACATAACGTTGTAAGTGTCTGCACTATTTATTTTATTCGGATTTTAATTAAAGTTTGAGAACCGGTCTACAGAGTCTTGAATTATGTTTTAATAATAAAGTTTAATACAAATAGTTATTTTAATAATTTTTTTCACTGTTTAAGCTTTCCTATATATTATGTAATGGTTTTAATTGAATTTTGCCGCGCGTTTCACTTCATATTTTTTATGGATTCATCATCATCATTACAGCCTTTCATAAGTGCGCTGCTGAACATAGGCCTCCCGTAAGGAATGCCACAAAGCACGGTCCTGAGCCACCTGCATCCATCGACTTTTTGTATGTCTCACCAGGTCTGCACTCCATCTAGTGGGGGGTCGCCCTACACTTCGCCTACCGGTACGAGGCTGCCACTCGAGAACCTTTCTTCCCCATCGGTTGTCGGTTCTTCGAGCTATATGGCCGGCCCACTGCCACTTCAGCTTACTAATCCGTTGGGCTATGTCGGTTACTCTGGTTCTACTGCGGATATCCTCATTTCTAAGTTTATCACGCAGAGAAATCCCGAGCATAGCCCTCTCCATAGCTCGCTGAGCGACCTTGAGCTTCCTCATACGCCCAGCAGTGAAGGACCACGGATTTTTATGGATTAATCCGTAGTAAAAGATAATGAACAGTAAGTCAATATTTGTCCCACAGATCTCTTATTTTTGCGACTTTAGAACAAGAAAAGGCCGCACTAATGAATTTATTAGAAATATTATTTTATTTCCAAATGCTTACAAAATATATAAGAAAATAAAAAATGAATTGCCTTAGCTTTTTTTGTATTTATTTGTATCTGTGTCTCTCATTATAGACCACCAATAGTCACTTAACATAGTTTCGTCCAAGTATCCTTTAAAATTTTGCTTAAAAAATTTAATATCCTGGTGAAAACGCTCTCCGTATTCGTCGTTGACGTGTGCGTGGTTTTCAGGGAAGAAATCGAGGTGCGAGTAAAGGAAATTAATTTTCAGAGACATGTTAACACCTATTCGTTGAAAATTATTTAATAAATCAGCAACTAAATGTGCGTAATATCCATTTTTTTTTGTTGCTTTAGAACCCTTGGATAACAGGTCGTAATGAATTCCAAACAGACCTTTCAGTATCCGAAAAACTGTTTTCAAATATCTCATTTTTCAACATTTTTATTGATTTGCGGTCCTATAAAAGTACCTAATTTCAGTTTTGCATCAGAAAGACTAAGAAAAGTTAAGCATAAATGCTTAAAGGCTACCTTATTTTTGTCTAAAGCCTTCACAAAGTTTTTTACCAAACCTAATTTTACATGAAGCGACGGTAAAACAATTTTTGTGGAGGTACTAGACAATTACACAAGCAAGTAGTACCTGTTACTCGATTCCACTGAGTCAGTGATTCGTTCTTGGGGCGATGTATACGGTTTAACTACAAAATCCCAGAAAATATATAAAATTTGGCCTGCTCATAGTTCAAAAACTTTATTAAAAAAAGTTTGTATAATAATTTAAAATTAAAAATTTTGTACAGCCGACTTCAATATAAGCGACTTCAATATAGGTTATTTAAGAATAACTCAATAACCATTGGTCCGACCTTGATCAAATTCATATGGGACCACACGAGAACTATCAGCTTTCATATAGAAAAAGAATCATCGAAATCGGTTCGCCCAGTACAAAGATATGAGGTAACATACATAAAAAAAAACATACACTCGAATTGAGTACCGTCTCCTTTTTGGAAGTCGGCAGAAAAGTGTTATTATAATATTAAAAAAATTTATGGATAATAATAACCCCTGGGTATGAGGTGCTCGCTACCAAGCTAGTTCTAATTTGTTTTGTGTGGTTAATAGTGTAACATACATGATTGTAAGCTGTTATTTAAAAAAAAGTCCCACTGGGTTTCTTGCTGGGTCTTCCCAGGACAGAGGTTTTTTTTCCGAACCAATGGTAATTAAACAAAGAATGACTTTCAGTTTGTATTATTTATAATCTATATTGAATAAAAAGTTTCTGTTTCTGTATTTATGTTTTATATTCAGTTTATCAGAGACATATTCTTCTCTAACTGGCCAGTCTATTTTTTTAATGATCTTGTTTGGCTCTCGAATCCCACAAACATAAAAACAACAATATTTTGTATAGCCGCTTTGCAAGCCCAATACAATACCGACTACTTCCAAATCACCCACAAACAATCCAATTGTGATTTTTGTATTCAATATGTTATATAAGTGTTGTTTCAATGAGTGTTGTTGTTTGAGTTATTTTCATATGTTTCTTTGGTATTTACTGCGTGACCTATCGAAATAGACGGCTTCACGTTATCATTATGTAGAAGAGCTACTTTTAAACTTGTCTTCGATGCATCATCAAAAGATCAAAATATAACCACCATTCTTCTGGCTTATAAGGTTGCTGCATTTCTTTGAAAAGCCGAACTATATCATAATAGTAACAAAATTCGTTTTCATTCTCAAAATATATATATTGAGAAGGAAATTCTCAAAATATGCCCGGTAAATGTTTACTTGATTTACGGTACATAGTAACTCTTGTGTTGGGAGCAAGTAAACTCCATTGTTGCAGTCACTTAGTAATGAGTAAATTAGTAGTAACTTAGTAATTCAGCTTTGGACTTAGATAGTTGTAAATCTTTGACTAAATTTTTTAATTTGGGCTGAGTTATCGTGAGTCACCTTCGATTTGCCGACGATATAGTCCTTATGGCCGAATCGCTGGAGAACCTAAGCACTATGCTCAATGACCTCAATAGTGTCTCCCAACGAATAGGTCTTAAGATGAACACGGACAAAACAAAGATATATACCTCCCACCCTCCCTCAATCGCGCCCACTATACCCGTCGCCGTCAATCCCAGCACTACCATCCCCAGCACAACCACACTAGGCACGATACACCACTCTCGAAAATACGATAAGGAAACTTATTTTTGACGTTAACGTCAATTGTGTACTTTTTGTAAAAGTAAGTGATGGAACTTGCGTGACTTTCCGTAAGTGCCCGAAGGTGGTCCGGATGCATGAGCAGCCTCATGGCGGAGGTGGCGGAAACTACTTGAGGTGTTTCTTAAAGCCGCGGTAGTGGCTAAAGAGGAACTTTATATACCTTAAGGACGTTTCTGTAGACAATATTAAGTGTTTGTTGAAAAATTTTGATAAGCATTTTAGGACAAAACTACGTTATCCCGGTTTAAATTTTTTACGCGAGGCCAAGAGGAAGGCGAAAATATAGATCAATATATTCATCATCATCATTACAGCCTTTCATAAGTCCACTGCTGAACATAGGCCTCCCCCAAGGAATGCCACAAAGCACGGTCCTGAGCCACCTGCATCCATCGACTTCCTGCATGTCTTACCAGGTCGTCACTCCATCTCGTGGGGGGTCGCCCTACACTTCGCCTACCGGTACGAGGCTGCCATTCGAGAACCTTTCTTCTCCATCGGTTGTCGGTTCTTCGAGCTATATGGCCGGCCCACTGCCACATCAGAAGTTTACAACACTCGCAACTAACTGTCTTGTATTTATGTCCGTAAACGTGGTCTCTTTGCACGACACAGGTGACTTGTTTATGATATTACAATCAATTAGATAAGATCCGCGTAAAAGTAAGAATAATGTATCTTACCAAGGTTGAAGAACATCTGTCGATCTCCCTCAAATGCATGAATTATCCTCATCAGCAATAATCCCAACATCACTACACTAGAAAATTTATCACCACCGTCGATAATACGACACGTGTTTCACCTAAGGCATCATCAGGAGAATTTTCTCCTAATTAATTTTCTTGTCCTAATTAATATTTATTGTAACGGACTTCCGCAAAATAACGTCTGAATCTGTTAATTATCTACCTCTGTTAATAATCTATCTATTGTAATATATTTCAGATATAGTTTTAAATTAATTACCATCATTTTTCTCCATTTATTAATTATAATTATTTATCTTCGGTGAGCTGAAGGTAGGGAAATTTGAAATAGGGCAACATAACCCAATAGGCCAGCATCTAGCCAACTTTATGGAAAAAAGGGATTCTCTATGATGAACTTTTTCTTCCAGAAGCGGCCTTACAGGAAGTGGACCATGTCACAATATCACATGCACATAAAAATTTAAATTGACTTCATTATGACGGCAACTTTTCAGTGATGTCTCAGTGATCGCGTGGTTGAAAACTGGCAGCGATTACCGAATGGTAAGAGGCGCACTGAACCTAAACGTTAAGTTGGAGCTGTCCCGTATAATGAAGTCAACGCTCAGTCCCCTCGTGCTCTGCTCCAAAGTCCCGAAACCTTTCAGCTCGAGTTACAAAAGTTTTTTCAGTGCCTAGAATAGTGCAATGAACTATACGAATGGTAGAAACTGTCCATGCGGTCGGAGCTAAGTTCTGCAAAACCCGCCGCAGAAGGACACCAAAACTTTCCAATGATACTCTTAGGCCCGTCCCATACATTCGCAATTCCGTTTTTCCCCACAAATTTCGAAAGGAAAACTAACGTACGTGTGTGATGGATCCTTGATTTTATATGGATTTGCTGCATTCAACATCATCATTACAGCCTTTCATAAGTCCACTGCTGAACATAGGCCTCCCCCAAGGAATGCCACAAAGCATGGTCCTGAGCCACCTGCATCCATCGACTTCCTGCATGTCTTACCAGTTCGTCACTCCATCTCGTGAGGGGTCGCCCTACACTTCGCCTACCGGTACGAGGCTGCCACTCGAGAACCTTTCTTCCCCATCGGTTGTCGGTCCTTCGAGCTATATGGCCGGCTCACTGCCACTTCAGCTTACTAATCCGTTGGGCTATGTCGGTTACTCTAGTTCTACTGCGGATATCTTCATTCCCATTCTCCATAGCTCGCTGAGCGACCTTGAGCTTCCTTATACGGCCAGCTGTGAAGGACCACGTCTCCGATCCGTAGGTCATCACTGGCAACACGCACTGGTTGTACAATTTCGTTTTAAGGTTTTGAGGTATGTCTGACGAGAATATGTGTCGTAGCTTCCCGAACGCTGCCCAGCCGAGTTGAATCCGTCGGTTGATCTCTCGGTCGAAGTTGGACTTACCTAGTCGGACTATTTGTCTCAGGTAAACATACTCGTCAACAACTTCGAGCTTAGTGCTCCCAACAACTACCGGCATAGGTGGGACATGGACATTAAACATAAACTTTGTTTTGTCCATGTTCATCTTAAGACCTATCCGTTGGGAGACACTATTGAGGTCATTGAGCATAGTGCTTAGGTTCTCCAGCGATTCTGCCATAAGGATTTTATCGTCGGTAAATCGAAGGTAAGTGATGTACTCGCCATTGATGTTGATACCGTATCCTTTCCAGTCCAGAAGCTTGAAAACGTCTTCCAATGCAGCGGTGAAGTGTTTCGGGGATATGACGTCACCCTGTCTTACACCTCTCTGCAATTGGATAGGTTTCGTACTCTGGTTCTGTACTCGGATCGCCATCGTAGCTCTACTGTACAAACACTTCAGCACTTTGATATACCGACAGTCAACTTGGCACCGCTGAAGAGACTGCAGCACTGCCCAAATTTCGACGGAATCAAAGGCTTTCTCATAGTCCACATACGCCAGATATAGTGGCAAATTGTACTCTTCGGACTTCTGTACAATTTGCCGAAGGGTATGTATGTGGTCTATGGTGCTAAAGCTCTTTCGGAAACCGGCTTGTTCGGGAGGCTGGAAGTCGTCAAGTCTGCGTGCGAGACGATTCGTAATGACTCTCGAAAACACACGTAGACGCGGCTCAGAAGGGAAATCGGTCTGTAGTTCTTCAAGAGAGCGTTGTCACCTTTCTTGAAGAACAAGACCGCCGCACTTCTGCTCCACGCTTCCGGTGTAATGCCACCATGGAGGACGGAATTAAAGAGCTTCTGAAGGATTTCAAGTACCGGTCTTCCACCCGCTTTCAGAAGCTCCGCTGTAATTCCATCCTCGCCTGGGGCCCTACCGTTTTTAAGGTGCTGGAGAGCCATTCTAATGTCGCTCAGACTGACATCTGGGATATCTTCGGAATAGTGTCGGATGAGACTCGCTCTTTGATCGTCACTCACACTTGCGTGTGGCTCCAACGATGACGTGTACAGCTGCCCATAGAACCTCTCAATCTCACTCAAAATCTCAGGTGTCCCGGAAACGATGCTGCCACACTCTGTCTTCAGCTTTGACAGTTGGCTCTTTCTGGCAGACAGATCTCTGGCAAAGACTTTGGAGCCTTGGTTCCGCTCGATCGCTTCTTCAATACAAGCTGTATTGAAGTTGCGTAAGTCCCGCCGCATGCATTTGGAGATCTGTCTGTTCAGATGCCTGTATGCTGTCAAGTCTGTTGAAGAATGTAGCTTCATCTCCCGTCTAACAGCCATGAGATTAAGAGTGTGATCGGAGAGTTTTTGTGTTCTTCTGCGGCGGGTCTTGCAGAACTTAGCTCCGACCGCATGGACAGTTTCCACGAGCTTGTCATTCATATCGTCCACTTCATTGCAGTCTTCTAGGTACTGAAAACGGTTTTGTTACTCGAGCTGAAAGGTTTCGGGTTCGGGTTGCCAACCCGCTCGCCAAGCGTGGCAACTATGGCAATATACCCCCCATGAGCAATGACAATAATTTGCTGCATTGCGGTTGCAGAATTCCGAATCTCGAAATGGAATTCTGTATGTATGTGGTAGGCCTTAATCTCATGTCTGTTAGAAGGGCAATGAAGCAGTAGCCTTCAGATTTGACAGCATACAGGCAACTGAATATACAGATTTTCAAATGCATGCGGTGGGACTTACGCAACTTCAATGCAGCTAGTGTTGAAGAAGCTATCGAGCGGTAACAATGCTCTAAAGTCTTTGCCAGAGATCTGTCTAGCAGAAAGAGCCAACTGTCGAAGCTGAAGATAGAATGTGGTAACATTGTTTCCGGGACACCTAAGATTATTTAAAATTAAAACCCTAAACTACACGCGTGTGAAGTTGCAGGGAACAGCTAGTTTTATATATAATATAAGCGTGATTGCATATCACCGTCTATAATCTCAAGAAAATAAATATATTATATCATGAATCTTTTGCTGTAGCTGCCTTTAATGGCACCCTCTTACGCCGCCTACGTTAAAAAATCCTGTATATTAGTATCAACATTTCGGAGGTACAAACAAACTTAAAAAAACAATCATGCGCTTATATTCTTGACAGTACGATTGAAATTGTAATGATTATGTAAAAAAAAATATATATATTTTTAAATTATTATGTTAATTTTTTAATATGAATATAAAAACTTTTATTATTTTATCCAATATTAAAACTTACACAACACTCATAATTTTAAAAATCTGTTCTAACAACTATCATTACTTATAATAATTAATGAGCATAATTATTTGTTGAGAATGAAAAATAGTTAATCTTTTAGTTAAGTATGTCCTTTGGAAGCCGTACTGCTGCCAACCAAAAGGCATGGCGGATAGAGATTGCGTTCCAAACAAAATACCCGACGGTGATCCAGTTCATCGCTTTTCCAACATAAGATATCTGAACATGATCAGACCAGAAAGTTTTCAATCTATCGGTTGCATCAAAAATGACACAGTTCCTGAAAGGGTTAGTAGAGTTTGCGATTTGGTTATCAGTGAGCTCTTTTAATATCCAGGTAAATACCATACTTTTACTCTTTTCTGCCATGAAGCAAAGTGCGTCGTTATCCAATCAATGATGCCGGCGAGTCAACATATTCTGTCATCACTAATCTATTTGTAAAGTTTATAACTTACTTGCTGAAAAAAAGTCGAGTTAAACTTGATTTAGGTGAAGTGAGTATGCTGATATTTGTTGAATATTTCTGAATAAAATTATTAAGACTTTTATATTTTGAAATAACCACAAACTTTAGTCACTTATGCTGTTTAGTGTGCCAGTAATTAAAAATGTAATATGAACAGAATGTAGAATTTAATAAGTCAGATTTATGCTATCAAAAACATAACTTGTAAAAAAAAGCCAAGTCTCGCAACTCAGTTCTTTTACCGTAAAAAGTTGTGAGATCCATGTAATACCAAGTCGGTTAATTTATTCAGTCCATAGATTGATACATAGATTGACATGGCAATTGCATGAAAACACAATATATCTCATAAGTAATACATATAATATTAAATTAGATTGCTTAGTGCGATTGCCAAGTCAATCTATGTATCAATCTATGGACTGAATAAATTAACCGACTTGGTATTACATGGATCTCACAACTTTTTACGGTAAAAGAACTGAGTTGCGAGACTTGGCTTTTTTTTACAAGTTTTTGATGGCATCCCATTTCTTTTTGTAGATGGTTATATCTAGGTAGCTATTTACACTTATTATTTCATTATACTGTTACACTGGTACATACTATATAGTTACACCGATTCATTCACTGCAAATGTAACTTTGTAATACTATGTGTTTATATGGGAAATACAAAGTTATTTATGCAGTTGGTGTATCTCGAAAACTAGATTAAAATTGTATTTTAATTTTTCCTTGATTTATATATTAAACAATAATTGTATTCCAAATTTGAAGTTTCTAAGTCTGCTTGAAGTACCTTAGAGTTTTGATGATCGGTCAGTCAGTGAGTGACAAAATTAAGAAATTTTGCCTAGTTATAATTCTTAAACTACTGGTTCAAATTTAATTAAATTTGAAATATACCGAGTCTATACAATGCCTACTTGGTTAGTAAAAATTTAGGCTTCTAGTTTTATCCATAACGAAGTTATAGAGTTTCAGAAATGGCCTGAACTTCTTCGAGAAAAGGATGGTACGGCCGTGCCGCTCTTTTGCTCGACTTGGCGGGGGCACTGCCGTGCCCCCAGATCGATATTTATATTAATTCCAGAATAAGGGTGACGAACAAGCACACTGTTTGTATCGCTAACAAATAATTATTCCGGGTCTATATGTTTGTCCTTGTTAAATTTATGTATGTAAACTGCCCTCACAATACAGGAGAAATATCTAGTGTTAAGGTTACGTTTTTAACAAAAGTAAATAACAATAAAATTGATATAAACATTAAACTATTTTATAAGGAATAAATATAAATTTCTTAATGTCATAGATCACAACGGCCACACCGTTATTTGATCTATCACCAATATATGGCGTTACATCAAAATCATTATCGGAGAAAGGCCGCCTGTTCCAAGGTGGGCTGTTGAAATATGAAGTGGACAACGACAGAATCTGGCCACCTAGTCTTAAAACAGGAGTTGGTCTCTGCATCTTGAATCAAAGGCCGCAAGAAACCCGCTGTCATGATACACGTAAGAAAAGTGTCTTTTATGATAAAGAAAATAAATAATTTGTAGTTTTGTTGCCGAAGTGTTCAATTTTTATTCCTCCAACTTTATTCAATGCAATGGTATTTATTGTTTTTATTCGTTACAATTTCACTGGATTTATATATTTAATTAATAATACGATCATCCCTGCATTATTTTATTGTCAAGACAACAAATTGAATCTTTGATAGATATAGGGACACGAAGTGACTCTAAAAGTGATCGAATTTTGCTAAATTTGGTACAGAACAGCATTTTCTTTTATTTTATTTTTCATAAGCACACTTACAATATACATATTAAACATTAACACTAGATTATATAACAAGTAACACGCTCACTGATATGTATATCAATAACAAGTGTACATAACATTTACCAACAAAAATACGTTTGATGATGTTCCTAAATTCAAGTCAACGCGAGCGAAGTCGCGGGTAAAAGCTAGTAGTTAATATTAAGAAAAAACTGCTTGCATGTTTATCGCTGCACTATGACGTCATCGGTGTTCGTTGAATCCACTAAAACCTAAGTTCACATGAATCCTCATTACGATAATTTCATTTTCGCCTTAATGTTTGTACTTTAATTTTGAGGTTATATAGCCGTATAATTATAATACTATAAAATAGTACTATTTATTGTTTGCATTACTCCTGCTTAAAATGAAAAATTGTCGGTTTCATTATTTGAATTATTTTTATTATTACTTTATTATCACATATATTGTCACAAAATTATAATATTATAAATATAAATACAATCTATATAAATAATATTATTATTTCGGCTATTATCCACCGCGGCGAGGAATCCTAAGCCATCGGTGAAGTTAGGCATCCAAAGATAGGAACCTTATTACTATACGCGCCGTATTTAATAAGGCCGATTTTTGTATTAATCCCTTCAGCCATTTGCGCAAACCTAACTTGGACAGATAATCGTCCATATTTTTACCAATAAGCCCATTAACTGATACAACTATTGGTACAATAATAGTAGAATCAACGTCCCACATAGCGACAATCTCATGAGCCAAGTCGATATATTTTATTTTTTTATCATTCTCTGCTTTCACGAGATTCTCGTCATGAGGGACACTGATATCCACTATTATTGCCTTGCGTGTAGTTCGGTCTATCACCACAATGTCAGGTTTATTTGCCACTATAAACCTGTCTGTGATAATTGACCGATCCCAGTACAGCGTGACACTTCTATTTTCAAGGACTGGCTTTGGTTCATACTTATAATATGGAACGTCTTGTTGAGTAAAACCAAATTTAATGGCAAGCTGCTGGTGTATTATTCTAGCTACTTGGTTATGTCTGTGCAAATACTCGCCATTTGATAGTTGTGAACAACCGGAAATAACATGTCTGAGGGACTCTCCAGGGTGGTGACATGAGCGACATACGTCAACTGTGCCGTCCCTCAAAATGTACTTCCGGTAGTTGTTCGTTTTAATTACTTCATCTTGTATTGCACAGATAAAACCTTCAGTTTCTGCAAAAAGGTCACCAAATTGTATCCAGTGTACTGATGCAACCATGTCTACATAAGGATTAGTCAATGTTTTAAAAAATCGACCATGCAGTTGTTTGTCATTCCAAACCCTTTTTGCGTTCATCTATAGTCATAGTATGAGGCCTCTGCCAGTCCTTTGCCGACATATTAAGCGGGGTTAATGATTTGTCATTAATCACTACGTCACTATGAATGCGTGATGTGTCTTTTTTTTAAATAAAATATTCTCTGAGGTTGTATACTTCATGGTTGTGTAGGTTTTTAATGTTTAATAAGCCCCGTCCACCATCTTTTCTTGGAAGATACAACCTCATGACAGATGATCGCGGGTGGTGCATTCTGTGCGTAGTCATTAATGTACGGACTCGTCTATCTAAGTCATTCAATTCCGTTTGAGACCATCTTGTAACACCAAAAGTATATAAAAGGCTAGGTATTACCCAGGAGTTATATGCTCTAATTTTGTTTCCGCCGGATAAATGACTTTTGATAACTTTTTTTAATCTTGACATAAATTTTACTTTTGAATTTTCTTTAATATTTTTGTCATTAATTCCTAGTGCTTCTGCCATGCCCAAGTATTTATAGGTATCTGTTTCAGAAAGAGAACTTAAATGTAATGTATCATTTGTAATTGCAAAATTATTACAATCTTTAATTTTGCCCCTATTTACGTTGATGATAGCACATTTATCTATTCCAAATTCCATTCTAATTTCATTGTTGAAACTATGTGTTAATTTCAACAATAATAGTAGATCACTCTCTTTTGATGTGAATAGCTTGAGATCATCCATGTAAAGTAGATGTGAGATGGATGAGTTTTCTTTTCGAAACCGAAACCCTAATCCGGATTCCTCAATAGTAGTGCTTAAGGGATTCAGGGCTAAACAAAACCAAGTTGGGCTCAAGCTATCACCTTGGAATATACCCCGCTTAATATTTATAGAGTCTATCGAACTACTTTGCCACTCACCTGGTAGATTTAGTACAGTGTTCCACTGACCCATTAATTTACTTAAAAACTTACAAATTTTGTCATCTATTTTATATATTTCTAAAACTCTCTTTAGCCATGAATGTGGAACAGAGTCATATGCCTTTTTGTAATCCACCCAAGCAGCGGACATATTTTTGCGATTACGAAAGACTTGTCGGCAAATAGCTGTGTCAATGAGAAGAAGTTCTTTACAACCACGTGACCCTTTCCGACATCCGTTCTGTGCAGTTGAAAGAATGTTATTATTTTCCAAGTGTTTATAGATCTTGTTATTTAAAATTGCAGTTATTAATTTGTATATAGTTGAAAGGCACGTTATAGGTCGGTAATTTTTAGGTTCCGTGGTGTTTCCATTTTTATATAGTAAGTGGGTAATACCAGTTGTAAGAAGTCTCGGGAGCTCACAGCACTCTATGGCTTCTTGAATCTGTGCAGCCAAACGTACGTGGCTACTTGTTATCCATTTCAGCCAAAAGTTGTGTATACCATCTGGGCCAGGTGATTTCCAATTATGTAATCTACGAGTAATTGAGTATACGTCTTCAGCAGTAATTGAGATAGAACTCATGTTAGGCAAATTAGAAAACTTACGTTCGGTTGCACGAATCCATTCGCCTTCATTATGAGAAACTTCGTTAGACCATATACTTTTCCAAAAATTTAGACATTCAATTAAGCTTGGGCTGCCATGAGTACAACTATTAGTTGCAGTCTTCTCCTAAGACCGATACACCCACTTTTGGTTACTTTCGAATGTGCGATTCTGGAAGTACCGTTTAGATCTTTCTGAATATCGTCTAATACGGTTGGCCCATGCTTTTAACTTTTGTTTTTGCGTATCAATATATTCAGTAATTTTATCCGGAAAATGGGGATCTAATTGGCTAATATCATTTTCAATAGCGATTTGATTTACTAAAGTAATTATTTTTTTACGCCTGTTACCTGTTTGGTAGCTTATTAATTTTCCTATAATTTTGCGAGTGTTGTCAATTCGTTTTTGAATTCTTTGTTTCCATTTAGGTTCTGTATTATTTTTCTTAAAATTTTGTACTGAAATGACAGGAATTTTCATTATCATACATACAGCATGGGCACAACAGTATAGAAGAGACAGTACATAGTTTCCAAAATAGAATTACTTTGTTCAAAATAATCTTTACATAGAATATTCATTGATGCTACTCTAAATATAGTTTTTTTGTTGTTAGGAAGTTTAGGTAGTTTCGGTATATTTTCTATAGGTGTATTTTTATATTCCAGAAGGGAACATTCGAAAGTCCTTCTCATATATTCGCTGCCCTGGGAACTCACATCTATATCAAAACAATTTTGCTCTACTTTTTCGTTGTTTAAGTTAGTAATATTTATATTATGGTTACTGTTATTAATATTTAAGTCATCAGTCTCACCTGGAAGTGTTCGTTGGGGATCAGGAATTGAATTGATAGTAGATGTTGAGTACTCACTACAAAGTTGTTCAAGTAATCTGTCGTCCAAAATCTTACGACTTAGAATGACACGTACTTGATCTGAAAGTCTTTGGGCAGTTAAGTTTGTTAGGTTGGGCTGTAGCTGTTGGAATTCAGACAGCATTTTAGGGCGATAAGATGTAAGATTGGTTCCTCCTTTGGTAGCCTTATAGTACGCGCGCATAACACTTATATTTAATTCTTTAGTCCAGTGCATGCGTCGTCGCACTACACCATCAGTAGCGAGGTCCTCTTGTAGGATGGTAATTCCTGCAGGTCCCAAGCCAGCCGGTGGCGCTCTTCGTCCCCTCAAAGATGGTACGGGGGTTCTTCTTGTGCCTCTAGGATTACATTCCATGGATGTGTAGTCCTCTGTAGGCGATGTTACGTGTGCGATTGTGGTATTGGCGGTATTTATTCGTATTTGTCGTCTCGTTCGATGCATAATGTAACGTTAAATTAAATATTTTATAAATCTGTTTGTAAAATTTTTCAGATGACAGTTGTCAATTTGAAAGAAATACATTTTTCTTGAAATTAGTTTCTTTTCCACAGATTTTTAAAGTTTTATGTTGATATTGTAATATCTATTTGCTTTGAAAATTTGTTATTTTGGAACTTGAAATATATACAAACAAAATTAATTTTTAAGATTTTGTACTGACTGCATCATTTACTTTTGACAACGTCCGCCATTCTTATTACTATTGTTAGCAATCTACTGCAGGTAGTGATATATTTGGGTCTGTAAGGACTTTGGTTTTACGCTTACCAACCTGTTTCTCCAGTTTAGAGAGTATAGGCAACTCTAAAAAAAACGCATGTCATCTGGCGCATTATTAAAAAAGCGTATATACAGTAGATTTAAAAAAAATGCTTCGGTCGATTGTTCATTTAGAAATAATGAACGAGAAAAGGACAAAGCTCCAGATGTAAATGGCAGAGTTGGCACTATGGTGATATATTGAAGTAGGGCCAAAAGAGTACCCTTAACCGACAATCAATCATAAGTATGTTTTACAACAAAATAAAATTTTCGAAAATTGTTTTTTTTAATTAATTAAAAATAACTAATAGTAATAGACGTGGAGAAATTACGGATTCTAAGAGAGCATTTAAGGAGCAATTAATTGGCATACAGTTCAATAAAAAAAAAATATTCCGCGTGTTCGCCTCGTGGGTTCGAGATAAAACCATTTCTGGTTTTATCTCGAGTTGCAGATTCTTACAAAGTCTGAGGTTCGAATGTAGCAAAAATTAAAATTACTTTTAATTTAATTTAATTAATTATATTTGTGACCCATTTATAGACGTTCTCCCCAGACTATATTATAAGCTGAAAGCCTAAGTTAAATACCCGTATTAAATTTAGTAGCAGGTGGGACCCAATCGCAAATTATAAACCAAAAGAAAATTAATGCGTTCCGCTGCTACTAAACTTAATGCAAGTATTTAACTTAGGCAGTCAGCTCATAATATAATCTGTTAAACCAAAGTACAGTTTACTATTTTATAATTTATTTTAATTACAATCTTGTTTCGGTCTTTATAGTGCATTACTTTTAAATTGTCTTATTTGCAATCGGGTTTTGTTTTTTTAATTATTTATTTTATTAATATTCTTCGTTTTACTACCCCATATTGTTCTGTTGGCTCCGTAGGATGTGACAAAAGGAAACTAAAACTGGAGATGGAAAGGAGTATCTTCCTGATAACAACTCCAAATGTTGTAGGTAAATGAAATTCACGCGAGAAAAGAGCCGCAAGGAATAGCTAGTGTAATTACCAATCAAACATTTAAATTCAATGACGTCTAATTGAAGCAAAATAATTCAAGTTGCACTGCGTAAAATAAATACATTAACTAGTTATTATTACTCATCGTTTCTTAAGGTCATGAAAACCTATTAAGAGTTGGAGTTTTATCATCCACGCCTGGATATAGAGACAACTACAATGAAACTCTCTTCCCACAAATATCGTTAGAGTTTCCTTATGTTCTTCGTTGGTTCCATACGACGCAGGAAGGAAATATGAAGTAAGTTATATTACTGATAATTATTAAATTGGAACACAGACGAGCAAGTTATTTTTTTTATTGATTCAAGGGTGAGAAACAATCTTTCATTTTTACCGATGGTAAATTCATTATGTGTTCTAGAGACAAACACATATATCCGTAGTTCACCTGTCAATAACAATCAAACTATTTTATGATTAAGTGATTTCTTTTATCAATCGTTTCATTATATTACAAAACGATAATAATTATCCAGACTGAATTTCGGTCATAGCGGCCAATCTCAAAGGAAAATAACCATCTGCGTATAATAGATTATAGTTTCCGAGTGTATGCGCATTAAGAGGTAGATACACTCTCTATTTTCTCATTTTCATAGTTCGATGGGACGGTAAACTGACACATCCGGAGAGATTAGAGATTACTTATCCACTACTAAGAATGGGTTGTTTTTGCCAGCATTTGTAATAAGTTCAATAAGGTCTTTTGGAATCAGTGGCTTTGCACACTTTTTCGCTTTTTCAATGATTGCAAAATCACGATCGCAGGCGAGAAATGTATGACCCTTTACAGGAAATTTATGAGTAATTTCTGAAAAGAAACCTTTTGCAATTAAAACGAGGAACATAGCAAGTACAGCTTGGTTCTTGTTTTGTGCACCACAGTTATCTGACCACAAAATTTATTTCTTTTTATCTGTAGTGTATCCTATTTCACTAAAAGTGAAAAACTTGTAAAGACAGGAAGCGATCTCGTTGGAACCCTTTGCCCAACAGTTTCATTCCAGAGAAACATGATGCCCTTTCCTTCGTCCTCCAAGTGAATCCTCATATTAACAAACGCCAGCTGACGACTGTAGTACATTTGTGTATGGGTTAATGTTGGGAGGTACATCTGTTGCTGGAGGTCGAACTGAACCACTCGAACATCTGAATTAGAAAGAAAGAAAGAAGAAAGAAAGAAAGGTTTATTCTCCAAAATGACGCCATCACAATTAGGGCATCTAGAGTCTGCTTCATCATTATTCATTAGTTTTCTGGCCATCTCAGCTTGCTTGTGATGAATGTCCAACTTTTGCTTAGTGAGGTCTTTTACTACTTCAGTTGGAGCAGTATCTATTTCGATTTTAGAAGAGTCACACGTCGGGCTTGTGTCTACTCGCGGAGGCTTGAAAGAAAGATTAAACTCGGTCAAAAATATTTCATTAAACCATTGCCTAGATACTGGTGGCTTAGTAGATCCGTCAAGGTGCTTTTCTAAAAACCCTTTATATAGTTTGACCATACTAAGTTCTGTTGGGAGATATTTTCTATTAGGAGCGTAATTTCGACTATAATGACTTTCTTGAGCCGGTATTGACTTTATGTAATCGATAATCTTTTCTTTCCACTGAGGCTCGCGTCTTTGCCTTTTTCCACCACGTCTATCTTTTACAGATACGTCATTACTAAAAATTTTTTCGGAAAGCATCTGCACACGGCGTTGACTGATACCAAAAGTATCGCAAAACGTCTTTTTACACACCTGAAATTAAAAGGAACTTATAACTATTTGTAGAATAGAATTCTTTTGAAAACATTAATTATTGTACTAACTAAGAATATAATTCAAATAACGAATAGTAATTCTTACCTGAACTTCCGACATGCCTCTAATTATGAGATAGTATTTAAATGTACGTTGTCGCCTGCTTTCGGTTGCATCTTCATAATTGCCATTTTTTTTTTTTTTTTTTTTTTATAGGATAGGGGTGACAAACGAGCACACAGTCCACCTGATGGTAAGTGGTTGCTGCGGCCCATAGACATCTACATCTATCCTCGATTGCGAATCAAAATGCAGATGCGTTGTCACCCGTGAGGACTAAGATGGAATGCCTCATTTCCAGTAAAAAGGGCCTCCGGCCACCTGCACTCACCAAGCGAAACGCAGAGGTAAACCTCTACTTCACGCTGGTATTCTGTGAGGTCGTGGTACCACCCCGGTTCGAGCCGGCCCATCCGTGCGACAGCAATGCCGCCACTTGGCTCTACCAGGCCATGTCATGCCATGTCTCCCTCTGTTTATTAAACAAAGCCGTATAAGGTTTTTTAGGTAAATCTGCTGTTAGTTATAATCTCCCAGATTTCAGAAGTTGTGAAATAATTTTTTACGGCATTCCAATGTCAAACAGGTACACGAAAACTGGCATTTGCAAGAAACCTACAACAAAGTAAATGATTAAATTTACAATTTGCATAAAATGTTGTTTACTGTTTTCATCACCGTTTAGTAATATAAGTGTATAATAACAATGGTAAAGTAATATAAATATATTTAAAGGTAAAATACTATGTTTACGTTTTTTAACAATGGTTTAAAAAAATTGTCACACATACCTCACTTGGCTCACTTTTTTCACTCACATCTTTATTTTTTGTATTCACATACGATAAGCCATTGTTTCTGCAATATTTCCTTATTTTTTTTACCATGTCTTTTTATTAACAATTTTTTTTCTCGTTGTAGACGTACCGTCTTGTTCGGACATTTTGAATGCACTGACGTTTGCAGCTCATTTGGCACTTACAAAGTTATGGCATGCTGTTTCACAATATTTAAGTTAGATGGCGTTATAAACCCTTCAACTCATTACTGCAAGTAAACGCCGGCACACACAACGTTTTAATGCAATAAAACGCATTTCAGTTCGTGTGGCACTTAAAACGTTATGGTTTGGCACCCCTCATTTGTCCCATGTAAACATACTAGTCAACAACTTCGAGCTTAGTGCTCCCAACAACTACCGGCATAGGTGTGACATGCACATTAAACATGATGCGGATCTTTGTTTTGTCCATGTTTATCCTAAGACCTATTCGTTGGGAGACACTATTGAGGTCATTGAGCATGGTGCTTCGGTCCTTCAGCGATTCTGCCATAAGGACTATATCGTCGGCAAATCGAAGGTGAGTGATGTACTCGCCATTGATGTTAATACCGTATCCTTTACAGTCCAGAAGCTTGAAAACGTCTTCCAATGCAGTTATTTATCTTTATTATTGTAATATAACCGACTTGTTTTTGTGTTATTTAATACATTTTTAATATTTTAAGCACTTTTATCAAATTTAAGTATTATTGAGCATTTACTTTACTGTCATCTTCATCATCATCATTACAGCCCTTCACAAGTCCACTGCTGAACATAGTCCTCCCCCAAAGAATGCCACAAAGCACGGTCCTGAGTCACCTGCATCCATCGACTTCCTGCATATCTTACCAGGTCGTTACTCCATCTAGTGGGGGGATGCTTACTGCTACTACTACGCTACTTTACTGTAATACAAATTAATGAATTTTTCTTATGCACATTAATGTATTTTAATTCTTTAAAATATCACTTTTGAGATATTTTAAGACATATCTCACTAAAAATTAATAATTATTTATTATTAATAATAATGCGCCGTCACACTATCAAATCAGAACATACATGACAGTGCTAGAACTGAACAGAAATAGGCAAAAAAGTAGTACCGACCTAAATTGACTCAATCCTAAGCGGGAAAATTTAAATCAATCATATAAAAATATCTTTATTCGCGTAGATTAAAAAAAACACTTAAGTACGTCAACATAGTAATATAATAATTATCACTTAGGGTTAAGATTCAGAGAAAACCGCTAAGGCAAACTAGTTCTTTGGCTAATTTCTGTTCAGTATAAGTTATTAAATTTTCCATCTTTTTAATGAGATTGTATGTGATAACTGGAAAATATTAAGATCAAGCATCTTTATCTATAAGCTAGTGATTGACTGTATGATATGCTTTCTTTACAAGTGATTCATTTATATATATTTTTTTAATATTTAAATTTAAGTTTACTTAACAGTGGTAGAGCCACGCGGCAGCTTTTGCTGTCGCACGGATGGGCCGGCTCGAACCAGGGTGGTACCACGACCTCACAGAAAACCAGCGTGAAGTAGAGGTTTACCTCTGCGTTTCGCTTGGTGAGTGCAGGTGGCCGGAGGCCCTTTTTACTGGAAATGAGGCATTCCATCTTAGTCCTCACGGGTGACAACGCATCTACATTTTGATTTGTAATAGAGGATAGATGTAGATGTCTATGGGCCGTATGTCTGTATTGCTCTTATCATATAAAAAAAATATCTACTCGAAGAAGCGTACACTGCCCTGCAAATTGTTGCAAAGAGTTACTTGCCTTCTTCAGACGTAAGGACGGAACCATTAATCTATGCTTATTTATAGTTTTGGTTTTAAGAATGTAACTTTTTATTTATTTAATGAAATATTTTTATATACATAAATAATTGTATTGAATTAATATTATATTGAATAAATGTATTGTGACACTACAATTAATTAAGTAAATTTTTATGTAGATTTCCAAAGACATTCGTGAATTTTAATTGTAAATTGCGTATAGCTATTAGCTGAATCACAGGTACAGATATTTCGAATGCTTTGCGCCAGTTTTCGCATTCCATATGGCAATAGACTATGAATATAACTAAGGCAAACCAGTCTTGAAGTACAAATATTGCTTGAAGCATCTGAAGTCAGTTTTTTCTTAGATGAAGTTATGTGATGATTCAAATGGAGTTTATTATATAGAGTAATTGCTGAAAAAATTGTGGTCTGAACAATGTCGGAATTGGTGTTATTTAAATTATATTAACGTCAGTGCTCTTTAAAATTGCCAAACATAATTTGGTACATCTAGTTTATTTTTAGCATTAAGTGCTAAATTATTTTTGCGGACCAATTTGATACTCTTATAAGAGTAGTTTATTCACTGCATGTGATTTGTCATTTATGTAATACAGAAACAAATAAACCTTAAGGCCAAATGCTTTAAGGTTTATTTTGGAATGTTATGACTTAACACCCTTGACTTCAACTATCTGAGTTTGCTCGCTGAGATATGATGCGATTAATATGAGACCCAAATCCTCAATACCGTAGTGAATATTATAACGCTGTGGACAAATAAAAAAAAACGTCTATCGCGTTTCGTGAATTCTCCCACCGACGCGTCGAAGACAAGTTGGATCAATGAAAAACCAGCGTTAGTTGTCATATTGATTTTCATGTAACAGATTATTGATGTTGAAGTACGTAGTTAGCTTATTAAACATTATTTTTCCAAACATTTTACTGAACACACACAAAACTGTAACTGGACAAAAACTTTAACGGGAGGCCCGTTACGCCTTGTGAACAAAGGTACTATTTGAAATGTTGCTATGATTAAATCAGGGAAAACTCTTTGGAAGTGCATCTTAACTCACTATTACATAAGCGTAATCGTCAGTATCATTTTGATACTGTAGATTATGGACTATTTCTCCCATAATTTTAAAAAATTGTTAATAATTTATTTAATTTTTTAATTTTAGGAAAATATATGAGAAAAATAATTTTCATCTTACATTACTGAAATAAATTTGTTCTGTTCATAGCTAACTACTATTCTGCTCTATTTTTACAAAGTGTTTTTATTATTTATCAATCACATTTTAAGATAAATCTGGATTTCAGATCGCAGAAATGGCTCTAGGTCTACAGCAACGCGTTTCAGATATTTTAACCAATGATTTGGCGAAGAGCCGGTACTTCGGTTTCCAGCCGTATATTAAATACAGAGAATTATGTTTCAAACAATCGTTTGAAACTTTTGATGACTTACTTCATGCTATTGATCCAGAGGTACGTAGACACATAATACACTAATACTTGGTAATTATTTATTCGTACATATTTGATTATTAATAATTTATTTAAATCCTGTGAGATTATAATATTTAAGCTAAGACCAAGAGGCTAAACTGAAAACATGTTTTTTACGTGGTAGAGGCATGCTGTAGCAAAAATGGGTCAGCTGGACCGGGGAAGGACCACGCTCTCACAGAATACCAGCGTAACATAGCAGCTTAACGCTGCAGTATTTCGTCTGATAAGTGTAGAGAACTGGAGACCCATTTTACTGGAAAGAAGGCATTCCATCTCAGTCCTCACGGGTGACAACGCATCTGCATTTTAATTCGTAATCGAGGATATATGTAGACGTCTATTGGCCACAGCATCCACTTACCATCAAGTGTACTGTGTGCTCGTTTGTCACCACTATCCTATAAAAAATGTTATCTTCAACATAGATTTGTAAAGTTTTGATAAATTATTAATAATCAATTCAAAAAATTGATTATCAACATCATTATCCATATTGCACCTGTTGTTTTATAAGACAGCTACTTATTCTGTTGTGGCGACTTTTTGATAATCTTCAAAACTTATCGCTCTATTTGTAATCTACCAAGATAACATCACTATCATCATTTGCTTCTTTAAAAAATGTGCTGCTGTTTATATTCCTTTTCCTCTTCTTCATTATTATCGTTTTATTAAAATACCACTGTTAATATAGACCGTTTCCGTTGGAGCGGATTAACAAACGCAGCACAAAATTTCTCACTAGTTTACTCAATTGCGTTTTACGAAGCTTACCAAACAAAAGGCAATACTCTTATCATATAATATTCATATAGCTTATGCCAAAAAACGATTAAGAATTAAAGAACCATCACAACAAATTACTAGATTAAAATCAAATAATGTGTGTGTTTCAGAGAGTCGAACTGCTCAAAGAGGTTTATGAGAATGTGGAAGACATAGATCTAATGGCTGGAATTTGGGTCGAGAGATTGATCGGGGGCGGTCATGTACCACCTACTTTGTACTGTATTGTTGTGGAACAATTGCTCAGGTTTATCACGTCAGACAGACATTGGTATGAGCGTCCCAACCGACCGAAGGCATTTACGTATGGTTAGTGTTATGTCCTTTTGTAATATTTTGGTCTGAGTTCACCAACCGAAATAATTGAAATATGCGCATTAAAAACGAAGGACGACGACGAATTAATATAATATAAATAGATCAATATATTGAGGACAGTAGAGATTACATTATCATAAATATAATTATATTATCATAGATATATGATTAATATAAATGTGCGAAAACTACGACAGTTTAGTTTGTACATTTGACTCATGTGAACAAACTACACTAATCTCTCATGGTGACAAACATGCACACAGTACACCTGATAGTAAGTGAATGTGTGACTCTTGGATAGATGTAGAATCGATCGTAAATTAGGATTAAAAGTGCAGCGGCAGATGATGTAATGGAAAACCTATGGCAAAAACTGAGTTCATCACCATCTTCATTACAGCCCTTCACAAGTCCACTGCTGAACCTAGGCCTCCCCCAAGGAAATCCGCAAAGCGCGGTCCTAAGCCACCTGCATCCATCGACTTCCTGCATGTCTTAGCAGGTCGTGACTCCATCTACAATTCGCTTACCGGTACGAAGCTGCCACTCGAGAACCTTTTTTCCCCATCGGTTGTCGGTTCTTAGAGCTATATTATGGACGGCCCATTGCCACTTCAGCTTAATAACCCGTTGGGCTATGTCAGTCACGCTGGTTCTACTGCGGATATCCCCATTACTATGTTCATCACGCAGAGAAAACCTTTGTTGGTTTTCGTCCTACCTTATCCTTTTCTGACAATAACTTTTCTGACTATAAACCAGTATGGTGGCGTTCCTGCAGCATCCTTTTGTCATCGCACCGTAATTGTCAGTATTTTTATTTTATCTTTTTATTTCTCCTAATTTTAGTCAAAATAGTTGTGTTTCTTTGTTTCTTGACTATTATCTTTAAAATTACTAATGAAAGGTATTCTTATTTACACTAGAACAACTACAGGAGATACGGAAAGCTACGGTAGCGCGCTTGCTGTGTGACGTCGGCGATAAAGTGACCCACATTCAACGTCAAGCTTTCTACAGGATAGGCCCAAAGTAGGTACAGCATAAACAATTATTATTTTTGGATATTATGAATTTATTTTTGAAATTTCATGTTAAAACATATAACTATACATATTCACAAATACAAATAATGTGTCGGTCTGTAATATTGAAAAAAAAAAACTGCCTTTTATCGAACGCGGGGGGGTTATTTGCATGACATGCCCCCCGTGTTGAGGTGGTAGAGAATACCCACTACCCCATATATTTACGTGGGTGTAGTAAGAGGCGACAGAGAGAAACTTAGGAAGATGGCCAGCACCATCTTTATAATAAAAGCAAAAAGCAATAAAAAACTGCGGTTGCCAACCCGCTCACCAAGCGTGGCAACTATGGCAATATACTCCCCATCGACATAAATAAACGGCCCTCAGTTCACGGCGGCCCCACTTTTCCTGGTTACGGTGGCGACCATGGTAATGGCGCGGCAGGGGGTGCTAAGAATCTCCGGTGGAGGTTCGGTTGCCACCTACGACGACTCGACACCCTGAGTACTGACGAGATGATCCTGAAGCTGGAAGAAGAGATAAACAAGTTGCGCTGAAATATTATAGGATTATCTGAGGTCCGGAGAGAGGCGGAGGACATGGTTATCCTGGAATACGGCAACTTGTTCTATCACTGGGAGGGCGACCATCTGAATAGACAGATCTCCAAATGCACGCGGCGGGACTTACGCAAATTTAATACAGCTCGTATTGAAGAAGCAATCGAGCGGAACCAATGCCCCAAAGTCTTTGCCAGAGATCAGTCTGCTGGAAACAGCCAACTGTCAAAGCTGAAGACAAAGTGTGGCAGCATCGTTTCCGGGACACCTGAGATTTTGAGTGAGATTGAGAGGTTCTATGGGCAGCTGTACACGTCATCGTTGGAGCCACACGCAAGTGTAAGTAACGATCCAAGAGCGAGTCTCATCCGACACTATTCCGAAGATATCCTGGACGTCAGTCTGAGCCAGATTAGAATGGCTCTCCAGCACCTTAAAAACGGTAAGGCCCCAGGCGAGGATGGAATTACAGCGGAGCTTCTGAAAGCGGGTGGAAGACCGGTACTTGAAGTCCTTCAGAAGCTCTTTAATTCCGTCCTCCATGGTGGCATTACACCGGAGGCGTGGAGCAGAAGTGCAGTAGTCTTATATAACGAACTACAGACCGATTTCCCTTCTGAGCCGCGTCTACGTGCTGTTTTTGAGAGTCATTACGAATCGTCTCGCGCGCAGACTTAACGACTTCCAGCCTCCCGAACAAGCCGATTTCCGAAAGGGCTTTAGCACCATAGACCACATACATACCCTTCGGCAAATTGTACAGAAGTCCGAAGAGTACAATTTGCCACTATGTCTGGCGTATGTGGACTATGAGAAAGATTTTGATTCCGTCGAAATTTGGGTAGTGCTGCAGTCCCTTCAGCGGTGCCAAGTTGACTGTCGGTATATCGAAGTGCTGAAGTGTTTGTACAGTAGAGCTACCATGGCTATCCGAGTACAGAACCAGAGTACGAAACTATCCAACTGCAGAGAGGTGTACGACAGGGTGACGTCATATCCCCGAAACTCTTCACCGCTGCATTGGAAGACGTTTTCAAGCTTCTGGACTGGAAAGGATACGGTATCAACATCAATGGCTTGTACATCACTCACCTTCGATTTGCCGACGATATAGTCCTTATGGCAGAATCGCTGGAGGAGCTAAGCACTATGATCAATGACCTCAATAGTGTTTCCCAACGGATAGGTCTTAAGATGAACATGGACAAAACAAAGATCATGTTTAATATCCATGTCACACCTATGCCGGTAGTTGTTGGGAACAATAAGCTCGAAGTTGTTGACGAGTATGTTTATCTGGGACAAATAGTCCGACTAGGTAAGTCCAACTTCGACCGAGTGGTCAATTGACGGATTCAACTCGGTTGGGCAGCGTTCGGGAAATTACGACACATCTTCTCGTCAGGTATACCTCAAAACTTGAAAACGAGACTGTACACCCAGTGCGTGTTGCCAGTGATGACATACGGAACTGAGACGTGGTCCTTCACTGCTGGTCGGATGAGGAAGCTCAAGGTCGCTCAGCGAGCTATGGAGAGGGCTATGCTCGGAGTTTCTCTGCGTGATAAACTTAGGAATGAGGATATCCGCAGTAGGACCAGAGTGACCAACATAGCCTAACGGATTAGTAAGCTGAAGTGGCCATGGGCCGGCCATATAGCTCGAAGAACCAACAACCGATGGGGAAGAAAGGTTCTCGAGTGGCAGCCTCGTACCGGCAGGCGAAGTGTAGGGCGTCCCCCCACTAGATGGAATGACGACCTGGTAAGATATGCAGGAAGTCGATGGATGCAGGTAGCTCAGGACTGTGCTTTGTGGCATTCTTTGGGGGAGGCCTATGTTCAGCAGTGGACTTGTGAAGGGCTGTAATGATGATGATGACACAGGCATAGAGAGGGCAAGCCGCTAGTTAGGATATAATGTAGGGAGCTCTGTGTGGCGGGCTAAAAATCTCAATCTCATCACTAAGGGGAAAGCCTGAAAAAAAATTGATAACGGCATAAATATGCGAGTGTATTCAGATCAAGGACGGGTGATCCTTTGTGTGAGTCGTTATCAATGCAATACTTAGCAAGTACGTATATCTCTGCTAAGGAAGGAATACGGGTTCATCAATGCTGTAATACGGAACTAACCATATGTAAATAAATCAGTGATCGGCCAAAATCTCAACCAGTATTAAGTGGTGCTTAAACCTTAGGTACTGAATCAAACTATCTAAGCGCTACAAAAACCTGTTCGCTCTTGCCTTGAAGATCCCAGATCCACAAAGCAGACGTTGGCAAATTATTCAACTTCTTTGCTGTGTACGCAATGTATGCAATGTCGACATTAATAGTTACTAGTACCATAGTTGTCCGATCTTAAAAAGGGGAAGGAGGAATAAGATCATGTAATTTCTGCAAACATTCTCCGCAATCCTCCAGAATATTGTTTTATATGAAAATTTTTATTTTCAGCAATCCATTGTGCAATTGTGAGAAAATTGGTTTTGTTAATCTCTGGGCGTGGAAGGACTCGAAATGCGAACACCAGGGTACACAATTTCATGGGTTCCAGAATTCATCGCTTTTTTTCCATAACCAGTACCTGAAACTGAGAACAAAGGAATGAGACGAAATAAAAAATATACTTCGGTTCTTTTTTAATTTGAATCATTTTTTATTTCATGCAACTTATAGGGTATTTATTTATTTAATAAGACAAAAAATAATAAACATTAAAGCATTATTTTTGTTTTACTACTTATTTTTAAACCACATTAATTTTGAGTTGAACTAATTTTATAGCGCTTAATTTATAATTATCGACGTTTCAAGTGCTTGTATAGCATCGCCAGCTAGAATCTATTCTATTATATTAACGAAAACTAGATTAAAATACCAATGTTGTGGATTGCTTACGAGGGGCTACGCGCCCGTTGTAAATCTCTCAGTACGTGAGCAACTCATGTTCGATCACCGATGGCACCAATGAACTTGTTTATTGCAATTTTAAGCGCTGATTTACCATGTTAACGGCGGTAAAGGAAAACATAGTAAACCTGCGTAGCTGAGAAAAATAAATCGAAGGCACTTTAAGTCCGCCAATTTGTTAACAAAATATAACAATGAGGGCATCCACAACTTTTTCTGCCACCAGGGCGGCGCCACTTTACAGTGAGGTAAAATATTTGACAGATTTCATAGCGGGGACGATAATTTCTTAGGAAAATGTAATATTTAAGGTTTCTTTCCGTATTGTTAGTTATATTTTATATTAATTACATTAGAAATGATTAAACCAAACTATAAATATAACTTATAGTAGAAAAATTAAAAAAAAAGAGTTATTAAGTGCAAAAAATTAAAAATCAAACCACTGACGCATTGTGTTGTATATTAATATAATACTCTAGATAATGATAAACTATTATTTAAAACTAATTTCACAATTAACTGACACTATGTAACGAAAAACTTTACCTCAGTCACAACTAGTGACATCTGGTGAGTGGAAGATTATTAGCCCTCATTAACATATAATATTCCCTTCTCAAGTCCGTTCCTGAACATAGGCCAGCCCCAAGGAATGCCACAAACACGGTTCTGAGCCACCTGCAACTCGTCTATGCCTTCTTGTCTTTCCAAGTCTGACCTACATGTGGTAATTTACCGGTACGAGGTTGCCACGCGAGGACTTTCCATTCCTATTGGTTCTCGGTTATTTAGGCTATATATAGCCGGCCCAATGTAATTTTAGCTTACTGATCCATTAAGTGAGGTCTATTGCGTTTAACCTCAAATAATTTTATGACCGAAAAATGCTTCCCTTATAGTATTCGCGTAAATAATAAATAAACACTGCTTGTAATGGCTTCCCTGACTAATACCGGAGAACATAAAAGCAAGATTACGAGTAAAAGAGCGTTAAATGTTCCTATAGCTTGCGAATGAACGGCGTACATAGAATTCCACACTGACCAGCGTATGTTGACTTCTAATAAAAACATTAAAGATTTTATGTGTTCGTTAGAAATATTTTTTTTTGTATTTTTAAAGGCACTTTTGTTAAAGGTTTGAAAACTTATTTTAATTATTTATTGTACATTCTATAAGATGATAATAATTTTAAATATTTAAACAAGGTATACAAAGGCAAGCTTAACCCTAATAAGAGTCCTTTTCCAGTAAACCCTTTGGGAAAGAAAAATAATTTTATATGTTCCTACATGGTAGCAGTGTGAATACTTAATAATGAAAAATATCAATACAACTTTTGAGTTTCCTATAAAAAATCTCAGCATTTTATGATTTTACAGAAACGCTAGAGTTATGTGTGGATATGAATTTTAATCTACAATCATGGATCACATCCCAGGTCTCGTATTTCTTTAATTTCGGTTAAATATTGATTAGCTATATAGTAAAGCGACTGTATAAATTTTTTGTTTTGTAAACCTAATGTGAAAACATTTATTTGAATTAAGGGACATCTTATTATAATTACACCATACGATTCTGGTTAAGCTTGTTACAGTAAATTAGTGTCCAAAAAGATTTTAATTGATGCTTATAATTCAAGTTTGTCGGCATAAAGGGAAAAAATTTAATCAATAATACCGGAAGTGACGTCATTAATGAAGGCTTTTAATAACAAAGCACCAATATGAAATCTTTGAGAAACACCTGATTTAGCGTAGTAGTTCCCAGATTTAAAACCATTGTATCACCAACTACGTAAATGACGCCTACTTGTCGTCCTCAATATATATAAATAAAATATATAATATCAATTTCACAATAAAACATGTTGGTTAAATTGTCCTCAACAGAACGACCTTTCCTAAATCCGTGCCGTTGATGTGAAATTATATTTTCAAAGTATCGAGTGATGAAGGTACATAGCAGAGATGAAAAAAGTTTGGGTGTGCAGAATAAAATGGCTCTAGGCATATAGTTTTTGATGTCATCCATTCCTTTTTGTTTATAGGTACGATTTTTGCTTCCTTCTAAACAGAAGGAAATATTCCGGTTGCGAGTGAATAATTGATGAAAATTATACTTAGAGTGGAAGCAATGGGTTTCGCGTTCTGCTTAAAACATTTTTAATTGCCAATATTTATTCGGTATCAGCATGGTCAGTTTCCAGCTATGGTCTTTTAAGGTACTTATGAGCATGAATAACATATTAAGTAAGTAGTTTTATTTAGTCACTATTTCATAGTAAAATTGCAAATTTTGTCAATCCCTCTTTTAAATTTTTTAAAAGAAAAGGCTATTTACTTAAGTTTTTAATTTATTTATGTTCGTCATACTCGTTCGGAAAACTGTCTAAAAGCAATAATTGTGACGTCATTTTTTGCCTACTGTATCTTAAATTTAGAATTTATATCATCGGGGGTGTAACTCAGTGGTAGAGTGTCTGCTTCGCATGCTGAAAGTCCTGGGTTCAAATCCCAGCACCTCCAAATCCTTTTTGCGGATTTTTCTTTTTCTTTATTTTAACGATCATAATAAATATAATTTTAATTTAGTTTCTTTTAGGGATAAGATTATATATATGTTTTTATGAACCCACTTATAATAATATTATAAATAATAATGTAGCTTAAAAATTTTAAACTTCTTAAAAATGAAATTCTAGTTTTTATTAAAATTTTGTTTTTTGTCTCACCAACAATATCCATCGTCACCTAATTACCTACAAAACTATTACGCAGTCCTCAATCAGAACATAAGCCGGTGGGAACAGGAATGTGTGACACTAATCATTCACTCAATGGTGGGTTCGAATCCCGCACGCAACAAAAGGTCTGTGTGGCCTTCAAATAATAATTGCTATTGGTATGAATGTTTGTCCGTGTGCAATTTATGCAGCAAAATACCTCCATACACGAGAAAATCCAAGTGTAACGTGTAAGGATTAAAAAAAAACGTATGTTTATCAACACGATAGGTAAGTTTTGCTTAATAAACGCTTCTCCATTTGCTTAGTACCTAATAAAATAGAATATACAACACTGCTTTCTAGTGACATTTTTGCGGATGAAAATCTATTTCTCTCACTGCTACCACGCGCGGCAAGCGGTTTGACAACAGTAGATTTTTATCACTTTTATTTTATCTTGATGATGAATCTGCCCTTCTCAAGTTTCGCTTTGTCCACTTGCTCCACAATATTCCAGAAGTATACGAGACTTGAATGAAGTACGAGGAAAAATTAACTGACGTAATTTAGATTTTTAGTTTTTATTATATACAATATCAAAAACTATAATAATAATAATAATAAAAAAACTAAAACTAGAAACTTAATTATCATATAGTTCTACTCCCCGCGGTATCGTGCCAAGAACGCTGGCTGCGTTTCCCCGCTGAATGGCTATACTTAGCCTTTGATCGAGAAAAGAACCAGCCCTCTTTTCACCAGCAGCAACGACCAGCCGCGGATGGAGTTCCTTTAGGAACTTCACCGCACGTGGACCCCACGGACCGATAGTCTCTACAGCAAATGGCATAAATATGTAGTCATCATATCAGTCTCAGAGACCCATATATTTTTAGTTATTGAATTGGTGTGCACATTATTTAGTCTTTCACTTCTCTCTTCCCACTTTCCGTCCCGTCTTAATATTTTACATCAACCGAGTCGTATTAATTTTTTGTTTCCGTTTTATTTATAATATATTACGTTTAAGTAAACACTCTAGCAATCTATTTATATTAATGTTATATTTATTGAAGAATAAGGATGACAAACGCACACGAACCACTGCTAATTACGCTATTACATAGCTGCAGCGTGACTCAACAACGTAAAATATTTTTTAAATTATTTTTATATATTGATATCTGTATATTTGTGCGCACGTACAATCACATTTGGGTATTTGGTTACAAGGTTTTATTTGAAGCCTGAGCTAGAGTTGCTTCCAATGAAACACCGTGTATACAATAAACTAACGTTTCCACAATATAACTATTGCATAAAAGTGTACATGGTGGAAGGTAGGTACGGAATACTTTATTTTTATGCCAAAGTTCTTTTAATAACTTTTTAGTATTTGACAGTGTTTTTCCCACTCTGCACCAGTAGTTTTTGGCTGATTTCATATGTCCTCCGCGTGTTTAATCTCTAATCATTTCAATTAACAATTTTATTGGTGCAGGCTCAGTTGATTTTTATTGTTTCAAAATATGACCATATTAGCGTTAGAGAACGTATTTGACGATCAACACAAATTCTCTCTATAACGGGAGAGGCTGATAATGATGACAAAGCTTCAAAACATGTCAACGGGAGATCTAAAAATACCGTCATTTCTTAATCTTTTTTAATGATGTTAAAGCCTCTTATGAATTTTACGTGGTAGAACTACAGCATACACCGGGATGGACTTAGCTCGCAAAAATGTACAGCGAAAAACAGCAGATTTATATAAGGTAAAAAGCTGCCCGATTTGAAGTACCGCCGCACCTTCCCTAGGACACCTAGTTTCCTTGTGGTTTCTTTTACCCTGAACCCAATGAACCGCCCATAGTTGAAGTTCGGAGAAATCTCAATAATGTATTTTTTTTTATCCCACGTACCTTGTATCATCTATTTGAAGTCACAAATATTCATTCAACAATCCGAAATTACTACTCAATAACGTAACCATATTCCCAAATTTTTAATGAGAACGACCAAATTACCTTATTCATCTACCAAATCCACGGTACTATTTACTAGAAAAACTAGATTATAAAATAGAGTTGAAGAATAAATTGTTAACAACACGAAAATTTTACATACTTTTACATATTATATATAATTCTAGTAATTGCAATATATGTACATGAAGATATAATATCAGCAAATACTTTATTCAAAAAATATTCAAATCATTATTTTGAATAACTTATTTCAAACTAACTGTGCCCCGCTAATTCGCACGCGTAGAATTTACTACGATTTCATGGATATCAATTTTTTGCGCGGAACCCTAATTTTGTTTTTGAGTAATGTTACCATTGTATAAATATTGACATTAATATTTATACGATACTAACGTCACACAATTGTTTTGCCTTTCCGGAACCCCTCCACTAACACTATCCACTAACACTTTATGGTATGGTATTAAAGTTCAAATTGACTTTTAAGTATTATTACGAATCTTTTGTATGAGAATATAGAAAAGTGTTGTTTTTACACTTTTCAGGCAATTTTTTAAATTTTTCTCTCCATAAGAACCATCTTCGTACTTCAAGGAATATTATAAAAAAAGAATTAGCGAAATCGGTTCAGCTGCTCTTGAGATTTGCGCTTAGCAACACATTCAGCGATTCATTTTTATATTATAAGATTATAACATTGAGGACTAAATAATCATTATTAAAATAATCGTGGTATTATAGATATTTGCAACACAAAGAAAAATTACGTAGTCTTCCATGATCCAAACTGTAGACGCAGAATTATTTAATATTCAGTAGACCATCTAACAGCGCTAATTATGTACTTTCTCTTACGTACAGATCACTTGAATCCTGAGAAATTCCTCTCAATATGCTAAAGACGATCAAGAAGGCGCTCAAAATGTTGATTTTTTTTTATATTGACAATGAATCGATAACTTTTACTAATAAAATTAAACAGAGTATTAGAATTACCGATGCAGTACTGGTCTACACTAAGAGCTAGTCCTACTATTTCATTCACAGTGAGGAAGTACAAAATCAAATTATTATTATTATTTTTTTTAAAGAAAACGTTACCCCCACACTAGGATTTTCTCCTGTATCGTGGAGGCAGTTTACAAACACAAATTGCACAAAGAGAAACATCCAGACCCGGAACAATTATTTGTAGTTCATACAAATACTTGTTCCGTGCGGGATTCGAACCCGCGTCCCCCAGCGCAGAAACTCATTGCTAAGCCACTGCGCCACGGAGCCGTCAAGCCGGAGCCAAATGTCCAAAATGTTAAAAGAAGGTATTGTTCAGCTTATGAAGTCAGAAATTATCTAGGAAAATTAAATGGGGCTTAGTTGTTAATTTTGGGGAGTGTAACATGAAAACTATATACGACAAGTGCCTGAGTGCCGAGTCCAAAAATCACTAACGTACTTGACAAACTGGACAACTGTCACTACATTACCACACTCGATTTGAATAGCAATTTTTACCAGGTTAATATAAATACAGTAGCTATTCAAAAGAGAGCTTTTAATGTAGAGCATGGGCATATTAAATTTCGTCGAGTGGGTCTGAATGGACCGTTGGTCTGGAAAACGCACCATCGACTGTCTAACGAGTCTTGGATAATGTCCTAAGAGATCTGCAAAATGTCACATTTCTAGTTTACAGCGATGACATCATAGTTTTTAGCGCGTCATTGCAGGAACACATGACCAACTTATAAAATGTGTACGAGGGTGGACTGAAAAGTACTCGGCCTAACACAGATCCATTCAATTCTAAAAATCAAATCTACCCACATTATTTAGTTCAGTTCAGACTAGTTCATTGTGTGAAGTTCGAAACGTGTGCGATAATTAGTTGTGATTTTATAAATTTATTAACAAAGTAATCGGACATAATTTCCGCGAATGGAGCAAATCGAGCAGCGTGCCGTCATTAAGTACCTCCATAAGAAGGGGCTATCATCAAAAGCTATCCATGATGACATGGTCAGTACATTAGGCGATTATGCTCTGTCATATTCATCCGTCAAAAAATGGATAGCAGAATTTAAGCGTGGTAGAGAGAGTGTGAAAGATGAACCCCGCTCTGGAAGGCCTTCGACGTCAACTACTGACGAAAATATTAAAAAAGTACTTGATTTAATAATGGGAGACCGCAGATTAAAAATTAGAGAGATAGCCGAGATTATAGGCATCTCTTATGAACGAATTCAAAACATCATTGTCAACGAGTTGGGTTTCCACAAGGTGTCTGCGAGGTGGGTTCCGCGACTGCTTTCAGTTGAACAAAAAAGGACGCGATTGACTATTTCACGCGACTGTTTGGAGTTATTTGAAGCCGATGCAGATGATTTTTTGAATCGTTTTGTTACTATAGATGAAACATGGGTTCATTACTGTACACCGAAAACAAAACAACAATCAAAACAGTGGAGAAGACCTGGTTCACCACCCCCTAAAAAGGCTAAGTCGATTTTGTCGGCAAATAAGGTGATGGCTTCAGTATTCTAGGACTCGAAATGTGTGATTATGATTGATTATCTTGAAAGAGGTCAGACTATAAACTCTGATTACTACTGCACCTTACTACGTCGTTTACGAGAGGAAATAAAAGAAAAACGTCGAGGAATGCTCAGAAGAAAAGTCCTGTTTCATCAAGATAACGCCCGTGTTCACACGTCAGTACAGTCAATGGCTGAAATTCACAACTGTGGCTTTGAACTGTTACCGCATCCGCCGTATTCACCTGATCTGGCACCATCAGACTTTTTTCTGTTCCCTAACCTAAAAAAGCACTTGGGAGGTCAAAGATTTTCGACAAACGACGAGGTCAAAGCAGCTGTAGACGCATATTTTGACTCTAAGGAAGAATCATTTTTTTTCAACGGTCTAAATGCTTGGAAGGGGAGGTGGCAAAAGTGTATTGAACTTGATGGTGATTATGTAGAAAAATAAAAATATTACTGATTAAGTATGTGTTTATTTTCTTGGTTAGGCCGAGTACTTTTCAATCCACCCTCGTACAAAAAAACTGAGGAAATCTAATTTTAAGATAAAAATGGACAGGTCAGAATTTTTAAATTTAGTATCTTCATATTTAGGATAAATATTTAGCAAAGATGGATAAAAACCACACCCGGATAAAGTTAAGGATGTTAAGTAGCTCTCACTTTCAAAAACTGCGACGGAAATAAAAAGCTTTCTTGGCTTATTAGGTTACTATAGAAAATTCATTCCCAATTTTGCCTGCATAATGAAACTTATGGCAAAATATTATTGAAAGGTAGGTTCAAACATTACACATGACGATATTTATTTTCTTTTTTATAGAGTAAGGGTGACAAACGAGCACACAGTACACCTGATGGTAAGCGGTTGCTGTGACGCGTAGACTTCTATTTCGAATACGAATCAAAATGCAGATGCGTTGTCACCCGTGAGGACTAGGAATGCCTCGTTTCCACTAAAAAAGAGTCTCCGGTTCTCTACACTCACCATACGAAACCCAGTATCGTTATGCTGCTATTTTACACTGGTATTCTGTGAGAGCGTGTGTCAGGGGGTTTTCATGCTGGTCTACCTTTCCGGTGATCCTGTTATGGAATACGGGTACGCGACCCCGGCTCCCCGAGCTACTGTTATTCTCATACCTTTCCTGCCGAGATAACAGTATCCTTACACCTATGCTCCTACCCCCAAACTTCTTTTTCCTTTTCCCAAAATGGTAGCTTCCTCTACCAACAATAGCATACCCAAAGAGGGTTGGTGTCAGGCAGGCGGCCGACTGTAAAACTTCTGCCAAATCCCATGCAGTAAATGAATAGTACGAGTTGTGGGATATATGACAGGGCTAGGGCGTACCCCGCAGGCGACGCGCAGGGGCAGCACCCGGCTCCTGTGGGAAGTGGGCAAGGGTTGTCGCACCTTACGGAGCGGGTGCGACGTAAGAGGCGAGCCCGGAGAGAGAAGAATGTCAGAGTGAGGTTTGCAAGCTGGAATATAGGTACGATGACTGGAAGAGGAAGAGAGTTAGCAGATGTTTTGAAACGACGAAGAGTGAATGTTGCCTGTTTGCAGGAAACAAAATGGAAGGGCAATAAAGCAAGAGAGATTGGGGAGGGATACAAGTTTTATTATTGTGGAAGTGATGGGAAGCGAAATGGAGTAGGAGTTGTGTTAGATAGTGGAATGAAAGAACGAGTGACAGATGTGAAAAGAGTAAATGACAGAATGATAGTTGTTAAATTAATGATTGAAAACAAAGTAGTGAATGTTGTAAGTGTGTATGCTCCGCAAACAGGCTGTGAAGAGAGTGTGAAAGAGAAGTTTTGGGAGGAATTTGATTGTATGATGATGGGAATACCTGAGCGTGAGGATGTTTATATGGGAGGAGATTTTAATGGACATGTAGGGAGAGTGAATGACGGGTATGAAAGAGTACACGGTGGATGGGGGTACGGAATGCGGAACCGTGAGGGGGAAGTTCTTCTGCAAGCAGCATGTGCTTTCGACCTGGCTGTAGTAAACACGTGGTTCCAAAAACGAGATCAGCATCTAGTTACTTATAAAAGTGGCCACCACGCGACACAGATCGACTATCTTCTGATGTGATCTTACGTGGTAGAGCCATGCTGCAGCTATATTATGGTTGTAGCACGAATGGGTCAGCTCGACCGGGGAAGGACCACGCTCTCACAGAATACCAGCGTAAAATAGCAGCGTAACCCTGCTGTGTTTCGTATGGTGAGTGTAGAGAACCGGAGACCTTTTTACTGGAAACGAGGCATTCCATCTTAGTCCTCACGGGTGACAACGCATCTGCATTTTGATTCGTAATCGAGAATAGATGTAGATGTCTATGGGCCGCAGCAACCACTTACCATCAGGTGGACTGTGTGCTCGTTTGTTACCCTTCTCCTATAAAAAAAAAAAATAAGACGGAACCAAATCAAGAGTGTAAAAAACTGTAAAGTGCTTCCAGGTGAAGACTTAGTATCCCAGCACCGAATTCTGTTGGCTGACATCTGCTTAACTGTTCGCCTCAACAAACATAAGGATCATCCCCCACCCAAAATAAAGTGGCATTTGTTGCATAAGGAGGGGTATGCAAGTGAATTTAGAGAGCTAGTTGTAAACAAGATGATAGAGATGGGTGATATGGAAGGAATGAGTGTGAATGAGTGCTGGAAGGAAATGGCTGATTGTATCCGAAGTGTGGCAAGGAAGGTGTTAGGAGAAACAAAAGGGAAGCGTATGATAGATAAGGATGGGTGGTGGTGGAGTGAAAGTATAAGAAAAGTTTTGAGAGAAAAGAAAAATGCCTTTAAAGAATGGCAGAGCGTAGAAGACCAGAATGAATCCATAAAAGAAAGTAAGAGAGGGGCGTATAAAAAATGTAAGAAGAGAGCGAAGAAGGAAGTTGCTATTTGTAGGGCAGAGGCGCAAGATAAATTATATCGGTCCCTTGAAAGCCCCGAAGGTCAAAAACGACTTTTTCAAATTGCAAGAGCGAGAGAAAGGAATGGAAGAGATGTTTCACATGTAAAATGTATAAAAGATGATTCTGGAAGGATTTTGACGGACGATGAAAGTATAAAGAAGCGATGGAAGGAGTATTTTGAGAAATTGATGAATGAGGAGAATGAATGGAATGGTATGCTTGAAAACCCACCAGTGAATATGGGCTTAGTGAGAGAAATTAGTGTGGAAGAAGTAAAAATGGCTGTTAGGAATATGAAGAATGGGAAGGCGGTCGGCCCAGATGGAATACCAGTAGAAGTGTGGAAGTTGCTGAGGGCGGATGGATGGAAGTGGTTGAGTTTATTTTTCGGTAAATTGTTGCAGGAAGAACAAATACCTGAGGAATGGTGCAGTAGTATACTGGTCCCCATTTTTAAAAACAAAGGAGACGTCCAAAACTGCAGCAGTTACCGGGGAATAAAACTCATGTCACATACGATGAAAGTCTGGGAAAGAATAATAGAGAGAAGAATGAGAGAAGAGTGTGAGATAATACAAAACCAGTTCGGATTCATGCCCGGTCGAGGTACGACAGATGCCATTTTCGCATTACGCCAATTGTGCGAAAAGTACAAGCGCGTGCATAAAGATCTGCACATGGTTTTTGTCGACCTTGAAAAGGCGTACGATCGGGTTCCCCGTGAGGTTTTGTGGTGGGCGTTAAAGATGAAAGGTATGCCTGGGAAGTATGTGAGGTTAGTCCGTGCTATGTACAGAGCATCCCGTACATGTGTACGATCTGCCGCGGGAACTACGGGCAGTATCGATGTGGCGGTAGGGCTGCACCAAGGGTCGGCATTGAGCCCTTACCTCTTCCTACTGATTATGGACGCTTTGACGTCGGACCTGCAGGATGAGGCACCCTGGTGCATGCTCTTTGCCGATGACATCGTGCTTGTCGGGGAAGAAGGCATCGAGGTACAGAGCAAAATGACGGGGTGGCAACGGAGGCTGGAAAGTGTTGGCTTGAAGATCAGCAGATCCAAAACCGAATATCTGTGCTGTGATTTCGGCGGTCTTTCCAGTCCTGTACCCATGTCGTTGGATGGCGCTATACTGCCTATCTGCTCAGATGTCAAGTACCTCGGTTCCCTCATTCAAGGCGACGGCGGAATAGATAGAGCTGTGCAGCATAGGATTAACGCAGGGTGGGTGAAATGGCGACAGGTCACAGCCACAACGTGCGATCCCCGAATGCCAATAAGGCTGAAGGGGAAAATTTACAAATCGATCATCCGACCTGTCGTCATGTATGGAAGTGAATGTTGGGCCGTCAAGAAGAAGGATGAAAATAGACTGCATGCGAATGAAATGAGAATGTTACGATGGATGTGTGGTGTGACAAGGATGGATAAGACAAGGAATGAGTATATAAGAGGAAGCCTGAAAGTAGCGCCAGTGGTAGAAAAGGTGAGAGGAAGCAGATTGGCATGGTTTGGGCATGTGATGCGGAGGAATGAAAGTCATGTCACAAAACGAGTGTTGAATATGAATGTGGAGGGACACACGGGCAGAGGAAGGCCGAATAAAAGATGGATCGATTGTGTGAAGAGTGATATGAGAATGAAAGGAGTAAGTATGGAAATGACGGCTGATAGAGAGGAATGGAACAAAAAGATTTACTGCGCCGACCCCAGATAATGGGAAATGGTTTAGAGAATGATGATTCTGTGAGAGCGTGGTCCTTCCCCGGTCGAGCCGACCCATTCGTGCTACAATTATCCTACTAATATAACTGCAGTATGGCTCTACCACGTTAAAAAATTACATCCATACCTTTTTAGCAGTAAATTTAAAATTGTTACTGATCGTAAGCCACTTCAGTGAATTATGGAGTATTAATAAGCCAAATTTTAGATAAACGTGTTGGAGACTTAAACTATATAAATATAATTTTTCTACTGCTTATAAGCAAGGCAAATTAAACACCAATGTCGACGCGTTATCGTGAAATGAGAATAACAATGAGAATACAAGCTCTTTAGATATTTATATAACTGAAGACCAGCTTAATAAATTAACTCGAAAAATATGTTTCGTTTTTGTAAAGAATATATCAAAATTACCGACACTTACAAAACAGTTTGAGACTCATAACCTAAGGACTAATAAACTATCTATGTCGAATCATGAAAATGATGTCATAAACGCTGTGAAAGAATATGTGAACTCCAAAATAAAAATAAAATAAAAACTAGTTCTATTATACACCCCTATTTGGAAATGTACAAAATTATAATGATAATACAGGATAAATTCAAAAGCTTTGCCTTCAATCTTGTGTTAACCAAAGTTGAGCTAAAAATGGTAAAAGTATACTTCATCATCATTACAGCCCTTCACAAGACCACTGCTGAACATAGGCCTCCCCCAAGAAATGCCACACATCACGGTCCTGAGCCATCTGCATCCATCGACTTCCTGCATGACTTACTAGGTCGCCACTCCATCTTGTGGGACCCTACACTTCATTGGGTTCTTCGAGCTACATGGCCGGCTCATTGCCACTTCAGGTTTCCAATCCGTTGGGCTATGTCGGCTTTTCTGGTTCGGAGTAACTGACATAGGCCAACGGATATATCTTAAGATGAACATGAACAAAACAAAATTCATGTAGTCGTTGGGAGCACTAAGCTCGAAGTTGTTGAAGAGTATCTTTACCTAGGACAAAATAGTCTGACTAGGTAAGTCCAACTGCAACCGAGAGGTCAACCGGCGGATTCAACTCGGCTGGCCAGCGTTCGGGAGATTACGACACATCTTCTCGTCAGGCATACCTCGAACCTCCAAAACAAGATTCCTCATTATCGTGAACGCCTGAAATGGCTCACTGTCCGAATAAGACGAAACTCTAGAATTCTGCTTGTTCTTTTCTCAATTTTGAATAATACAACTTCCCCAACATATCTCAAGGACAAATTCCAATGTCTCTTTTCAACTCATGATAAGGTTCTTCGCGCCACACTCGTCGTTTTACGTAGAAATGATCAGGCATGTAACGTCAATTCATGGAAATGCATTGCGTCCAGCGATTCATCGTGGACTATTATTTTAATTTTTTAATTAAGTAATATTAAATATTATTGTTGTACAATGGGTTCCATACATTTTCGCGCGAGGGGAAGGGTCGGGGCCATCCACGCGCAATTTTTCAATTCTTGTAAATTTAGTCACAATGCATCGCTTCATATTAGTTCGATATTAGTCAGTGCTCACGTAATAATTTAATTAAATCACGGGTTTGAGGTCAACTTCGAGGCAACCGCATCGACTATCAATAATAATCAAACAGGGCGGCTACGGAGTAGGAGGATCGAATAAATCGTGGCGCAAGTGTTTAGATGACCCCGAACGACTTGACGTCGAATATTTTATTCTGTATTTAAGCTGAATTATTTTAAAATACAGTTGGTCCAAGAATTGAAAGAAAAAGATTTATTAAGAAACGATACGAGGTTCAAGCGGTTTAGCAACTTCAATAAAATTTTATTTTCGGACGAAGCTCATTTTCACTTAAATGGGCATGTCAAGTAGTAAAGAGTAGAGAAACTCCTAACTTAAAACATCAAAGAATGCAAAGGATTCTCCAAAAGTGACGGTTTGGGCGGCAATGTATTCAAAGGGACGGCTCCATGGCGCAGTGGTTTAGCAATGAGTTGCTGCGCTGGAGAGCGCGGGTTCGAATCGCGCATGGAACAAGTATTTGTATGGTCTACAAATAATTGTTCCGGGTCTGGATGTTTGTCCTTGTGCAATTTGTGTTTGTAAACTGCCTCCACGATACAGGAGAAAATCCTAGAGTGGGGGTAACGTTTTTAACAAATAAAAAAAATTGGCCCGTACTTCTTTGAAAATGCAATTCTCTTAACTCTGCAGAATATGTAAAAATGTACAGTTACAGCAGTAGGACATGAGTGCAGCAAGATGGCGCTATCTGACATGCATCCAACGGAAGTTTACCCGTAAATAACTGTTCCCTAACAAACTGATCACAGACAGAGGTATTGATATTTCATAGCCTCCTTGCAGCACAGACCTTACTCCAGCAGATTTCTTTGTACGGGGTTATCTTAAAATTCGAGTCTACGTGAAGAAACCAATAATAATACCCCAATTCTAGGATTATATTCGTCAAGAAATGGGAACGTATCCAGTACTCTGTTTTGATGAGTTTTCGAAAATCTAACGGTCAAGTTTCGGAAATGCCAGCGGCAAGATGGCGGCCCGAAAACCTGGACAATATTACTTTTAAGAAATATACAAGATATATGATATATAAGTTAAATTATTTATGATAATTAAGTTTCTAGATTTAGTTTTTTTTATTATTATAGTTTTTAATATTGTAGATAAAAATTAGTATTATTTTTCTTTATATTCTTTATTTTAAATAATCTAAATGATTTTTATTTTTTTTGAATACAATGTAATTTAAAACTGTAAAAACGTATGGCCCAACCTGTAAATAAAGTTATGCACTTTTTGCAACCTCCGGCCTTCGCAATTTAGATGCTATCAAAGTAAAGGATTTTAAAATGTTTTGTGAATGAAAAAACCCCGTCTAAAATTGGCAAATGTAAATATAAAAACATTCAGTTATATTATTTAAAGTTGCTAACGCTACTATATTTCATTTTCGTCTCTCACTGTTATAACATCTTAATATTTATTTACTTATATATTTTTTAAAATTTATAATACAATAAATATTTAAAATTTATATTTAAATAAAATTAGTCGACGATTTGTCGACGACATGTTGTTATTATTATATTTTTTACTCGTATCTGGTGCTTATGCCAAACTCATGATTAATTATGACTCGTTTACGGGAATTCCAATAAGCCTGGAGGAGGTGAAAAGACGAGACGAAAAGAACATTACGTTGTAAGTATTTGCATTTTTTTTCGGTTTAAACCTGTACCTGTACCTATACTGTATATTATACAGTCTTCAATTATTTTTTTTATACAACGGGTGGTTTTAATAATCTTATACTCTCCAATTATCTTACAGTCTTGGTAGAAATCATCCAATGATTTTATTATTTAATTAAACTGCGTGTTTTCCTTCGTATTTATGGTAGATTAATAATAAGTGATACGTAGGAAAAAGTAAAGAACAGTAACAGTATATGTTCACCTGTTTACAGTATAAAATATTTTTATGGCATGTGGATTTCTTCAACATGTTTTCCTCCATCGTCGTACACGTGTTAAATCAGCACCGTTTTATTTATACCTTAAAAAAAACGTTACCCCGACACTTTGATTTCTCCTGTATCGTGGGAGCAGTTTACATATATATATTTCACAAGGACAAAAATCTAGACTCGAAATAATTACTTGTAGGCTATACAACCTTTGTCGCTGCAACTTATTGCTAAGACATTGCGTCAATGAGCCTACAAATGACCTAAAATAACAATATACCATATGATTGGTGCTGGTTGGAAATTAAGGTTGGCAATGAAAGAAAAAGTAGAATCCCTTTGTTCCCATACCATTTTTCTAATTTACCTTTAAATTATTCAATAATTTCAATTACTTTATTAATTGTAAAAAATCAGACAGCATCAACAGACAGCCATAAAAATAAGGTAACTTTCAGTTGGTGTACAAATCAAATAGAGCCTTGCGATCCAGAAGAAGGGAGACGAGTAGATGGGTCGTGTAACAACTTGCGATATCTCACAGGAGGTGCATCTCACACGCCGACTTACAGAGTGTTACCCGCCGTCTACGATAAAAGTAAGTTATAGAATTAATTATTGCTGATTTTTTATAGGATAAGGGTGACAAACGAGCACACAGTCCACCTGATGGTAAGTGGTTGCTATGGCCCATAGACATCTGCATCTATTCTCTATTACAAATCAAAATGCAGATGAGTTGTCTACGTGAGGACTACGACGGAATGCCTCGTTTCCAGTAAAAAGGATCTGGGTTTCTCCAAAAAGAAGAACGCCATAGCGTTCATCTTTTTTGGATCTTCTATTAATGTCTTTAATGTAATGGATTTCCGCAAAGTAACGCCATTATTTTCATGATTAATAAACTCTAATTCTATTGCATGTCTTAAGCGCAAAGCGCGAAGGTATATGTTCTTCTATCGTCTAAAATTAAGATTCCAACGTTTTTTTGCATGAAATCGTATTTTTGTTTTTTATCATCAAAAATTGAAAGCATTGTCGTATTTTTTACCATCAATATAATTGAGATTTTCGGATATACATACAAACTTTTGACTACATGGCCAAGTCTGTCAAATCAAATGAGTCTGGGTCAAGCGAATCAAAGTGTCCCGTAATTAAATTCAAGGGCCTTCATTATTTTAAACTATGAATAAAACTGCTAGAAGCTAATACAGCATAAAGGCCTAAGATTAATTACAGTTTCGCTTTGCTTCTCAAGCTTTAAAATCCTTAGGTGTTCGAGAGTACTGGAATGCAAACATTGTACCATTCCGTTGTCATTTGGTGTGTGGGTGAGAATTATTTGGTGATGGATTTTGTGAAGTCTAGTAAATTCTGCAAATATGTGGTTTGTACATTCCGTTCCATGATCAGTAAGCATCTATTAGTGGGAAATATTTTTTATTTTGAATAGTAAAAAGGTAAAAATGAGAATTTCAAACGCATTAGTAGAGAGACCAATCGAGAACATTTGCCTATTAAGGTTACGGTCAATTTTTTATAGAATAAGGATGACAAACGAGAATACAGTCCACCTGATGGTAAGTGGGTGCTGGAGTCCATAGACATCTACATTTATCGTTAAGAATCAAAATGCAGATGCGTTGTCACACCTTAGGACTGAGATGGAATGCCTCGTTTCTAGTAAAGAGAGTATCCGGTTCTCTACACTCACCATACGAAACACAGCGGTGCAGTGTTAAGCTGCTATTTTACGCTAGTATTCTGTGAGAGAGTGGTCCTAGCCCGATCAAGCCGACCCATTCGTGCGACAACCATAATGTAGCTGCAGAGTGGCTCTACCATGTATAGTCGATCGATTTTGATTTCTTGAACTAATTACAAATACTGTGGAACTGTTGAAACTATCAGCATAACAGGAACATGAAATATATGGACACAATAATACGAGAAGTCACTGAGGTACTTACGCTAGTATTATGTGAGAGCGTTGTCCTTCCCCGATCGAGCCGACACATTCGCGATGCAGCCGTTAAATAGCTGATAGTGTTTATATCCAATGTTTATTCATCTGTTTATATATACACATACATTAAAAATTTAATTTATTTATTTCATATAGGTGTTTTAAATTTTTATGTCTTTACTGTTCATTAAACATACATACATATTTTATTGACCTAAAATCATCATTATATAGGTCCAACACTTCACAACACACACGCCGTGTAGTAGCGGTCAAGAATATCCACTACCGCATATCCTCCCGTGGGTGTCGTAAAAGGCGACAAAGGGAAACAGGCGGAAGATGGGCAGCAGCATCTTCCTGATAATAGCCAAAGTTACAATAAAAAAACTGCGGTTACCAACCCGCTCGCCAAGCGTGGCAACTATGGCAAATACAGTTTAACAGTGGTAGAGCCACGCGGCAGCTTTTGCTGTAGCACGGATGGGCCGGCTCGAACCGGGGTGGTACCACGACCTCACAGAAAACCAACGTGAAGTAGAGGTTTACCTCTGCGTTTCGCTTGGTGAGTGCAGGTGGCCCGAGGCCCTTTTTACTGGAAATGAGGCATTCCATCTTAGTCCTCGCGGTTGACAACACATCTGCATTTTGATTCGCAAACGAGGATAGATGTAGATGTCTATGGGCCGCAGCAACCACTTACCATCAGGTGGACTGTGTGCTCGTTTGTCACCCTTATCCTATAAAAAAAATACCCCCCATTGACGAGAGTAACAAAGAGACGGCCCCCAGTCCCCGGCAGCCCCGCTATTCCTGGCTACGGTGGCGACCATGGCAACAGCGGGGCAGAGGGTGCTAAGAATCTCCGGTGGAGGTTCGGTTGCCACCTACGACGACTTGACCTGGCAACGTACAACGCACGCACCCTGAGGACTGACGAGAAGATCGTGGAGCTGGAAGAAGAGATAAACAAGTTGCGCTGGCATATTATAGGATTATCAGAAGTCCGAAGAGAGGGGGAGGACACGGTAATCCTCGAATCCGGCAACTTGCTCTGTCACCGGGAGGGCGATCATCTGTCCCAAGGAGGTGTCGGATTTATCGTCCCGGATTTATCGTCCACAAGTCTTTCGTTAACAACGTTGTAAAGATCGGGAGTGTGTCGACGAGGGTTGCGTACCTTATACTCAGAATCACCAAACGGTATTCGCTGAAGGTCATACAGGTTTACGCACCAACCTCGGCACACCCCGATGAGGAGGTGGAGGAAATGTATGACGATATCTCTAGAGCCATGCATTCCTCCAAAACCCAATATACGGTGTTAATGGGAGACTTCAATGCAAAACTAGGCACAAGAGAGAACGGTGAGCTGAAAGTAGGGAAATTTGGAATAGGGCAACGGAACCCAAGGGGCCAGCAGCTGGCCGACTTCATGGAGAAAGAGGGACTCTTTATGATGAACTCTTTCTTCAAGAAGCGGCCCAACAGGAAGTGGACCTGGTCGAGCCCCGACGGTTCGACAAAAAATGAGATTGACTTCATTATGACGACCAGACGACAACTGTTCAGTGATGTCTCAGTGATCGCGAGGGTGAAAACCGGCAGCGATCACCGAATGGTTAGAGGCACACTGAACCTAAATGTTAAGTTGGAGAGGTTTCGTCTGATGAAGTCAACGCTCCGTCTCCCTCGTGCTCTAGTCCAAAGTCCCGAAACCTTTCAGCTCGAGTTACAAAAGTGTTTCAGTGCCTAGAAGACTGCAATGAAGTGGACGATATGAATGACAAGCTCGTGGAAACTGTTCATGCGGTCGGAGCTAAGTTCTGCAAGACCCGCCGCAGAAGAACACAAAAACTCTCCGATCATACTCTTAATATCATGGCTGTTAGACGGGAGATGAGGCTACATTCTTCAACAGATTTGACAGCATACAGGCAACTAAACAGACAGATCTCCAAATGCATGCGGCGGGACTTACGCAACTTCAATACAGATCGTATTGAAGAAGCGATTGAGCGGAATCAAGGCTCCAAAGTCTTTGCCAGAGATCTGTCTGCCAGAAAGAGCCAACTGTCAAAGCTGAAGACTGAATGTGGCAGCATCGTTTCCGGGCCACCTGAGATTTTGAGTGAGATTGAGAGGTTCTATGGGCATCTGTACACGTCATCGTTGGAGCCACACGCAAGTGTGAGTAACGATCCAAGAGCGAGTCTCATCCGACACTATTCCGAAGATATCCCGGATGTCAGTCTGAGCGAGATTAGAATGGCTCTCCAGCACTTTAAAAACGGTAAGGCCCCAGGCGAGGATGAAATTACAGCGGAGCTTCTGAAAGCGGGTGGAAAACCGGTACATGATGTCCTTCAGAAGCTCTTTAATTCCGTCCTCCATGTTGGCATTACACCGGAGGCGTGGAGCAGAAGTGATGTGGTCTTGTTCTTCAAGAAAGGTGACAACGCTCTCTTGAAGAACTGCAGACCGATTTCCCTTCTGAGCCGCGTCTACGTGTGTTTTCGAGAGTCATTACGAATCGTCTCGCGCGCAGACTTGACGACTTCCAGCCTCCCGAACAAGCCGGTTTCCGAAAGGGCTTTAGCACCATAGACCACATACATACCCTACGGCAAATTGTACAGAAGTCCGAAGAGTACAATTTGCCACTATTTCTGGCGTATGTGGACTATGAGAAAGTCTTTGATTCTGTCGAAATTTGGGCGGTGCTGCAGTCCCTTCAGCGGTGCCAAGTTGACTGTCGCTATATCGAAGTGCTAAAGTTTTTGTACAGTAGAGCTACGATGACTATCCGAGTACAGAACCAGAGTACGAAACCTATCCAATTGCAGAGAGGTGTAAGACAGGGTGATGTTATATCCCCGAAACTCTTCACCGCTGCATTGGAAGACGTTTTCAAGCTTCTGGACTGGAAAGGATACGGTATTAACATCAATGGCGAGTACGTCACTCACCTTCGATTTGCCGACGATATAGTCCTTATGGCAGAATCGCTGGAGGACCTAAGCACTATACTCAATGATCTCAATAGTGTCTCCCAACGGATAGGTCTTAACATGAACATGGACAAAACAAAGATTATGTTTAATGTCCATGTCACACCTATGCCGGTAGTTGTTGGGAGGACTAAGCTCGAAGTTGTTGACGAGTATGTTTACCTGGGACAAATAGTCCGACTAGGTAAGTCCAACTTCGACCGAGAGGTCGATCGACGGATTCAACTCGGCTGGGCAGCATTCAGGAAGCTACGACACATCTTCTCGTCAGACATACCTTAAAACCTTAAAACGAAATTGTACAACCAGTGCGTGTTGCCAGTGATGACTTATGGAACTGAGACGTGGTCCTTCACTGCTGGCCGTATGAGGAAGCTCAAGGTCACTCAGCGAGCTATGGAGAGGGCTATGCTCGGAGTTTCTCTGCGTGATAAACTTAGGAATAAGGATATCCGCAGTAGAACCATTTTTAACAGTGGTAGAGCCACGCGGCAGTTTGTGCTGTCGCACGGATGGGCCGGCTCGAACCGGGGTGGTACCACGACCTCACAGAAAACCAGCGTGAAGTAGAGGTTTACCTCTGCGTTTCGCTTGGTGAGTGCAGGTGGCCGGAGGCCCTTTTTACTGGAAATGAGGCATTCAATCTTGGTCCTCACGGGTGACAACGCATCTACATTTTGATTTGTAATAAAGGATAGGTGTGGATGTCTATGGGCCGCAGCGGCCACTTGCCATCGGGTGGACTGTTTGCTCGTTTGTCACCCTTATCCTATAAAAAAAATAAAACAGAGTAACCGACATAGTCCAACGGATTAGTAAGCTGAAGTGGCAGTGGGCCGGCCATATAGCTCGAAGAACCGACAACCGATGGGGAAGAAAGGTTCTCGAGTGGCAGCCTCGTATCGGTAGGCGAAGTGTAGGGCTTCCCCCCTTGAGATGGAGTGACGACCTGGTAAGTGATGCAAGAAGTCGATGGATGCAGGTGGCGTAGGACCGTGCTTTGTGGCATTCTTTTGGGGGAGGCCTATGTTCAGCAGTGGACTTGTGAAGAGCTGTAATGATGATGAACACGTTTTTGTGACTTAACATTATTGTACTGCTTAAAAGATTTCGGTTCATCTCACTGGTTAACTGGTAAATAATGCCTAGAGCATGAAGTCTACCTTTTTTACCTTTAAGTCCATCTATAGCACCTGTTTATATGGTCAATAAAGTATACATAAATAAAAAGAACAATTGCAAGAAAAAGATCAAAACGTAACAATATAATATTACTTTTATTTAGACCGAATTTCGATCACGGTGGCCAGCCATTTGCGTCTGGCAGAATAATAATGCACGAGTGTGTACGCAAACACAGATGTACTCTCTATTTCTTTTCTCTCATAATCCGATAGGACGGCAATACGAAACGTTCGGAGAGAGGCACGGTGGTGTAACACCGCTAATTTCCTGACTCCAGGCATTTATATCAAAAAACTCTCATTAGTATTTCTTGAAAGAAAACCCTATAAATAATTTAAACCCACCCCGGATTTTGAACCCGGAACCTCATGATCAACATTCGCGCCTACGACCACTAGGCCAACGAGGCAGTCGTACATTTTTTTTGTACTTACAAGAAGGAAATGCAAACTCACTGTATCTATGGTATCTGGATATTTGTTATTCGTAGTTAATTTTCTTTTCGTAAAACCAAACTGTTCGTTATTCATAATCTTTAATGTAAATAATCTAAATGATAATCTCTGGAAAATTGTTATCAACTATGCTTGCTAAACAAAATTAATTTTTCATTTCATTTTAAATTGTCATTTTATTTTAAGTTATATATATGCTCAAGTTGTGAACAATTAAGAGCCAAATGTGAGGAACAACTCGCAGATAGCCAGTTCTTTTTTTCTATATAGAAGAGGGTGCAAACGAGCATACGGCTCACCTGATGGTAAATGACTATCGCCGCCCATTAACAACCGCAACACCAGGGGAATTGCAGATAAATTGCCGGCCTTTTAGCTAGGTATAAGCTCTTTTCTTGAAGTTTCCTAAGTCGTATCGGTCACAAGGAAATTGTGCGAGGGAGAAAACTTCTTCTAAATCGCACAGTGGTGGACCGCCAAACATCCAAATGGTATAGATGGTATTGCGAGTTTTGTCGCGATGTGCGATGGTGAAATTGAGCAGCTGGATTCAGTTCGAACAATTCCTCAGAGCACCCGTGGTACCTGCGATAAAATACGCAAAGAGATGCAACATCCCTACGCAGTGCCAGTGTATCGAGCCGATCAGAAAGAACTCGGTCGTCGACGAACGATGAACGAAACTGCACACTATTCGATATGTCGACACCGAGGATTCCGATACTAGCTGAGGCAGCAATCGGAGTGTCTTGAAACTGAGGAGATACAACAAAGGGGTTCTTTTTAGCGGTAAACGCGCAAACTTGTGTCTTCTGGGCATTGAACTAGACTAGATTTAGTCGCCCCCAATCCGAGACTTTGTTCAGCAAAGACTCGACTTCAGACACAAGTTTGTCCCGGTACTCGGCGACGTTTTCCCGAGAAATATTGGCACGGCCGGTATATAAGGCATCACCAGTGCTGTCGTCTGCATAGCAATTAATGTTACCAGTTTGGAACATATCATTCATATGCAGGAGAAACAGCGTTGGTGATAGTACGCAGACTTGTGGAACAGCAGCGTTAATAGGCTTGAAATCAGAGCACGCACCATCTACTACGACGAAGGAAACTGGTGATTCATTTGCACAATTTCTCGGGAAGCCCATTGGAAGGAAGCTTCGACAGAAGCGCTTTGTGCCAGACCCGATCGAAGGCCTTCGCTATGTCCAAACTAACGGTCAGTGCCTCCCTACTCCTCCTACTCCCCATCTATGAGTTAGGTAGACCAGAAGATCACCAGCTGATCGACCCCGACGAAAACCGTACTAACAGTCAAGAAAGCTGGTGACCCACTTGTACAACTTCTCGAGAAGGCCATAGGAAGGGAGCTTCGAAAGAGGTGCTTTGTGCCAAACCCGATCGAAGGCCTTGGCAATATCCAAACTAACGGCTAATTTTTCTCTCTTGGACTCTACCACCTCCGCCCAGCTATAAGTCAAGTAAACCACAAGATCACCAATTGATTGATCCCAACGAAAACCGTATTGGCGGTCACTTATCAGCTGGTGATCCTCAAGGTACCTAATGAGCTGGCAGTTTATAATGGATTACATTATTTGGGAGAACAAGGAGGTGATGGCGACAGGCCTGTAGTTGGACGGGTCTGAGCGGTCGCCATTTTTAGGGCTCGGGTGGACCAAAGCTGTCTTCCATCAATTCGGGACTACGCCTTGGGAGTAGGAGTACCGGAAAAGACGCGTTAAAACCGGTACCAACTTCAGAGCACACGTCTTCAGCACAATGGGAGGGACTCCATCGGGCGCACTCGACTTGCTGAATGTCCAGGGAAAAGAGTGCTTTGTGAACCGAGCGCTGTGTAAAGGGCACATCCAGCATGGAGCACTCACATTGCGGGATGATCAGCGGTGTGTTCCCCCTGTCATCTAGAGTCGAGTTGGACGCAAAGAGAAAACTCAACAGATCGGCTTTCTCCTTTGCGGAATGGGGCAGTGAGTCGTCCTCTCTGTGCAGAGATGGAAAAGATGGCTGAGAGAAGTTCCCTTGGACAGCCTTGGCGAGAGACCAGAATGCACGGGTTCCCGAAGGAAAGCGAACTAGCTTTTTGCCAATTCTGTCGATGTGCTCAGACCTTGCCTTGGCAATGACGCTTTTGAAGGACCTGGAGGCGGAATTATACTTCTTTTTAAGTGCGCTGGTGTTTACATCCCGAGACCTTTGGATTTGGATCAGGATTTTACACTCTCTTTGTATTAATATTGGGAACTCTATCTCTCATATAAAACGCTATTTGCATTAAATTAACTTTGTAAAAATGCTTAGATATGCTGTAGGATGTTTTAATTGATTTAGTAATTACGGAAAAGCTGTTGAAATCGAGTGTTGCATGACCGCATTATTGTAATATTTTGGATGGTGTAATACTCCGCCCCTTCTTTAAAGAAATGACCGTATATAATTATATACAATTTAATTGACTAGGATAAACAAATATATAATATTGATCTTTTTGTAAAGCGATTTTTCTTTTATTTATATAGAAGAGGGGGCAAACGAGCATGCGGCTCACCTGATGGTAAGTGACTACCGTCACCCATGAAGAACCGCAACACCAGAGGAATTGCAGATGCGTTGCCGGCCTTAAAGGTTTTCTAAAGGTTTAATAATAGGCTGTTTGTCATATTTATGGCGTGATCGTCTTTTATTTATTTATTTAATATTCTTTATTGCACACCATACATAAATTACAGAAATTATATATATAAAAGAAATACGCAATGGGCGGTCTTATTGCTGATAACAGTTTCTTCCAGACAACCAATGAATGGACAGGATTGCACGAATATGACAAGGGCAGGGCAAATTGGTGTGTTAGAGAATTATTACGTTTTAATTATTTACGTTGTGTTTGTTTAGTAACATAGTTGTGTTAGGTGTCTCTTGTAGGAATGAATACTCACTAGAGCAATCGAGAGATGGTGGTAGTGGCAGTGGCGGATTAACACATTTGTCGCCAGTAAGATATTCTAATTTTGCCGTCCCTACTGATCTAATACAATTATTTGATGCCCTAGTTCACAATCATATTAATTACAACTTATTGTCAATGAAATTGTCACTTCATGATTTGTGCATTATCGTTCTAATTACACCACCATTTTCTCGTCATTAATATAATTATTGTGAACTTTAGAAAGAATAAAAAAAAACAAAAAGAAAAAAAACTAGTAAATCGGTTTGTCAGTTCCCAGATTATCTTTACAACTCAACGATTTAGTTAATATTGTACAAGAAAAAGCCTTTGGCTATATTTCTGAGCTAATAAAAGCTCAATCATGTACTTCTAATAAGGCGGAGTAAGGTATGCCTTAATACGAGTACTACTTAAAAGTTAAACGTTTTTGTTTTTCTCTTTATTTGGATCACCAACAGACGATACACAAAACTAACAAAAATATAACTCAACAATGCGACTACATGCTATGTGTTCATCTTCTTACAGGTAACCACAACTTACATAAATAGCGAAGTGATTTTTTAAAAGTGAAAAAAGTTAAATAATTTTTATTGTGGTTACTTAAGGTTTAATAATTTAAAATTAAAAATGTTGTACAGCCGACTTCAATATAAGCGACTTCAATATAGGTTATTTAAGAATAACTCAATAACCATTAGTCTGATCTTGATCAAATTCATATGGGACCACACGAAAACTATCAGCTTTCATATAAAAAAATAATCATCGAAATCGGTTCGCCCAGTACAAAGTTATGAGGTAACACACAAAAAAAACATACACTCGAATTGAGTACCGTCTCCTTTTTGGAAGTCGGCAGAAAAATAATATATTCAATTACAAATAGGAAGTTTTAAAACTCGTTTTTGCGTAATTTTCTATTTGCAAAATAATCATCAATGCGAGAAGATCTTCCTACTTAAAATTAAACACCCGAAAAGTTTGTCACATTTTTAGATAAACATTTTGAAAATTCTGGTTCCGCAAGAACGAAGATAAAATTTTCAATGATCCAGAATCTGGTTTCATCAAAATTCTTTCAGAATAAAATTGGCATTGAAAGTGTATGAACTCTTGAACTAAGTCAGTCTCGGAATCATTAATTCAGATACGAGTCTATCAATGAGAACGAGATATGTATTAGTCCAGAAAGTATAACTCGAAGTCATTCTCACTTCTTTATCAGGTGTCTCATCATATATTTTTTTCCTTTCCGGTTGTATTTTCCTCCACGTCTTTTGTATACTGCTTCGAAACGTTTAATTCGATCACTTTTTCTTGGTAATACTTAAAAATTTCTCGTTCAGCTACAAAGAACTGAAGAAGCGACAAGCTTCTGTGCAACATTCAGTAGCCGCAGTTGCCACTAAATTTTAAGAGAGGTCAGAGCAAGGAACGAAAATCAAAAGGCTTTGAATTTTAGCCATTGTACACACATCAGACATGTTTGCGGCAATATCATACTACGGCAAGAACCCTCTTCAGAACGTTTTTTTTTCCAAAAAAATGTGCCAGAGAAAAATTAGTACGTATTAGAAATCGCATGAGGATTCAACCGAGGCAGCTTTTCTTTTGGTTTTGAAGTAAATACTTCAATTTGTTTCGAACTTAATGCCAACATGTAGCGTAACAACTTCAACAGTACGATCCTGCTGCGTTCAGTCAATTCATCAGCATTTCCATAGATAATATACTACATAGGGCAGGCATTTCGATCGAACACACTTAGCGAACGGTCATTTCACTCGTTTCCGCGCACAACCAACCGTAAATTGTAGGAAAATTTATCAACCAAGTAAAAAAATGAAAAAGTTTTAGCCCCAAATTCGCCGCCCCTAAAATCTGCCGCCCTAGGCTCCAGCCTACTCAGCCTGCTGGTAAATCCGCGTGGTCTACAATTATTTTAAGCTCAAGGACCCCGTTCACGTAAAAAGGGCTCAAAAAGGTTGAGAACATTAAATCGTCTCTATTCCATTTATATCAGGTTCAGGTCAGTCAGTTCCTTATTAATTAATAACTTCCCGCTTGGGAAAGGCTCACAATATTTATTTAAAATACCCCATACAAGGGCATTGCTCTCCCACATTAATAAAAAACAACCAACTTGCTTTCCCCGAAGAGGGTCGATAAGTTGGGCACTGGACCGTATTCCACATCAAAATAGGTACTAGTAAAAGAGGGCTTTGCCCCTTGGTAGTACGCAAACACAAACATCGACCGAAGTCGCTCATGTCAATGCGTGTAATGCCATACAGAATACGATCAAGTCCAGCTACAGTGAATGTACGGCACACAGTTTCGGCCGCAGCCTTGATAGTCTCCTCTCTCCAGCTACCACCCGCTGACACATATACTCCACCAACCAATACAACGGCAGGTATAGCCGAAAGGCGTGAAGGTTGAGTATATGCATTTTTCGATAATATTTGTCACGCACTAACACGTTACTTTCAATCATTCAAAGGTGGGAAATTTACAGACATAACTTAATATGTTGTTGTATAAAAACATTATGGAGGAACCCGACTTGGGCAAAGCTACTTAGGTGTGAGTCAAATCAAGACGCAAAAAGCGGCATTAAGAATAGTGACCCACGAAACAATCATCGCAGAGATGCAATGTTGCAGAACGCAAAAAGCATCAATACGACTATCGTCGACTTACACCATCCTAAGATTCCCCATATGATGCCAGCAGACATCATCACCCGAACACCTCCATCGCTCAGAGCCACAAAATGCGTCGAATCAGGCGCAACCCTCCCTCAGATCCATCACAAGACGTAATAACGCAAGTAGCAGAAAGCATCAATTCACTTAGATGCAAGTAAAACCAAGACGCAGAGAGCGCTATTGGGAATAACGACCCGCAAGGATCACATCTTGGGTCCATACTTTTAAACATCCTTATTAACGTTATAACTGATAGTTTTATCTACTCTAAACCTTATTTTAATGCAGACGACTTAAAGTTTTCTCGTAAAATTGTTGATGATTCCGACGTAGTACTATTGCAATCTGATTTAAATAGGCTGTCACACTGGTGTAAAGAAAACTGAATGACCCTTAATGTAAATAAATGTTTCCACATTTAATTTTGTCGAAATCATAACTTTATAAGCTCGCATTGCATAATAGATGATACTATGTTAAGTGAAGTAGATACTGTTTTAGACTTAGGGGTAGTGTTTGACCGCAAATTGTCATTTATTCCACATTATGATCATATTGTCAAGAAAGCATCGAAAATGTTAGGATTTATTATAAGAAACGGTAAAATTTTACGCAGTTATCAAACAATTTTTTTTTATATAATGCCTTTATTCGTAGCAATCTTGAGTATTGTAGCGTAGTATGGAGACCGCACTATGCTACCCATTATTTGCGGCTGGAAAAGATACAGAAGAGATTTCTTTGGCACCTGGCGTACTATTCTGGAGTGGGACGAAGGGGCTTTTCTTACCCTTACTGTTACAGACTAAAACATTTTAACATGGACTCTCTTGAAAAACGCAGAGCTATTATCGACCTAACCTTTATTTTAAAAATTTTAAGAAGTCAAATAGACTGTCCCCAACTTCTAAGTTACTTTAAACTTAGGGTCCCCAGGATACTCCCGCAAGCTCCCATTCTTCCACTTGCCCCTCCATTTCATAGGATTGTGCTTGGTAACAACTCTCCTGAAACTATGTTAAGTAAACTTTATAATGGGGTCAGTAGCCGGACAGATATAAATTTTGTTTCCTCGTACAAGTTTCGCAAGTACTTGTTAGATACAATTTCAAATTAAGTATTTTTTGTATGTTTATTACACATAATATCTAAATCACTAGTTGTTTTGTTTTAAAAGTTTTAATTATTTTTTTTTTCGTAACATAATAATATGTAAATTAAGATTTTAATTTTGATTTAGCGGTGTTTACCTGTAAGTAATTGTGCAATTAATATAAGACTTTATTATACATTTAGATTTAGAATGTTAAGTTGTAACATTTGAAATAAATAATATAAAATAAACACCATCCCAAGGTCCATCCATCGATTAGTATCACAAAATGCGTCGAATTAGGCGTATCATACCCGCAGATCCATGAAAAGACGCAATACCGCAAGTAGCAGTAAGCATTATTGCTACTATCATACGGATGGTGCCCCCTCACATCACACTCACATGATCTCAAACGACGATAATAGCACGCTATTAATACGTCAGAAACCAAACATCTGCGTTTTATAGAGATGTTGCACTAAAACATAGAATTGAGTATTTGGGTTAAAAGTGCTACCACACACACCCTCCCTAATTCGAAAGATAGCCGAAGTATCATAAAGCTATGCGCTAAACGCTATTCACAATCGGTAGGGTTGAACGATGTCTAAATGCAAGTCGTATTGCAACAACAAACCCGCTTACCAGCAGCACTAAGATAATATGCCTAGGACATACCAGTTAGCGAGTCGAAGTTTACCTTGGTCTCGGACACTGTGAAGCAGTCTACATGCCACTATAATAATCCGTTTCAAGTCCTAATTATATCCATATAATGCTTTGATCTAATGACCTTCCACATAAAACTTTTTTGACCATTTACCCAATTATGGTATAAATTGACTTGTATTTTTATTATTTACTTTAATACATATTATAAGCAGAGTTATAATAAATTTAATGAATTTTTAAAGACAATGACAATATTAAGTCTTTACTATAATACTCAATGTTCGAAATGAATGCATTTTAACTTTATGCTTTTATTTATGCAATTTAATTGTTCAAAATATTAGATCTATGATATTTTTAAATTAATTTATATAGAATTTAATTATTATTTATTAACGATAATAATACGCCGTCTCAATGTAAGGATATGCATATCATCTAGAATCTGTATTGGAATCAACGAGCTACTGTTCGGTTTGATAATGAGAAGAAGGCGGATATTGAAATTAAAAACGAAGTTCAACAGGGCAGCATTTTCTCACCTATGCTATTTTACTTGTACCTGGAAATCATAATAGCAGAAGCAGTCGGAGACCTAGACTGTGGAGTCAAAATATATTGCCGGACCATAATGTTAGATAGCACACGATAGAGTCCTCATAACGTTATCTGCTGAAGATATACAGAGAATTGTCACCCGAGTAAATGAGTGCTGTGGAAGAGCTGGTCTTAGGATGATTTTAACAGTGGTAGAGCCACGCGGCAGCTTTTGCTGTCGCACGGATGGGCCGGCTTGAACCGGGGTGGTACCACGACATCACAGAAAACCAGCGTGAAGTAGAGGTTTACCTTTTCGGTTCACTTGGTGAGTGCAGGTGGCCGGAGGCCCTTTTTACTGGAAATGAGGCATTCCATCTTAGTCCTCACGGGTGACAACGCATGTACATTTTGATTTGTAATAGAGGATAGATGTACTCGTAGATGTCTATAGGCCGCAGCAACCACTTACCATCAGGTGGACTGTGTGCCCGTTGGTCACCCTTATCCTATAAGAAAAAAAAGAACATTTCGAAGACGAAGGTCATGGTCATATCTAAGAATAGTAATGACGACTTTGACATCACAGTAGCAGGCTAAAAACTAGAAAAAGAGCGCAAATTTTGATATTTAGTTACGTGGTTAAACGAGACGTTGAGCAGTAACCAGGAAATTAAGACCCAAATTGAGGTGAGTTGAAGTACCTTTAGCAAAATTACTGCAACCGCAGATTTAAGATCTCTTTGCGCATTCCACTATTATGCTATTACATCTGGACCATACTTCTATACATATGATATGGTAGGGATAGATAGAGATGTGACGTGGACAAATAAAGAGGACCTCCGAAAACATAACAGTTTTCGAGATGTGGTACAGAAGCATGTTGGCCATTAGCTGGACTCACAAAGTCACGAATATGGAAGTTCTGCAACGAGTCGATCAAAACTGTTTCGCCTCACGAAGAATATAGCGGAATTCTCTCAGTTGATTGCTAACGCTAGTGGAAGTAATTGTGCGGTGAATGAACTACGTACTAATTGAGAAAGTAATAACAAAGTTACAACCTTATATATAGTGCTTCTCACAGCTGGGTACAGGCCTCTTAAAATTTTAAGAAAGTGTTTACGGCACTACCCAAATGCGTGTAATTTTTCAGATATGCAGGTTTACCTTTCGATATTTTCCTTCACCACCGAGCTCATGGTAAATCAGCACTTAAACGACGGAGATCGAACCCGGGTTGCTTGCGTACTATGAAATTACAGCGAGATAAAATATGAGACAAAACTACAAAATGTAAACATTAATAATATGCAAGAATAAAATAATTATATTAATAACATTACTCATAAGGTAACACTAGCAAGGTTGCAATAAAATTATAAAATATTTACATAAATTAACTTTGAATTTAAACAAAAATCGCCGAAAATTATAAACATTACAGTTTTCACAACTTTATTTAATTTTCTACTAACTTCAAAAAAGAGACGGTACTCAATTCGACTGTATGTTCTTTTTTGTGTGTTACCTCATAACTTTTTTCTAGGTGAACCGATTTCGATGATTTTTGCTATTTGAAAGCTGGTGCTTCTCATGTGGTCCCATATAAATTTGATCAAGGTTTGACCAATAGTTATTGAGTTATTCTTAATATGCGCCATTTTTGGAACTAAGCTCCTAAGTCATCAACTGACTTTTGGATCTTGTTCCGTATGAAAGAAGGTAGTAGTAAGGTACCTTTACAAAAGAGGGCAGTGTCGTTTGCGAAGAGGGAGAGCTGAACACCTTTCGACGTGATGGGAATGTCGTTGCTGAATAGGATACATAGGAGAGGGGCAAGCACTGAGCCCTGAGGTACACTGGCTTTGATGGGGCGCTGTGAGAAGAGCGTGCCTTCGTGTCTAAAACGAAAGGTACGATCCTTCAGGAAAGAGGCTACGAGACAACCAAGATGATTAAGGAGGCCTATACTGTAGAGTTTGTAGATAAGGCCTTCTTTCCAGACTCTATCAAACGCTTTTGCAATGTCGAAAAAGACCGTGATGGTCTTATGACGACAAGGATAGAAACCGCTTAAGAATATATTCCACAATACGGTTTTGTTTTTATATTGAAGACAGTTGTACAAAATTTTTAATTTTTCTTAGAGCTTCTTTTTCATTAACATTAAATGCAACTAACTGGTCATCAACTAGCAGCAGAGAACGTGGGCAAATTAATTTCATCATAGTATGCGGAAGTATTTTGGAGATAAGGATATAATATGATGTGATGAATATTATTATGTTTTTTTAAAGCTTTTGTTTAACTGGCAATGTATATTTGTTAGGGTTTAATCTAGCAACTGAATTTTAAAGTAGTTATCTTCAACCAATTGAGCTGAAATTATGCATACATGTTTAGTTTGGACGATAATGCATGGTTAATGATTTATTATTTTTACGCAAAGACTACACATAAAATGAAACCAATTCTTAAGGATTCTATCGCGTTTAATTTAACTTTTTAATTCCCGACGGTCCCGGTGCTTACGGAGCGACTGAGGTGAGGACTGAGAAGGTGTTTACGTCCCGATGTCATAGGTAGCCAGTCGAGCTAACTATGACATCGGGACGTCAAACACCTCAGTACCCCCCTTGACCATGGGTGCTGTAAAGCACCCGAAACGTCGGGAATTAAAAAGTTAAATTATACTTGAAAGAATCCGTAAAAATTAGTTTCATTTAATGCATGGTTAACTAAATGTCGTTATTCTAAATCCAATATGGCGGACTGCCCAAGATGGCAGGGTGCCCAAAATGACGGACTGGTTATATTCTATGCACTCCCATGATATGGGTATCAAATGAAAGGGTTTGCTGAGATAAATAGGAAAGATAAAATGATGCCACTTTAAATCTAATATAGCAGACTGCCCAAGATGCTGGATTAGTTATTTTTATGTACTCCTACGACAGGGGTATCAAATGAAAGAATTTACTGAGAAGAATATAAAAATGAAATGACGTCACTCTAAATCTAATATGGTGGATTTCCAAAGATGGAGACGGTTTTTATTCATCCCCATGTTATGAACATCAAATAAGGAGGGTTTAATGAGAACAATACGTATAAAATGAAGACTACATTCAGGATTCATTGAGAAGATGGTGTACAACTGCCCAACTAAATGGCAACACTTAGCAAAATACCCTCGGAAAATTCTAACTGTGTTAAAAGAAATTTAAAAAAAGATGGCCGCCATACCAATTTTAAAAATGTTAGGCATAGTTTGGGGATAGCTTGGTGATGCTCAAACAAATGTTGTATCGACCGACAAGGGTCAACTGCTGGCGATAAAAATGTTTCAATATGGCAGATCTAAGATAGCGATTAAAAAACATTGTTGGTCACGCATTAAATGAAATGAACAGATTTAGAAAAATGTCCAGCGATGACTAAAAAATAAAAAAATATTAATAATAAAAAAATATTTTTAAAAACAAGCTTATCTTTAAAGTATCTAAAAAGTGGAAAATAAACTTTAAATTAAATCAAACCCATAATTTTATTACACTTTACACAATTTATATGGTATAAAACTTGTCACGAGATTTACCTGTGTAGATAAACAATATGTAATTTGATAATGACAAAGTAGGTAATTCTAAGAAAAAATAATGTGGTTTATAAAGTAAGGTCATATAAATGCTGTAATGTAATAAATTGATGGGTTTAATTTAATTTAAAGTTTATTTTCTTCTTTTTAGAGCATTTAAAGAAAAACTTGTTTTTAAAAATATTTTTACTATTAATTTATTTACATTACAATGAAAGAAGGTGAAAATATGGAATATATTTTTTATGCCGGGGCGGCATCAGAGGCAGCTGAACTGAGTAAGTGGCGCAAATATGAGTCTCTGAGAGATGACTACATATTTGTGCCATTTGCTGTAGAGACTATCGGTACGTGGGATCCACGTGCGGTGGAGTTCCTAAAGGAACTCCATCCGCGGCTGGTCGTTGCTGCTGGTGATAAGAGGGCTGGTTCTTTTATTGCTCAAAGGCTAAGTATAGCCATTCAGTGGAGAAACGCAGCAGCGTTCTTGGCGCGATACCGCGGGGAGTAGGACTATATGATAATGAAGTTTTTATTTTATTTTTTTTTATTTTTTTATCTATATAGTTTTCTCATCTGGTTGGGCTGTATAAATATATAATTGTAAATGAAAATGATAAACATACATAAATATCAACAAAATAAAATAAATACATAAAAAATACATAAATAAATAAAAACCCAACCAGATGGAAGCCCTCGGCAGGGGAGACCAAACGGCCGAGGGTTAGGGGGAAAGGGAAAGAAACCGGCGGACGATGCGGGCGGTATCGAGGAGCACCGCCTTCTGCATTTGAGCTTGGAGCGGTCCGTCACGGAGTCCCAGTCGCCTCAGATGACCCGAGAGGCTGACTGGGATTAACCCGTTCGCAGAGACGACTACAGGTATAATTTCGGCCGGCAATCCACCCCACATGTCGGTCACCTCGTGAGCCAGGTCCAGATATTTAGTCAGTTTATCTGTTTCGGCTTTCACGAGGTTCTCGTCATAAGGAATGGTAATGTCGACCAAAAATATCCTTGACTGTGCCCGGTCCATCAGCACAATATCAGGCTTATTCGCAAGAATAGTCCTGTCCGTGATGATGGCCCGGTCCCAGTAGAGCCTGGCGCGGTCATTTTCGAGCACGGCTTCCGGCAAGTACTTATAATACGGCAGTTTCCGATCCACGAGACCGTATTTCAGAGCGAGCTCCTGGTGTAGAATCCTCGCTACTAAGTTGTGCCTGTGCAAATACTCAGAGTTAGAAAGCGCCGAACAACCGGAGATGACATGCCTAAGTGACTCACCGGGATGGCGACAAGCTCGACAGACGTCAACGGTGCCATCCTTTAGGATGTATCTCCGATAATTGTTGGTCTTAATAACCTGATCCTGTATCGCACAGACAAAACCCACGGTTTCCCCAAAGAGGTCACCGAAACGTAGCCAGTGGAGGGAGGAGACTGTGTCTACGAAAGGCTCATGTAGAGCCTTGTAGAACCTCCCGTGGAGCTCTTTCTCCTTCCATACGGTCTCCCGGTCGGAAATGCTCTGTACTGCCGGGTCTTGCCATTGCTCGTTGGCTAAGGATAGAGGGGTAAGTCCTTTATCACAACAAATAACGTCCCTATAGTATGGATCATCCGCTCTCGTCAGAAAGTAATTACGGAGGCTGCACACTTCGCGATTATGCATGGTAAGCGCGCTTAAAAAGCCGCGTCCACCATGCTTCCGCGGCAAGTACAGCCTCATTACTGACGATCTCGGATGATGCACCCTGTGGGACGTCATTATAGTGCGGACTTTTCTGTCCAGAGCGTTCAGTTCGGTCTTAGTCCACCTGAGTATGCCAAAGGTATACATGAGAACAGGCATGACCCAACCGTTATATGCGTGCGTCTCATTCACACCGGACAAAAGGCTGTTAAGCACTTTGGTCAAGCGTGCATAAAACACATCGCAAACTGATTGTTTCATACCCGCCTCATCCACACCGATGTTCTGTGACATACCCAGGTATCGGTATGTTTCAGCCTCGGAAAGGGTCCTTATTTTGATGGGCATAGATAAGTCTATGCCCTCAGAGTTAGCAACCCTTCCCCTTTCTACATGGAGGACCGCACACTTATCCGTCCCCAGCTCCATTCTAATAGAATTGCTAAAATCACAAGTGATGTTTAGCAATTCCATAAGATGAGAGCGACTGGAGGCGAATAACTTGAGATCATCCATATAGAAAAGGTGGGTCACTTTTGTACCTCCTCTCCGAAGCTGAAATCCCCTCCCGGAGCCCCCCAGTAAGGTACTGAGAGGGTTCAGAGAGAGGCAGAACCAGACTGGACTCAAACAATCGCCCTGGAAGATACCCCTTCTTATCCTTATGTGGTTCTTTGCAGCCGTCATCCGCTAGCCTAGATGACAAAGGATCGTACTCCATTGCCCCATACACTCCCGGAGGAAGTCTCGAACTGTACAATTGACCTTATACAGCTCGAGGACCCTCTTAAGCCATGTATGAGGCACCGAGTCGAATGCCTTTTTATAGTCTATCCAGGCGGCGGAGAGGTTCCGACGGTTGCGTTTAACCACCTTGCCAATGACCGCGTCAATGAGGAGTGGTTCCTTGGTTCCACGACCACCGCCCCGACATCCATTTTGAGCGCGCGACATCACCCGATTTAAGTTCAGGTGACGAGTGATTCTCGCGCTCAAAATGGATGTTAGTGTCTTGTATATGGTAGTTAGACACGTTATGGGGCGGTATTTGCTCGGGTCTGTGGAATCCCGGTCTTTATGAACCAAATGAGTGATCCCAGTAGTGAAGAGGCTCGGGAGCGACTTTTGGTCGAGAGCCTCTTGAAACTGTCGGGCGAGCACAGCGTGACACACCACGAACCCCTTCAGCCAGTAGTGATGCAGCCCGTCGAGCCCCGGACTTTTCCAGTTCGGGGCCCTACGGACCGCCTCAGCTACGTCATCCGGCGTTATGTTATTATTTTTTTATTATTATAGTTTTTAATATTGTATATATTTTTTATTAAATATAATATAGTAGTTTTATTAATTTTTTCATTATAACCCTTGTCAAGTCCACTGCTGAACATAGGCCTCCCGCAAGGAATGCCACAAAGCACGGTCCTGAGCCACCTGCATCCATCAAATTTACGCATGTCTTACCAAGTCGTCACTCCATCTAGTGGGGGGCCATCCTACACTTTGCCAAGCGGTACGAGGCTGCCACTCGAGAATCTTTCTTCCCTATCGGTTATCAGTTATATGGCCAGCTCATTGCCACTTCAGCTTACTCACGTTACTCTGGTTCTACCACGGATATCCTCATTTTTAAGTCTACCACGCAGAGAAACCCCGAGTATATCCCACTCTATAGCTTGCTGAGTGACCTTGAGCTTCCTCATACGGATTCCAGCAGTGAAGGACCACGTTTCAGATCGATTTTATAATCTTGTTCTCAAAACAAAATTTTACTTGTGAAATTTCATGATGATAAACTATGAATATTTCTGTACAGATTTCGAGCCAAGATTGTCAAAGTCCGGACAATCATTGCCATTGGCAAGGTTTTTGAGGACAAGTCTACTGGCTGAGGGTAGATTAGCCGATCGGCAGTTTACAACGCTTGCAACCAATTTTCTTGTTTTTATGGCGGGAGACGTGCTTTCTCTGCATGACACAGGTGATTTGTTTATGTATATTCTTAAATATGTTAAAGATAATAAGCTAAGATTCGCTTGAAAATAAAAATGATGTTTTTTTCTTATCTAATTTGAAGAACACCTACCGCTCTTCCTCAATTGCGTGCACTATCTCCATCAACACTAATTCCAATACCACTACTTACATATGGAATGACACACCACCGTCGATAATACAACACGTGTCTCTTGTCTAAAATAAGGCTTCATCAGAAGAAAGTTCCCCTCATGATGCCTCGTTGTACAACACAATACAATACTTTTTATTATACACCAAGAAAAGATAAAAATATAAAAAAAATAAATAAACAACTAATGAGGGAAATACAAAGGACGGCCTTATTGCTACATAGCAAATCTCTTCCAGACAACTCAGAACAAGAAATAAATAAAAATAAGAAAATGAACAATGAACGTGCACTAATATAAAAAAACAAAAAATAAAGATACAATCTTATGCATTAAAAATACTTTCTTCAGGTAGATCAATGACCATAATTAAGCGGAGGAAGGGAGAGGGGCTAGAGAGAAAAATAGTATTCCTTAACCTGTTTCTGTAACTATTTGACGATCGAGGACTTTTAATTGACTGGGGTAAAGAGTTCCAAAGTGTTACTCCAAGAACAGAAAATGATTTATCATAATAAGTCGAGGAGTGCACAGGACATTGGAGGGAAATCTTTTCCTTGGATCGTTAGGAAAAATTATGACAGGAGCTGAGCTATTTAAAACATTATTTTAGATAGGAAAGACTTAATATATTAAATAAGACGCAGTAGAGAGCAAAAAGTATATGAGTATTCCGACGAAGACGGATTGGGTGCCACTTGAGCTTTGTGCGGTATTCTGAGACATGGTCATATTTACGAAGCCCAAATATGAACCGTATACAGAGATTTTGGAGTCGCTCAAGTTTGTTAAGTTGCTCCTCGTTGAGGTAACAAACGTCAGCATAGTCGATGATAGGGAGTAGTATATATACTGCAACTTTAGTACTTTACTCAATCTTTTTTGCAGTCGTAATTTTGGTGGCAATGGGTAAATAGTAATTAAGCCTCCGGAGTGAAGCTTATGCTGTTTTACGACTCACTGCATTAATTTTTGTAATTTATTTTCAAATGTTTAATATTTAATTTTTTTTTAAATATTTAATATTTAAAAAAAAATCCACAAAATAACGCCGATTCTGTCAATGGTTTATACAGTGTAATATATTAACGTTATTATTCCACTACTGGGCATATGATATTCACATTGTAGATAATATTTGCAGCAATCACCACACTCAATCATTTATTTGGCGATCGTAACACCAGATTTTACGCAACTTTGATGCTACTCCTCTTCTACGGTCTGGGTATTTATACCTGATAGAAGCGATACTGAATGTCACTACCACGAATTTTATGCCATTATCACCTTTAACGATTCACTTACGCTACCACCAGATGGAAATCCTGCATATTATTAGCATATAAATTTTTCGGTTGAAATAAATTATGACTCTTAATTCCTAATATTGTGATCACGACTGCCTTACTTTGCTTTTTTAGCATATTAAAGTACGTTTCAAATTATGATAATTCTGTAAAAAAGGTTTTATATTAATGTTAAATTTTCAACTCTAATCCCAAAACATTTATTTTTACTGATATTGAAAACTACCAAAAAAAAAACAATAAATTACTTTTAAAAACTACCATGATTTATAATTATCAATGAGTATAATTGTTTATTGAACATGATATCTGGTAAATCATTTAGTTAAGTATGTCCTTTGGAAGCCGTACTGCTGCCAACCAAAAGGCAAGACGGATAGAGATTGCGTTCCAAACAAAATACCCGACGATGATCCAGTTCATCGCTTCTCCAACATAAGATGTCTGAACATGACCAGACCTGAAAGTTTTCAATCCATCGGTTGCATCAGAAATGACACAGTTCCTGAAAGGGTAAGCAACTTTGCTGTTTGGATATTAGTGTGTTTTTTTATTGTCTGACAAAATATCACGATCTACTCTTTTCTGTCATCTAGCAACTGTGCGTACACATTTATGTTTTCGTTACCAAAGGCGGCAACGGAACTACGGTAGTCCTTCACTATCAGTTAGAATGTTAATTCGCTTGTTATTTTTATCTTCATTACCACCAAAGCCCATAAAAAGTCCATGTTGAGTAAAATCTACTGTGAACTGAGTCATGGGTGAACGACGGAAACAAACCAGGAGACGGGAAGCAGGGTTTTCCTAATAACAAGTTCAATAAAACTGCGGTTGTCAACCTGACAGCCAAGCGTGGCAAATATCCCTCTATGAGGCAATCTATCGGAAAGGCTTGTGTTTAGCAGTGAACTTTTGATAGACGGTTTCGATTAGATCTTGTGATTTTAATTGAATGTTACGTTTTATTTCTCAAAAATTCTTGTGAATGAATTTTCCTAGGAATTGTAACAAAGAATTAACGTTTTTATGGATGATTACTTACCATCCTGCCATCCGGTGATCCGTATGCTAGTTTACCTTCTCTTCCCTAAAAAAACTAAAGGTAGAATCGTGATGAAACCTACATATCTCAGGAATAAAAACATATCGAAGACATGTGAACTCCGCTACTATACGTACCGAAGCAATGATATAGATTACTTTGTAACCTTCTTATAAATATGAGGAAGCTAATGATGTAGATAGGCTGTATCTTTTTACTTAATACTTATAAAAGCATGTCTGTACAAGTTGAAAAAAAAAATACAGTAGAATTTAATATTTAATTTAAATAGTTTATTCTATCTATAAAAGGTAAAGGTAAAGGTGTAGCCTATTTACGTCCCACTGCCTGGGCACAGGCCTCCTCTCATTTCCGAGAGGGTTTTAGGGGAAGGAAATGTCTGCCGTGCTGCCCTAATGCGTGTTGGCGAACTTCACATGTCTTCGAAATAATTTTTATTCTCTTATTTCTCAGATATGCAGGTTTCCTCACGATGTTTTCCTTCACCGCTGAGCACGTGGTAAATCAGCACTTAAAATTGCAATTAATAATTTCATTGGTGCCGGCGGGGATCGAACCCGGGTTGCTAGAGTACTGTGAAGCTTACAGCGAACGCTAACCATCTAAGCTACCACGGCTGCTAATATATATTCTATCTATATTCATATTAATTCTAGAAAAAAGATGACAAATAAGCACATAGCTTACTTGATGGTTATTAAATGTTATGACCCAAAGGCAACAACATCTATGCTTAATGAAGAATGTAAATTTAGATGCACCCCTGAGTACTAATATGGAACACCTCTTTAGTAGTAAAAAGTGTCTCCAGATCCTTACGTGAAATATACGAATTACAGCAGTATTGAGCTCTCTCTTAAGGTCCTCTCTCTGTTCAGCCGACCCATCTTGCTCCAGTTTGGCTGTAACACGTTGAAAAAATATTACAAAATTATACTTATTTATTTTATTTACCACGTAAATATTTAACAATTTAAAATGGAAAAAAACATTTTTTTAATGTCACAGATTATGTCGGCAACACCGACATTCGATCTTTCACTATTATATGGCAATAAATTAACATCATTACTGGAAAAAGGCCGCCTGTTCCAAAGTGGGTTGTTGAAATATGAAGTGGAAAAGGGAAGAATGTGGCCACCTAGTATACAAACAGGAGGTGGTGTATGCTTATCGAACCAAAAACCGCAAGAAACTCGATGTCATAATACACGTAAGAAAAACTTTTTTAATGATATAATCATGAAAATAAATAATGGTTGTGTTGTCAAAGTGTTCAATTTTAATGTTAGATCCCACGACTCTGTTTGATGCGGTAGTGTCGATTTTTTTTAATAGTAACGATTTTATTTTATAGACAATACAAACATCCCTACAATATTATATTTTCAAGCCATGACATTGATGTAGAATGAGCAGACTCGTTGGTTTAGTAGTTGTAGATTGCTAATCATGAGGTTGCTCCCCTCCCCCTCCTCCTTTATAGTGGCGGGTAAGAATACCCACTACCCCATATCTTCTCGTGGGTGTCGTAAGAGGCAAAAGAGGGAAACTGAGGCAGAAGAGGGGCAGCAGCATCTTTCTGATAACAACAAAATAACAATTAAAATCTGCAGTTGCTAACTCGCTCGTCAAGTGCGGCAACTGTGGCAATATACCTAGCATAAATAAGGTGAAGAAAGGACGGCCTCCAGTCCCTGGCGGCCCCGCTATTCCTGGCTACGGTGGCGATCATGGTTACGGCGGGGAGGGGTTGCTAAGAATCTCCGGTGGAGGTACTGTTACCACCTAAGACGACTCAACCTGGCAACATATAACGCACGCACCCTGAGGACTGACGAATAAAGATTCCGGAGATGGAAGAAGAGATAGATAAGTTGCGCTGGAATATTTAAGAATTATCCACGGTCAGAACGGACGCACGGTAATCCTTGAAACCGGCAACTTGTTCTATTACCGGGAGGGCGACGGAGGATGTGTTAGATTTATCGTCCACAAGTCTCTCGTTAACAACGTTGTAAAGTTTGAGAGTGTGTCGACGAGGGTTGCGTATCGTATACTCAGAATCACCAAACGGTATTTGCTGAAGGTCATACAGTTTTAAGCATCAACCTTGGTACACCTAAAACTAGGCACAAGAGATAACGGTGAGCTGATGGTAGGAAAATTTGGAATAGGGTAACGAAAACCAAGGAGCCAGCAGCTGGTCAACTTCAGGGAGAAAGAGGGAATCTTTATGATGAACTCTTTCTTCCAAAATCAGCTCCACTGGAAGTGGACCTGTTTGAGCCCCGACGGTTCGACAAAAAATGAGATTGACTTCATTATGACGACCAGACGATAACTGTTCAGTGATGTCTCAGTGATCACGATGGTGAAAACCGGCAGCGATCACCGAATAGTGAGAAGCACATTGAACCTAAAAGTTAAGTTGGAGAGGTCACGTCTAGTGAAGACAAGGCTCTGTCCTCTCGTGATATAATCCATAGTCCCGAAACCTTTCGAACTACAAAACCGATTTTAGTGCCTTGAAGATTGCAATGCAGTTGACGATATGAATGACAAGCTCGTGGAAACTGTCCATGCGGTCGGAGCTAAGTTTTGCAAGACCCGCTGCAGAAGAACATAAAAACTTTGAGATTACACTTTTAATCTCACGGCTGTTAGACGGTAAATGAAGCTGCAATCTTCGGCAGATTTGACAGCATGCAGGCAACTGAATAGACAGATCTCCAAATGTATGTGGCGGGCCTTAGGCAATTTTAATACAACTCGTATTGAAGAAGCGACCGAAAGGAACCAAGGCTTCAAAGTCTTTGCAAAAGATCTGTCTGCCAGAAAGAGCCAACTTCGCCTCCATGGTGGTATTACTCCAAAGGCGTGGATCAGGAGTGCAATGGTCTTGTTCTTCAAGAAAAGCGACAACGCTGTCTTGAAGAACTACAGACCGATTCCCCTTCCAAGCCGCGTCTACGTGCTGTTTTCGAAAGTCATTACGAATCGTCTCGCACGCAGGCTTCCAGCCTCCTGAACAAGCCGGTTTTCGAAAAGGCTTTAGTACCATAGACCATATTATACATACCGTTCGGCAAATTGTACAGAATACCGAAAAGTATAATCTGCCACTTTATCTTACGTATGTGGACTATGTGAAGTCTGGTACTGGAAAGGATAGGGTTTGAACATAAATGGCGAGTACATCACTCACCTTCGATTTGCCGACAATATAGTCGTTATGGCAGAATCGCTGGAGGATCAAAGCATTTTGATCAATGTCCTCAATAGTGTCTCCCAACTGATAGGTCTAAAGATTAATATGGACAAAACAAAGATCATGTATATCGTCTATGACACACCTATTCCGTTAGTTGTTGGGTACACTAACCTCAAAGTTGTTGACGAGTATGTTTACTTGGAACAAATAGTCCAATTATGTACGTCCAACTTCGGCCAAGAGGTCAATAGTCGGATTCAACTTGGCTGGGCAGCGTTCGGGAAATTCAGGCATATCTTCTCGTCAGGCATACCTCAAAACTTGAAACCGAGATTGCACATCCAGTGTGTGATACCAGTAATAACCTATGGATCTGAGACGTGGTTCTTCACCGCTTCACTTTTCATGCTCGGGGTCTCTCTGCGTGATAAACTTAAAAACGACGATATTCGCAGTTGAACTAGATTAACCGACATAGTCGGACGGATTAGTAAGCTGAAGTGGCAATGGGCATATAGCTCGAGGAACCTACAACCGATGGGGGAAAAAGGGTCTTGAGTGGCATCCTCGTACCAGCAGCCGAAGTGTAGGGCGTCCGTCGACTGTATGGAGTGACAACCTGGTAGGAAATACTGGAAGTCGATAGATTAAGGTGGCTCAGGAACGTGCTTTGTGGCAATCCTTGGGGGAGGCCTATGTTCCGCGGTGGACTTGTGAAGAGCTGCAATGCTGATTACGAATCATGAGGTTCGTGTTCGAATCCCGTGTAGAGCCAAAAATCAGTTATTGGATTTAACTGTCAAGGAATTCCCAGTAGAAACGCGGAGTCAAGAAGTTGATGGGTCTTACGCATGACCTCTCTCTGGTCACATCGGATTTCCATCCCATTGAATTATATGAGTAAGGGAATAGAGATTGCACTTGCTTTTGTGTAAACATTCGTGCATTATAATCTAGACATGTGCCGTGACTGAAATACGATTTGGAGGACATCATTATTATCAAACAGCAAGTTGAAAAATATTTTACGACCACGTTTACGGCTATTTTTATATTTGTATTGTGAGTAACATTATGTATGATTGATTTTTGTCAATTTAATATTAATTTGTTTCAGCTGATGACAGCATGAACAGCTTAGCGGGAATTAATTTGTTAAACGTTTGGTTTTGGAGACTTCATAATTTCATTGCCACTGGACTGTCTAAGGTCAATCCTTGCTGGAACGACGACAAGTTGTTCTACACGGCTCGTGATATAAATATTGCTATTGCTACGCAAATATTTTTCTATGAACTATTGCCTGCCTATTTTGGTAAAATTACTTTGAATATTTTTAATTTTATTCTTATTTATTCAAGTTTCGCTGCGTAAAATGAGTCTAATTTGTTATTATTAACCTTCGTTTTTTTAGGTCAAGAAAATTTATTAAGAGATGGAGTTTTATCACCCACGCCTGGATTCAGAGATCACTACAATGAACATCTTTTTCCACAAATATCGCTGGAATACCCATTTGTTCTTCGTTGGTTCCATACAACGCAGGAAGGAAATATGAAGTAAGTTCTAAATAATATTGCTAATTATAAGATTTGATTCACAGAGAAGCAAATTTTATTTTATAGAAATATTAGTGATAAACAAGCTTACAATCTAAGCTATCATAAATACGTTATGTGGTCCAGATACAACTACATCTGTCTTCGAATAAGGATCAAAATACACATGCGTTCTCACTTCTTAAGACTATGATGGAAATTTCGTTACCAGTAAAATGGGTTGCCGATTCTCAACACTACATTCTTTATACATTATACAAAACACAGCAGTGTTTAGATGCTATTTCACTCTAGTATTCTATAAGAGAGACTGGACTGGAAAGGATATGGTATTAACATCAATGGCGAGTATATCACTCACCTTCGATTTGCCGACGATATAGTTCTTATGGTAGAATCGCTGAAGGACCTAAGCACTATGCTCAATGATCTCAATAATGTCTCCCAACGGATAGGTCTTAAGATGAACATGGACAAAACAAAAATCATGTTTAATGTCCATGTCACACCTATGCCAGTAGTTGTTGGGAGCACTAAGCTCCAAGTTGTTGACGAGTATGTTTACCTAGAACAAATTGTCCGACTAGGTAAGTCCAACTTCGACCGAGAGGTTAATCAACGGAATTCAACTCAGCTGGGCAGCGTTCGGGAAACGACATATCTTCTAGTTAGGCATACTTCAAAACCTGAAAACGAGATTGTACAACCAGTGCGTGTTGTCAGTGATGACTTATGGATCTGAGACGTAGTACTTCACTGCTGGCCGTATGAGGACCCTCAAGGTTGCTCAGCGAGCTATGAAGAAGGCTATGCTCGGAGTTTCTCTGCGTGATTAAACTTATAAATGAGGATATCCGCAGTAAAACCAGAGTGACCGACATAATCCAACGGATTAGTAAGCTAAAGTGGCAATAGGTCGGCCATATAGCTCGAAGAACCGACAACCGATGGGGAAGAAAGTTTCTCGAGTGGCAGCTTCGTACTGGTAGGCGAAGTGTAGGGCGATCCCCCACTAGTTAGAGTGACGACCTGGTAAGACATGCAAGAAGTCGATGGATGCAGGTGGCTCAGTACCGTGCATTTTGAGGCGTTCCTTGAGAGATTTGCCTTATTCTTCACGCTTGACATACAAATTGATCATTGCAGCAATAGGCATCTCGCATTTAAAGGTTGCTTCCCGTCCCCCTTCTGGATATTTTACGCCCGGAGTAAACCAAACGTTTACACTACCTCTATCAAAAGCCATAAGGACTTGTATGAATGACATAACCCATTGCAGTATCTTATAAAAACAATGGAGCGAAATGGGGCGATGAACTCTTTTAAGCCGCCATAACAAACCACGGTACAATGATTGAACAGGCTCAATATTTTTTTTAGTTTATACGACACTAAGGGCAACTATCTGAAGAAAGTTCCAATCGTAAACATGACTCTAAGGACTGGGTTCTTCGGTATGGATGACAATATGGATTATGTAACGCAAGGAAACTTTAGGCAAGCGACGGCTAAGGCTGACTACATAGTCGATCCTGACGTAAGTAGAAAACATTTTTATAAGCCACTACTCAAATACTAAGCATACTAATTATGCCCGGCACGTCTCACATTTCATAGTAATCGGATGAAGCGTATAATATTATGAACGCATGAGAAGCAAACAAAGCAACATTCATTTTATAATATATACAACATAATGTTTTTGCTAAATGTTTATATTCATACATTACAACAATTAGAAGTAAAGCTCAACTAGCTAAACCTCACATAAGTTAAGATTTTTATTTTAGTTAATATTTAAATGACAAACAATCAAAGTAATTCGCTACTGCAAAAAATGAATGCCTGCAACCTACAACGCTTAAAACTTTAAACCTACAAGGCTTAAATTTTGAGTAATCGACAAATTAATGCTATAAAGTATGTGAGTTGGTACTCGATATATTTCTCTATGATTTGCCTTAAAGCTATATATAGTCTATACAAAAGAATAGAATAATTTTTTATTCAATATAGATCACATGTGTAATTCTTATTGAAAGTCATATTTTACTTATCCACTGGTTAAAAAAATCCCTCTGTCCTGGGAAGAACCAGCAATTAACTTAGCGAGACTTTTTTTCAAAGTAAATTTTACATTAATGGTTGTACAAACTATTTACAACATTTATTTTAGAAACTGCTTGGGAGCCACCACCTCATTCCCAAGGGTTATTATCAACCATGTTTTCATTTATATTATAGTAACCCTTATTATACAGTTTCAGCTTAGCAAAACATTTAAACTTGGTAATAGAGAGAGCCTGTACACATTCCGGGACCTTGTTGTAATAGCGTATACAATGCTCCAAGAATGAATTACTGACTCTGTAGTGTCGAGATACTAGTATCACTAGCTTGTGCTTGTTCATAGTGCTTACAGAATGTATGTCACTTTTTTACTACAAGTAACTTTGTTTTGTGATGTGTGTTCACTATGTTAAATTTTCATAAATATTCTGAGAGGCCAAAGTTAATATATTTATTTCTTTAAATTTATCTCTAAGAGACTCTCTCGATTTTAGGTTGTAAATATATCTAATGGCCCTCTACTGTAAAACAAAAATAGTTTCTAAATCGGCCGCATTTCCCTATAGCAAAATTCCATAAGACGTAATGCTATGGAAATAACTGAAATAAACTAATCTAGCTGTCTCGCTACTAGTGAGACCTCTAATCTTTTTTACAACATAGGCTGCAGAACTTAGTCTGTTCGCTAGTTTTGATATATGGGAGCCCCACTGAAGCTTTGCGTCGAGTGTGTTGCCAAGAAAAACAGAGGAGTCAACAGGGCTCAGTTCTTCCCCGTTTAAAAACATATTGGTTTATGGATTTTTAACATTCGTTGTTGAAAATTTAATACATTTTATTTTTAAACGTTACCCCTACACTAGGATTTTCTCCTATATTGTGGAGGCAGTTTACACACATAAATTGCACGAGGACAAACATCCAGACCCGGAACAATTACTTGTAGGCCACACAAATACCTTGTTCCGTGCGGGATTCGAACCCGCGTCTCCAGCGCTACAACACATTACTAAGCCACTGCGCCACGGAAATTTGAAAATGATGGAAGTTTTTTCATCATATTATTTCTAAACCTCTCCAAGCGTGTCCATTTATTGGATCAAACACAACTTTCTTATTTTTCTATTTTTTGTGTATGTAACAGAAACAGAAACAGAAACTTTTTTATTCAATATAGATTATAAATAATACTTATTGAAAGTCACTCTTTTGTATAATTACCACTGGTTCGAAAAAAACCTCTGTCCTGGGAAGAACCAGCAAGAAACCCAGCGGGACTTTTTTTTAAAATAACAGCTTACAATCATGTATGTTACACAAATTAACAACACAACAAATTAGAAATAGCTTGGGAGCGATCACCTCACTTCCAGGGTTTATTATCATCTATAAATTCTTTAATATTATAATAACCCTTTTTATACAAACTTAGTTTAATAAAGTTTTTGAACTTTGAGCAGGTCAAATTTTGTATATTTTCTGGAATTTTGTTGTAAAAGCGTATACATCGCCCCAAGAATGAATTACTGACTTGATGGAGTCGAGTAACTGGTACTACTAGGTTGTGTCTGTTCCTAGTATTTACAGAATGAATATCACTTATTTTTGTAAAACTACTTTTATTTTTGTGTACGTACATTACATTTTCATAAATGTATTGAGAGGCCAAAGTTAATATATTAATTTCCTTAAATTTTTGTCGCAGCGACTATTTAGGCTTTAAATCATAAATTGCTCTTATGGCCCTCTTCTGCAAAACAAATATAATTTCAGTGTCAGCTGCGTGTCCCCATAGCAAAATACCATACGACATTATGCTATGGAAATAGCTAAAGTAAACTAGTCTAGCTGTTTCAACACTAGTTAGACTTCTAATCTTTTTTACAGCATATGCTGCAGAACTAAGTCTGCTTGCTAGCTTTGATATATGGGGGCTCCATTGAAGCTTCGCGTCTAGTGTGATTCCAAGAAAAATGGTGGTATCTACAAGACTCAGTTTCTCCCCATTTAAAATTACATTAGTATTTAATTGTTTGACATTTGGAGTCATAAATTTCATACATTTCGTTTTAGTGCCATTTAAATGCAAATTATTGACATTGAACCAATTCACTAATTTAGATATAGCATTATTTACTTCGTCATATTTTAGCAAATGTCGACTTAATTTGAAAATTAAAGAAGTGTCATCTGCAAATAATACTATATCATGGTTATCTCCTACTATGTAAGGTAAGTCATTAATATATACAAGAAACAAAAAGGGGCCGAGAATTGAGCCTTGAGGCACGCCCATCTGTACCATCGACCCGGAAGAACTCGTACTGTTGATGACAACTTTTTGCGTTCTCTTACTTAAATATGAAATAATTAATTTTAGAGCATCACTTCTTACACCGTAGTGTTGAAGTTTTATGATTAATGTTTCATGGTGAACACAATCGAAGGCTTTGGATAGGTCACAAAATATACCCAAAGCATCCTGTGAATTCTCCCATGCATTAAATATATATTTAATCAGCTCAACACTGGCATCAGTTGTCGAGCGACCCCTTGTAAAACCAAATTGATTTTTATGAAGTAAATTATTTATATTAAAGAAATTTAACATTTGATCAAGAATAATTTTTTCAAAAATCTTACTAAGTGTTGGTAGTACAGAAATAGGTCTAAAATTGGCGGGGTCTAATGTACTACCAGATTTAAATAAAGGTATTACTTTACTATACTTCATTAAATCAGGAAACACACCAGATTCGATACTAGTATTAAAAATAACAGCTAAATGAGGCGCGATTGTATCTATTATAGACGCAATAACTTTAACAGAAATCCCCCACAGATCCGCAGTTTTCTTAACATCAATAGTTTTAAAATATTTTACAATATCTTTTGATGATACTTTATAAATGTAAAATTCTTTGTACACGCATTTACATTTTGTTTAAGTAATGATTCGGCGACCGCAGGAGAAGAATTCAGTGACTTAGTGGTTAATATCGGAATATCAGTAAAATATTTCTCAAAAACCACTGCAACGTCCTGATCTGATTCGGTTAATTTGTTATTAACACTTAACTTGTAGTTTGAATTGCGAGAGTTGATTTAAGGCAATGATATGAACTTTTCACAGTATTCTGAACTTAAATTTTGAATAATTTTTATATGCAAGGGCTTAACATCTGTAAAATGTTATCTATACAGTTCACACTAGGCCCAGCAATACGTTTTGGTTCTAAGAATAAATTACCAAGATTATACTATTTAAATAATGAGCAAAGCTTAATACTAATGGAAGAAGTTTCAAGGAAATTGGTGTTAAAGTTTTCTCATATTACAACAGACTTGTTCTGTTGACGAAGTTTGAGCAAAACTTCTTCCACAATCCTTTCAAAATAGTCATAAATAGCACATGGGGTTCTATAAACACTTACAACAATGAGGTGCTCGACACAAGCCATTTTTACAGTTCGCTCAACAGAGAGGCTCACAATATCCTTAAGTTCTTTATATAATAATGATTTATCTGCTAATAATAAGGAGCCAACCACCACGTAAACTTTTTCTCTATTGTAGGAACTGACCACCTGGTGATATCTGAAATTAAACATGAAATTATAATCTTTTAGCCAATGTTCAGTAATACAAAGGATATGTATTGTTTAGGCCAAATAATTAACACTGTAAAAATTTGCATTCACGATGCGCGCTCAACTCGTGCATCCGATGTTACCAAGGTCACCGTCGCCCTCCCCCGCTCCCGTTCGCATTCCATTCGAGGACGCGGCTGCCGGTTAGTATGAAAAAGGGTCGAGGCGCGACGGTCGGTCGCGCGCCTCCTACGGCGTTATCTCTATTTGTTTTCGTGATAACGAGGCTAGTCTTAAAGTTTGACGTTTAGGTGCGAGGCGGTCGGCCGCGTGACAAACGCCTCTTATTGATTGTCTTTCGTGCTTTAAGGACAAGGGGCCCTTTTGAGTTTTGAAACGCTAAGAATGTTTGACCCGAGAGAGGATCGCTTCGTGTTGGATATAGAGTCGAATTGGTTTGTCTAATTTGTACGTTTCGTGACAATAGGCTTGTATTGAATTTGAGTGATTAAAGTAACTTCGTTTGCAAGTAATTTAAGTCAATTTGTATAATGACTGCATCTTGAAGTGCATTTTGCAATATTTAATTTGCTTGTGTGACGCGGTCTCGTGCGCGCACGGCTAGTCGAAAGACGGCCTGAAATTTGACGCTCGCATTTCATTTCAAGGGCGTGGCCCGGTTAATTGCTTTTGGAAGTTAATGTTGAATTGTAACGTCGCGTTAAGTGCCTTTTTGTGTGTTGACTATTTTTGTTCGTTTTACGTGTCAACGAGGCGGATTTTGAGTTCTGATTGCGGGCGTGGTATTTTAATATCGTACGAAAGAATTTTAGCTTGTTGTGTAGAACGCTGAACTTTGATACTCGAGAAGAGGCTGCGTTCGTTCCCTGATCGTAATTTTGTGCTAAATGAACCCGGAACATTGAATATTGAACTTTGAACGACTGTTCTTTACTTGTGTCGTGTGTCACTTGTTTTAATTTCGATGAACGTTGAATTGGCTGATTTTGAAGTTAATTATATGTACAATAAAGTTGATAAACTAATACAGTGAAATGAAAGTAGAAGTTTTCAATTCGGGATCGCCTCCCTTGAGAGATCTCACCTTTGGAGAGAAGCAGTGCTTGTGGATCTGCGATCCGACTTCAACGGTTAAGTCAGGTTACACATCGTACACACTACTACACACTACTTACATGCACCTCACTTATCACCTGACTGGTACCATGTGGTCAACCCTACCCCCGGAGATCGGTAAGTTGTGATTGCTTATTTGTCAGCCGTTTTAGAACATTTATCCATAGGCCATTTGGGCCCCGTCCTCTGTTGACCGTCGATTGGATTACTCATGGGCCCTAGTCCAGTCGACCTTTGTCTAGGCAACTCAGGGCGTGAACAGTGTTGTTACTATTTAAAAAAAATTCAATTTTCAATTCTTTTCACTTCATGCCTTGTATATTTTGATACCCCAGGTGTAAATAATTTTTATTGTTTATTTGTGGGCTGCATTCTAAATTAATTAATCTCTTATTATTGCTAAAGATTGCCTCTATTGTCGCATTCACTAATTTAAATTAGGTGGAGTTGATTCCAAATTAAATTTCAAATGATTATGATGCTCAATAAGTCTTGATAATCATAAACTTGGCTGAGTAAAAAAGTAAATAATCAGTGTTAAATAATATTTGGATAGGTAATACTTATCTTTTGGCCAAAACTTTTTTTAAATTATTTGTGTCAATTAAATGAAATTTGTTATTAATATAATAAAAATTAAATGTCAAATTTAAATTATTATTACATATTAAATTATTCATCTGTATGATATTTATTTTCCTGTGGCAATCCCTACACGCAAGGAAGTGTAAACAACAGTGTGTCAAGTGAAATTTTGTGTACATTTAAGTAATATTAGTATTATAAGTATATTGAGTTGTTCAATATAATATCTTAATTACTGTTTGTTGTTTACACTGCCTCTTCTACTAAAAAAAAATATTATTTTACTATTTGGGCAAAATTTAGTATAATAAAATATTAATTTTATTTTATTTAGGATGTCACTAAAGTACGCTCCAGGAATGCAGCAATTTTCAATTTTTTTCTCTTTAAAGAGTTATTTAAAGTTATGCCTAGATTTCTTCCCATAATAATCATCGCTATACACAATTATATTATGTTTTTTTTTAAATATTTGAGTTATTTTTATTTTTATTTTAATCTCCTCTGCTATTATTCTGTTATTACTCACTTTTAGTCTTTGATCACTGAAATTTGTCGTATTCACTTGTTATTGAGCAGTTTTCCCAAGGTATTTAGCATAAATAGGGGAGCGTAACTGAAATACGTATTTCACGTGACAGCATCGGAATCGGAATAAATTAATATTATGATTAATTAACAAATTTTTCTAAGTTTGCATTATTTCCAATTGTTGCAGATTCTGTTTCTCGACTATCCATTATAAAATTGCAATAATGACGAAATATAAATTCCGTGTAAAACAAAAAAATACAAAAAAATTAAATAATATTTATATGTTTTTAGTATTGAGGTTATAAAGTTGACTGCACATAATGCTTGCTGCTCAAATCTCTAATACTCACGCAATCACACATACACACACACTCACATACAACCGTATATAATAGAAAAAGACAGATTAAAATAACGTATTTTCCTTACGTGACGATTTCTGCCCGTTTACTCTACAGCCGCGTAAAAGACCTTCGTTCCAATAAGATTTAAACTTTTAAAGAAAAGGTTACCGACTCCGTGACACCGCTAAGGACAAAACGTCTAATAGCCTGTAATTATACTGTATCTTTTACCTTTCAAATTAGAACATAGAAGTGTGTGAACTGAAAAGAAATAGATAAGAGAGTAAGTACCAACCTAAATTGGCTCATAAGCAGGAAAGTACTCATTTGACTCATTTCCCACAACAACACATAATTCGTATGCGAGAGCTACATTATCATTTTAATTCCCTTTCTTATGGAGAGGAGTATGGACACTACATGAAAAATATTAAAGATAAAGAAAATTGTAGATGATATTGTCTTCGTCTTACATTATTGAGTGAATAAATATTGTTCATTACAAAGCTAACTCCTTTTTTCTTTTTATGTTTTTACTAAGTCTTGTTACTACTAATAAAGCATGTTTTAAAATAAATCTTAATTTCAGGTCGCAGAAGTGGGTCTAGGTCCACAGCAACGCGCTTCAGACCTTTTAACAGACGATTTGGCAAAGAACCGGTACTTTGGTTTCCAGCCGTATATTAAATACAGAGAATTTTGTTTCAAACAATCGTTCAAAACTTTTGATGACTTACTTCATGCTATTGACCCAGAGGTAGGTAGACACCCATAATTAGTATGTAGACCAATTTAGATTAAAAGACTAAAACCAAGAATATAATATCGTTTTGTAGGATTTATAATACAACATTCATGAAGTCACTTACCATCAGGTGAGCCGCTGGTCGTACAAATCAGCTAGAAAAATATCACCATCGTTATGAATTTTTTTATTGTGCTGTTGCACATATCCTTTTGTTTTCTTTTTCATTATTAGCCTATAAAGAACGACTGTTGGACATAGACCTTTACCGTTTTTAATATGATTTGCTTTATCGTCTTGTTAGGCTGGTAGACTAAAGATAGTAATACCAAATTTCTCACACTTTTAACCCTGCTGTCTGTTGCCTGTCTTGATATTTTACCTCTAGCTTAAACTAGATTATATACTGCCATCTAGCAGAAGCTGAAAGATTTATATGGTATTCCCATAGTTGCCTCTTACGAAACTTACGGGACGAATTGGGGTGATGGGTTCTCTTATGCCGCCGTCTCACGCGGTCTAATGCGGTGATAATATTATATTTTAATGTTAAAAGCATTTGCAAAATAAGGATAATAATTGAATCCCCATTACAACAGTTTACAAGAATAAAGTCAAATAATGTGCCTATTTCAGAGAGTCGAACTGCTTAGAGAGGTTTACGAGAATGTGGAAGACATAGATCTAATGGCTGGAATATGGCTCGAGAGACTGATCGAGGGTGGTCAAGTACCACCTACTTTGTATTGTATTGTAGTGGAACAATTGCTCAGGGTTGTCGCGTCAGACAGACATTGGTATGAGCGCCCCAACCGACCGAACGCGTTTACATATGGTTAGTACGCATTTACATATGTTTGGTACGCATTTACATATGTTTAGTACGCATTTAAATATGTTTAGTACGCATTTACATATATTTAGTACACATTTAAATATGTTTAGTACGCATTTACATATTGTTTGGTTATAAGGTGTAGTTTTTATAAATGAAATTGTATCACGAGTTTAAAAAAAAGACCCGGGAGTCCCTTACAGGCTTGGCAGAACTAGTATGGTATGACCTTCAGCTAGATGATATAATAATAATCCTAAGGTAAGCAACAAGTTAAACGTTAAGTTAAAGTTATTATTATTATACGTCGCACTGCTGGGCACAGACCTCACCTCATTTTTGAGAGAGTTTTAGGGTAAAGAAATGTCCGCCGTACTACCATAATGCGTGTTGACGAATTTCACATGTCTTGGAAATATTTTTTTTTCTTAATTTTCAGACATGCAGGTTTCCTCACGACGTTTTCATTCACTGCCGAGCACGTGGTAAATGAGCACTTAAAATTGCGATTAACAATTTCATTGGTGCCAGCGGGGATAGAAATCGGGTTGCTCGCGTATTGTGAAATTTTCGCGTAGTGTTAAGTAGCACACCTTTGTTGTAGACAGTAAGCAATAGGAATTTGATGAAAGACGGCTCGCGGAATATCTTTATGTTTATTTACACACCATTATTTTTATTTTTGCTTAAAAAAGTGACCCATATTTTAATCAAGGACATTAAAGCTAGGGATAACCGATTTTTTGATTCGAATCGATCTTCTGGATCGTAATAGATCGTAACTTTGTGAATCGATTTAATCGTATTGTATTGAATCGATCTTATTCGATCTCAGAAAATCGTATCGTAATCTTATAAAAATAAAAAGAGTGCACGCCTTGCAAAGAGTGCACGCCTTGCAATACATAACGCAGTGTTGGTACCGACTTTGTTATATGGCAGCGAAACCTGGGTATGCCAGAAGAAGCATAAAAGCAAGTTGAATGCAGTGGAGATGCGATCTCTTCGTAAAATGTGCGGCGTTACCATGGCCGACCGAAAGCGAAACGAAGAGATTCGCAATATGGCAGGTTTGAAAGATGACCTTATCACAAAAATTGATAGGGGCGTGCTTCGATGGTTTGGGCACGTTGAGCGAATGAGTGAAGACCGAATGGTGAAGAAAATATATAGCGCGAAAGTTAATATTAAAAGGTGTCGAGGTAGACCGAGACTAACTTTCGAAGACCATGTGAGCAAATTGCTCGAAGAGGGGAGGGTCAAGAGTACTCGGATACCTAGACGTGCATGTATGAAGAAGATGATGAATCTGAAAGAAGCGAAAGAGGTATGTAAGGATCGTGACACTTGGCGATCTGTTCTCTCTGGCTACCCCGTCAGGGATTGTGCGTGACGATAAGTAAGTAAGTAAGTAAGTATAAAAATAAAGAAAAGCACAGTATGCATGCATAATTATTTATTTTAACAATGCCTATTACGGTATCCAGTGAGATTTTCCAAATATTTTTTTGAAAAGTATAAAACAGGTTTTACATAATGAATTCCAACTATCTACATTTAAATTTAAAAAAAAGCAGCGTAAAGTATTCCCTGTAACATGGGTTATCTGCCAGTGAAATTCCCGTCAAAATCATCTCATCCGTTTTTGAGATTAGCCGGAAGAAACAGACAGACAGACAGACAAACCGACAGACAGACAGAATTTTTTTAATTTATTTTTTCTTATTAGTACCGTATATACTTTGATATGTATTCAGTAAAAATTGTTATTTTGAAATTACAAACAGACATTTAAATTTTAGTTATTTGTATAGAAAATAGATTCTTACAATTTCGGCAATTGCTGTAGTTGAACTTTCTTCACTTTTGCTTAGCTCAGAATAAGTGCCTATGTGATGACTCTTGTGATTGGCATTATTTCTTTGCTGCAGAAATTTTTAACCATCTGAGTACACAATTTACATTGTCCACCCATGTCACATTTGATTAAAAGAAAGCCCCAGCATTTTATTTGGTTGGTGTGGCTATATTAAAAAGTATTTTATAGTAATAGTTTACGCTCACAGAACAGTTTAACTTTTCGTATCGCAATAATACAAAGAACGAAAGATATTATAACACTAACATAAGTACCCGATAATAAAATAAACAAAATATTATAATACGTACCTTCATATTTCATACACTACCGTTTTAGATATAACTCGAATCTACTCTCATTTAATGTGTAGGTACTAAGTAAGACTGTAAACTAAAACAAAGTAAGAACTTTGTTTTAGTTATTCTGTCCCCTCCCCGGCAATACGATAGGTATGCAAAGATCAGTTCATACGTTAGGACGTTAGTTTGGTTGATGTTTAGGTTTTAATTGATATGACTTTTTCATACGATCTTATAGCCATACGAGTCGATCTGGGTGAAGATCGCATTCCCTTAAATCGATTCAAAAATCAGCAGATCGTATGGCCGTGAATCGATCTTCCAGAAAATCGATTCAGAATCAGAATATTTTCCTTTGTTTATTTTCGGTATACCCATAGATCAACTTAGGGGAGTAGCCGTAGCGGGTTTCCCTGATACATAACTATCTGTCATTTCTGTGTTCAAAAACTATCGTTTGTCACCACGAAAGTCACATATAACAATTAAACAATTAACTTATAATTTCACACACACACACACAGATGCATTATAATAGTATGGTACGGTGACAGTGACAACTCAAATACACTCGACTCGGATCAGTCGGTAGATCAATCTGCATATTGCATATGATGGCTAACGGTCATAACGGGCATAATGTTGGTAAACAAATCTGAAACAACACGACCGTTATTATTTTAATTTTTAAGTTTAAAATAAATTAAATATCTTACCGCGTACCCCACTCTTGTCTCAAGCCTATGGACGTTCCGACAGAAAACCAATGTTGTACCTGTCTACAGATTATTAATTATAGTTTGGTCGTTCAGATAATGCGTTCCTGACACCTATCAGTTAGTCACGACTAGTGATGGGCACAACATAACACTGAGTTCGTTACCGTTCCTCCAAAATGAACCGCCGCGTTATTTTTAAGATTATTGTCGTTTTAAATTGGCGGAATCATTTAAAATTTATATTTTAGTAATTTAAGTGGAAACCAAAAAGAGGTAATATTAATATAATACAATTGTTTTATTTATTCTTTGTTACAAAGTTACAATCTGTATGTCTATGCAATAAAGTACATTGAATTGAATGTGCGTACAGAATATTAATCAGACTGCGATTCGCTTGAGGAGGTGGTGTCTTCATCATCATCTTCGCCTACATGTATAATTATATTATTATCAATAACAGAATCAATCCTGACATCTCGGTCAAAATGTTCCACAATCAGGTTTTTAGTCTTCACAACAACCTTTGCCCAGTCATCTCTTGTGACTTCCCCGCAGGCTTCTTTTAATAGGGTCATCATCTTTTTCGTACTGAATGGCGGGGAAGTATTGTGGCTGGCGGCGTAACCTTTTAATTGAGCCTAGATTAGCTCAATCGCGTTATATTGGCAATGATACGGTGGAATTCTTAGAACGCGATGACCGTACTCCAGAGCCAGTTTATCGATTTCGTATCGCACATTTGCCGCTTTATTTTCTTTAACTGATTTAATTAGCTCTGGTTTTAGCATCTGCATATTTGTGTCAATGCCTTTTGCTTGTAACCAAGCCACGATTTCTTCTTTTTTATTAGCTTGGGTAGGTGGTTTCTGTATTTGAACCGAGTGATAGGAGGCATTATCCATGAATATTACAGAAGGCTCTGGTAGGCTGGGCAAAAGCACTTTCTGGAACCACTCTTTAAATGTAGTGGCATTCATTTCCTCGTGGTAGTCATTTGTGGTTTTTGATTGAAATGTTAGTAACGCGTTCTCCACAAAGCCGTATTTTTCAGAACCTGCGTGGCATATTATCAGACGGACCCCCTTACCCATTGGTACTTTCGAAGTCGACGCTTGTATTTCATCCGTCCAAGAACGGGAAATCGTGTGATTGGCGTTTAGCCATGTCTCGTCAATGAACACGACATTATCCCAGTTATCAATATTTTTTGCTTCTCTCAAAAAACTTATCCGTTTTAAAATTATGTCGTATCGTTCTAATAAAATTTTTCTTTTGTCTGTTTTTTATACGAAAAACGAATATCTTTTAAGATTTAGGTTAAAGCAGTTTTACCCCCGCTAAACAGTCCTGCTTCTCTTAACGATGCCAAAAGCTTCTTCTTGTTGAGATATTCATTTCTGGAATAGTAACCATATATATGATTTCTGATTGCATCGGCGTCAAAGGTGTCAATATCTGTCACGGGTTTAGTTCTACGTTTCTTCTTCGGAGTACGTAAAATATTATCCTCCTGCCAGTAGAGCCGAACTTTTCTTTATTAATATTTGTTATCGTTCGTTTGCTAAATCCAAGCGCCTGAGAGACGCGTTCTTGTACTTGTTCGACAGGTAACAGAGGTCCGCCATTTTGCCGCTCCCGCTCGAAGTAATCTTGCAGCTTGATGATTAACTCACGGGCTCCACTTTTCAATGTTTGTCCACGTTTAGGCATTATTATGCACCAAAAGTAAAAAGAACGCAATACAAAACACAAGTCCGATTTAGCGCCGATGTCAGTTTGAAAAGTAGAAACAGTCCATTAAACGAAAGCCGGGTAATCAAATAAAAACATTTAAAATTAACAGTGGTAGAGCCACGCGGCAGCTTTTGCTGTCGCACGGATGGGCCGGCTTGAACCGGAGTGGTACCACGACCTCACAGAAAACCAGCGTGAAGTAGAGGTTTACCTCTGCGTTTCGCTTGGTGAGTGCAGGTGGCCGGAGGCCCTTTTTACTGGAAACGAGGCATTCCATCTTAGTCCTCACGGGTGACAACGCATCTACATTTTGATTTGTAACAGAGGATAGATGTAGATGTCTATGGGCCGCAGTAACCACTTACCATCAGGTGGACTGTGTGCTCGATTGTCACCCTTATCCTATAAAAAAAAAACAGATCGAAAACACTTGAAGAACGTAGTCTATGTGCACGAAACGACAACAGACGACTGTTTTAGCGTCATAAAATGGCGGCCCATAACGCCATTTGGGGTTACCATTTTCAACCTAAATATAAAAAAGCTACTTTCTTTCGCGCATTCGATTTGGTCGTAGTTTTATATTTATATTTAATAAAAGTTATCTTATAGTCTATTATTTTCAAATTCTTAAAAAGAAAAACTAAACGTATTATTATATATAGTATAACTGTATAAGAACAGATTACGATACTGTTATTGCCTGTTATTGTTAGCACAGCACTACAAATATAAAGCGCTGACATAACCTTGTAATAGCGCAGTATAGATTTAGAAAAATATTGTTTACCAAGTTACTTGACACTTAGTTTGGCACAAAATTATAACATTCATTGATTATTGATATAATAATGTTGTTTTAATGCTCATCAATTGTTAAAACGGTAAACAACCAGCAAAAATATTTTTATCGTAACTGCAACGCCATTACAAAGTTACGTCGTCAGTTCAATCGCGACGTGTCAGGAACGCATTCTCTGAACGGCCGAACTATAGGCAGGATACTTTTTGACATCACACAACAATTTTATTTCACCTTATTTATTTATTTACTTCAGGAAGGCTTACATACAAAAATAAAATTAAAAGGCTATTAATATTTAAAAAAGGTGATTAATCTACGAATCGAAATAATGATTATTAACACTTAAAAATTACGGTAAATCAAACCGATATGAAACTAGCAGTAGTCATACTTATACTAGCAAATAATGAACAATTATTAGGTAGTTATACATTTCCGATTAAAATAAGTTTACTGGTTAAGATGCCTACAATTTTTTAAATGTTGTATTATTTACATTTCTTTTAATTTTTCGGAGATATATGTTGCTTTTCCTTTATTTTTATTTATACTGAGTTATTGTGTAATGATGCCTAAATTTACAGAGAAGGTTCAGAATAAGTAAAAGTAGGCAAATGTTGAAAAAAAATTAATAAAAAAATCTCAAATATTCTGTCCTTTTCATATTTTCAATTCAGAGTGCGTGGTAATGCATTATTTTAAATGATTATCATTTATAAATATCTAACACTTTCTATTTTACTACGCACGCACACATTCGTAAGTGTTGCTCGGTTACACCGTTAAACTGCCACACATCCAGCCAACAGCTGATAGTGTTTTTCATGACGTACGTGTTTGCTATTTTTAAATTTTCGTAGATAGTGTCGCTTCGTAACTAATGACTGAACAAAAAAATTTGAACTACGAATATTATGAAACTATGAAATAACACAGTGTTAAATTGAAATGAAATGCAATGAAAGTTTACGTGGTGCGCAAATATTATAGGTAATATGAAAGTGAGTCTTTACCACGGCAAGAAATTAACGTACGTGTACCTATCAATTTAAGAACAATTGACAGCTTATCAAACTGTTCAATTGCATTGAGCGATAATTTAAATAGTGAATATGAAGATAGGTGAATTGCGCATGGAGGCCTTATACTATGGCCTGCAAACTCGCTGGACCTTTCACCGTTCAACTTTTATCTGTAGGGTGAAATGAAGTTTCGTATTTATGTCAAAGAGACCCAAAGTTACGAATTGTTGCCCAAAAATAACATTCAACTTGAGATAATTTCAAGTAAAAGTAGAAGCTTTCTTTATTTTATTTGAAGTGAAATATAAAATTTGCATAGTCTTTAAAAAATAAACCTGTTTATTTACTAATGGAGCGTTTGTTTTTATTTACCCTAGAACAACTACAGGAGATAAGGAAAGTCTCGGTGGCACGTATGCTGTGTGACGTAGGGGATAAAGTGACCCACATACAACGTCAAGCATTCTACAGGATAAGCCCAAAGTACGTACAACCTAAACAAATATTATCTTGGGAATATAAATATGTTTTTGAGATTTTATGTTAAAAATATTTATTTAATTAAGAAATAATGTGAGTAATGACGTGTTTTGGCTGTTTAAGAATTCTCAGTCTCATCTTGTGGTAAAAAAAATTACGTGAATACGTATACGTAACGAAACGACATCAAACGGCGGCAGTACACCCTCCAACGCGCGCGATGCGACGTAGACCTCACTGAACGTTACTTATTCTTTGATTCTTTAGCTATCGAGTTGTGTAATTAAATTTTGGATGTAAATTATTTGGATGCCACACCAAACTGTATCATCATCATTGTCATCTCAGTTTTCTGAATGCCTCCCACGACAAAAGCATATTGAAACACGTATTCACGTCATAAATATTGGCCTCAAATAGATAACGATATACTATATCGAGTATTTTTAGATGCAGCCGGTATCACATGTAAACAATCTGTTACTGGATTATAAACCGTTCTGCAAAGCACGGCAAATACAACAGTACCTGTCACCTGAGGGAGTAATACGGGTTCAGCACTGATGCTCAGAATGACGTATGTAAATAAATCAACTACTTATTTACTACAATGCAACCCAGTAGTAAATAGCGATGAAGCCTTAGATGATAATTTGAACTTCATTAGTGCTACAAAAGCCTCTTCATTCTTGCGTTGAAGATCCTAGATCCACAAAGACAGACAGGTGACAAATTATTCCACTTCTTTGCTGTAAACTAATTAGGGATGACAGAAAACCATTTAGTTCAAATGCGTTTAATATCGACAGCAAAGGATTCCACTCCTTTCTCGGCGAGCGTCTGGTTGTTCGATAGTGAAAAGCGTAGGGAGGAATTACATCTTGTAGTTCCTGAACACACTTTCCGCAATGTATCCCATAGAATATTGCTTAATATGATAATTTTTATTTTCAGCAATCCTTTGTGTAATTGCAATGACATTGATGTTGGAAGTCTCTGGGCGTGGAAGGACCCGAAATGTGACAACCTGGGTTCACAATTTGATGCATCTTACAATACAGCAAATTTTTTCAAAAACCAGTTCCTTAAACTAATAAGAAATGAATGAGACAAAATAAAAAATTATATTTAATTTTCTCACGTAACATATTATCTTATCGTTTCGTAGTATCGGTTTTAGGTTTTATTTATGTAATAATATAATATAAATTAATAAATATTGTAGCATTAGTTTTGTCTTTTAATTATTTTTGAAACCTAAATCATTTTGAGCATACTGAATTTATAGCGCTTATTTTATAATTATCAACTTCTCAAGTGCTGTATGGTGGTCTGGAGTACTGTGATAGCATTGCGAGGGTGCTGTGGGCAGTAACGACTGCCGTGACGTGCTTTTATTGAGCAAAGCGTGAGAGGGACCCCGGTTGCGTTTTGAACGGAGATCCCAGGATCTCTCATATACGCTGATGGCGACCACCGCGGGGTTTTGGCCGGTAGAAGTCCGGCATAACCTTCCTCCCGCAGCTGAAGGTATCCATGAGGATTTCGCCACGATAAAAAACGCACTCGAATGACGGGTTTGCGGTGGACAGGCAGCAATATAGTAAATGTATTTGCCATCGGTGCCGTCATCTCGAAAATTTTAAGTTGTTATAGATCATAATCCTTTCCAGTGAGCCTTGAGTTTTTAGGAGCCTAAAGAACAATGGCAGACTTTTATACATAAAATTAGTTGAGAAGAAATGGTAGCGTCTATATATCAAAAATATCTTAAAATGTTAAGCGTCAGTCCCTTAATAACTCTGTCAAAGAATTTTGTCCTGAGAAGTCGTCAAAAAAAAGATATTTACATTTGAACCTTTTTAGGTTAGGCCTATGTCACTTGAAAAAAGTCATGCTTCCTGTGGTTGTTTGATGTTAGCTTAATACATAATACATAATTGAGAGTTTTTAAATTATTGTATCTCTATTATATATTTGCATACTATAAATGTATATTTCTAGCAAGGCTCCAGGGCCTTTGTATCATAATGACATTTTCAGAAGGGCTAGAACCCAGAGCCGTAAAGCCAGTAAAAGACAGTGACATTTTGTTTTAGCTAGTGTTTGTTGGCATAACATTAAATGGAATTATTACATAGTACTATGATTGAGATAATGTATTATTGTAGAAAATTCTTTGTAAGAGACTTATTCTCAGCCATATCACTTTTATTTCTATTATTACTGATAGTACAGTTATTACTAATAATAACTTAATATAAAAATATTTTGTGTGTTGTGTTGGTAGTCTTACAAAGTGTATACGAAAATAGTATGAATATACTAAATGGCAACACTTGAATAGAGTAAAATGATTTAAGTCATTTGATATTCACAAAAATATTTGTTTTTTTCTGTGGCTTTAATTAAAATACTTTTTTATTTGAAAAATCATTGAAAAATAATAAAACTCATTTTATATATAACTTATTTCTAGACGCGATAATTTTTGTTTGGTTTTTGTTTGGCCGGTAAAAGTCCGGCATAACCTTCCTGCTGCCCCCGCAGCTGAAGGTATCCATGAGGATTTCGCCACGATAAAAAGGCACTCGAACGACGGGCTTGCGGTGGACAGGCAGCAATATAGTAAATGTATTTGCCATCGGTGCCGTCATCTCGAAAATTTTAAGTTGTTATAGATCATAATCCTTTCCAGTGAGCCTTGAGTTTTTAGGAGCCTTAATTTAGATTAATGCGTGAGAGACCTAAATTAAGCGATTACGACATTTCTAACAATGGTTTATAAGCAAAGCAAATTAAAGACTAACGCCGACGCCTTATCGCGAATCGAGATTAACAATGAGGATACAAGCTCTTCAGTAGTTAGTCTATAGAGAAACCTGCTTCTATTTCTGGCTCTAGTATTGCAACAGCTTACACAAGTAATGAAAATCCAGTTTTAGAAATTCCTATAAGTGAAGACCCGCTTAATAATTTACTCGATTTTTTTTTTACTGATAGAGATTATAAAAGATGGGACGCAAGTTAGGAAACCGTTTAGGATGCATAATCTTACGATTATTCAAATCTCCGGGTTGAATCTCTAAAATGACGCTATTACTTCAATAAAGAAGTATGTGAAAATAAAAACTGGTGTTACTATACATTCCAGTGTTTCTATATACTAAATTAAAACTACCTAACTACCAAGATAAAATCAAAGGTTCTGCTATGAATTTTGTGCTAACCAACGCAGAGCCAGAAAATGTCAAATAATAATTACTTCCAGCAACAGGAATTTACTGAAAATATTATGAGGGTAAAGCCAACCTTTTATACGTGGTAAAGCCATGCTGCAGCTATATTAGTAGTATTGTTGTAGCACGAATGGGTCGGCTCGACCGGGGAAAGACCATGCTCTTACAGAATACTAGTGTAATATGGCAGCTTGACACTGCTGTGTTTCGTGTGGTGATTGTAGAGAACCGAAGACCCATTTTACTGGAAATGAGGCATTCCATCTTAGTTCTCACGGGTGACGACGCATCTGCATTTTGATTGATGTAGATGTCTATGGGTCTCTGCAACCACTTCCATCAGGTGGGCTGTGTGCTCGTTTGTCACCTTATCCTATAAAAAAAACCACCGTAGTTAATGACAAAGGTACGGAATTTACTAATCAGCCGTGTTCAGAATTTACTAGACTTCACAATAAACAATACTACGAAACACTCACCCACACACCAAATGACAACGGAATAGTAGAACGTTTTCATTTAACTATTCTCGAACACCTTAGGATTTTAAAGAAATCAATTTTATGCCATATACTGAAATAACTTAATAACAGTTTTATTTATAGTGTATAATTGCTGGAATTGCGTAACTTTGTAAGTATTAATTTATCAGAACAGCTTCTTCAGAATTACCTACTAGACCATAGGGAACGAATGACTAAAGTATGTAACATAGTTAACGAATCGACTTTACTCCACAGGACTGTAAATTGAAACAAAGACCAAGACCAAGACCTTAAATGGAGTAACATCTGACCAGATAATATTCGTACAAAACCCAGAAACAAATCAATCGAAATTAACTGCACGACTTAAACATGTCACAGTTCTCGCCGATATTCCCGTTCAAATTTATCCAAAAAAGAAACGCGATCCCGTACCTAAATCACGACTCAAATGATGTCCTGAAAACATCAAATTTTTACAGTTTACTTCTACTAACGGAACTCCTCTAACTGACTCTACGGAGAAGATCCTATAATCCTGGTATGGCCTGGTATTTAAAAATGTAATTGCTTTTTGAAGTATTCTCCGCGAAATTTGACACATTTTTCCATACGATGGAACCAATCATTGAAGCAACCATTCCATTCGGAAGTTGGGGTCTCCAAAATGGCCGTTTTGTAGGCGTCCACAGCTTCTTCAGGTGATGAAAATCTCTGTCCACGCAATTTATTCTTTATTTTAGGGAAAGTATAGAAATGATTAGGGCTTCTATGTTTTCTTGCTCTAAAAACTCTTTTGTTCTGTGTGCGGTGTGACAACTCGCATTGTCGTGATGGAGGATGACGCGGCGGTTGCAGTTCTCTTTACGGAGTTCAGAAACGACCTGTGGTAAACAAATGCTAGCCTACCATTCTGCATTAACCGTTCTTTGTCCCTCAAGAGGAGTAGTCGTAACATGACCGGTTTTGGAGACAAACATGGCCACCATTTTTTTTGCAACACTCCGTGAACGAACAATTTAACTCATTTTCGAACACCCAAACTCGTGACTGGTGTTTTGTTTCGGGGTTCGTACGCATATATCCAGGATTCGTCACCTGACACGATGTTGTATACAGCATTTGAGGATCCTGCGTGGAATCTTTCGAGAGTTCTGACGCACCAAATAACGCGAGCCGCTTTTTGCTCTTCACAGAGCGAATGCGGTATCCGTCGGGAAAACAACTTTTTTACACCTAATTGCTCATGCAAGATTATTTGTACTTGACTCATGCCAATGTCTAAAGTTGCCTAAATTTCGCGGTATGTCACATATCGATCTTCCTCAATCAGCTTACGCACAGCATCAACGTTTTCTTGGGTGACTGCAGTTTTTGGACAACCTTGACGGGGATCATCACTGAGCTTGACACGTGGACGTTGAAATTCAGCAAACCAGCTATAAATTGTGGTTTTGGATGGGGCTTCATTACCAAATGCAGAAATCATCCGGTCAATACACTGTTTTTGTGTTAAACCACTTCGAAAGTCATAATAAATCATCGCTTTTGATTTTTCTCGAGTCAATTCCATTCTCTCAACAACTAAACAAGTTTGACAAAACCTTGTGACAAGACCGAGAATCCTTTTTTAAATAATTAAATGATATTCGATTTTTAAAACCTAGGAGTTTTCAATTTAAAATATTTTAATATGACAGGAACAGTGGAAATATTCCATTCCCGATACTTTTAGTGCAGCCCTTGTATCCCATTACCTTTCCTTTTTGAGTTACGTAGACCTTAAGGAAATTAGCAACAAATTGAATTAATTAAGCCAACTTATCGGAATAAAGCCGCACCTGAATAATAAAACTTCAATCCTCTACGATCCCTACGCTCAGCATTTAAGTTCTAAAATCGATAAAATATGCAACCATCTGATATATTTCCCACGGAATCGAAGGAAAAGAGGAGTCATTGACGGACTTGGCTCAATCGTTAATAGCACGTCCGGAAATCTCGATTATACTGATGCTATAAAGTACGACAATGCTATCAAAGTTATTCAAGATAACGAACAAAAATAGAATTAGAAATTAACAATCATGTTAGCTTAAGTAAATAATCCATTCTACAAAATAATTAATAGAATCAGTTGGTACTTTGGGGAAATCCATTTTATTAAAGATGTTAAAAATGAATTAGCCAAGATCATCGTAATAAAATAAAACTATATGTCTTACATAGACCGAAAGACTGCGTGTGAACTATCTTCACCCGTCACTTCCAATAATAGAACCACTACTACTAACACCACTACAATGGGAAAGGCACACCACAGGCGATTAAACGACACGTGTTTCGCTTCTAGGTAATCATCTAGGTAAGACACTTCATTTTATTTTATTACGTATATCTTAGCTAATTAATTTAAAACATCTTAAACAGTCTACAGAAGTGCAATTATGGCAAATAATACTAATGTGGCGGCGCTGTCGTCGCGCCACAAGTGAATCGTATCAAAGCCTATATCGCGCTTACAAAGTTCCGAAGTTAAAGCAGCATATTATATAGAATAGCTCCGAACTACCACTCGGAGCGTTGGCTGCTCCCCGGGTAGAACACCTTGCCCGGCGGGAGATCTCCCCTTTTCCTTCCACCCGCCACAGTGGTGACCCCAACGTGATATGACACGCAACCAACAACCTTCGGAAACTCCAACTTCAAACCTTCATCGTCATCCTCAAGTAACCCATTCATTCGCTCCCGAGCAGATATTGTCTGCAGTCTTCACATTCTGCAAGCCATCTAGCTTTACAAATGTTCATCGCAGCACTGGAATAATAATGCTTCCTGTTCCTTCAAGCTACTTTCTGCGCTACAGTGTTTGGCACGGCTCTGAGCCTTACTGCTCGCCTCTGCTTCACGGCACTCTCGCAGATTACTTGCCTTCTTCTCGACTCACCGCAGACTACAAGGCAATCCCTGGCACTTGCAATCGGACTGCACTATCGATCTCCGGTCTGAGCAGGGGGGTGAAGTTGCGGCGCTGTCGTCGCGCCACAAGCGAAACATATCGAAGCCTATATCGCACTTACAAAGTTCCGAAGTTAAAGAAGCATATTATATAGAATAGCTCCGAACTACCACTCGGAGCGTTGGCCGCTTCCCGGGCAGAACACCTTGCCCGGCGGGAGATCTCCCCTTTTCCTTCCACCCGCTACAGTGGTGACCCCGACGTGATATGAACACGCAACCAACAACCTTCGGAAGCTACAACTTCAAACCTTCGTCATCATCCTCATGTAACCCATTCATTCGCTACCGAGCAGATATTGTCTGCAGTCTTCACATTCTGCAAGCCATCTAGCTTTACAAAGGTTCATCGCAGCACTGGAATAATAATGCTTCCTGTTCCTTCAAGCTACTTTTTTTTTATAGGATAAGGATAACAAACGAGCACACAGTCCACCTGATGGTAAGTGGTTGCTGCGGCCCATAGACATCTACAACTATCCTCGTTTGTGAATCAAAATGCAGATGCGTTGTCACCCGTGAGGACTAAGATAGAATGCCTCATTTCCAGTAAAAAGGGCCTCCGGCCACCTGCACTCACCAAGCGAAACGCAGAGGTAAACCTCTACTCCACGCTGGTATTCTGTGAGGTCGTGGTACCACCCCGGTTCGAGCCGGCCTATCCGTGCGACAGCAAAAGCTGCCACGTGGCTCTACCACTGTTGCTACTTCCTGCGCTACAGTGTTTAGCACGGCTCTGAGCCTTACTGCTCTCCTCTGCTTCACGGCACTCTCGCAGATTTTTTGCCTTCTTCTCGACTCACCGCAGACTACAAGGTAATCCCTGGCACTTGCAATCGGACTGCACTATCGATCTCCGGTCTGAGCAGGGGGTGGTGCTGTGGCGGCGCTGTTGTCGCGCCACAAGCGGAACATATCGAAGCCTATATCGCGCTTACAAAGTTCCGAAGTTAAAGCAGCATATTATATAGAATAGCTCCGAACTACCACTCGGAGCGTTGGCCGCTCCCCGGGCAGAACACCTTGCCCGGCGGGAAATTGTAGTGTTATGCTACTTACATATCATTTTACACTATTTTTCCATTCTGTTTTTGATTTTCTTTTTACATCACCTTTATTTCCATAGGATCCTGTAACGTTTTTATACCATAAAAACACAATAACAAAACATTTTCACTTCGTATTTTCACGCTGTCAATGGAGTCTACCTTTTTCGATCTTTTATTTAGTTCTCCGTAACTCTGCAATTTCGGGTTTCGTGCGCGCTGTTGCGCTACCTTTTTTCCTATATCAATAATATCTCATTTCTTACTTAAATCTTGCCGTTTCTCAATTACAGCCTAAACCAAAAATTTACATATTTGACAATCGTTATTTATTTGGTCGTCATGGCAATTTTTATTCAAATTTGTTACCGGTCTGATTTTTTATTTCAATATTTCCACATAAATACTCTTTTGCTCTGGGTCATTTACAAAAAATTTCCTTTTAATTTAAATAATTTCCCGTTCTCTCTAAAAAGATATAAAAGCCGAACTATCGGTGAATACTGGGAGTCTCGCTTCAGTTTTCAAACGAGAAGCATCTACTAAAGGCCTTATCCCGGGGCCGCACTGCAGGCCAGGCGCTGCTGACGTTGAGAAAATCCTGCAAGCCTCCGGGATCCTGCAAAACCTCTATCTACACCTGAAGTCGTCGGCCTAGCATACTCCAAGTGTGGGGCCGCACTACTCCGGGATCCTACAAGCCTTTACTTTCATCTAGAGTCGTCGCCTGCGCCTCCACCTGCTAGTGCCCGTGCTACCTTTGGGCGCTGCGACTGCTTGCTCCAGACGCTGAGAACACCTACTCCAGACGCTACGTGTGCCGGCCCGGACGCTGCGTGCCACCGCCGCCAAGAAACTCCAAGCTCAACGTGTGCCTACTCCTACTCCAAGCGCAGCGTGTGCCGCTTTGACCTTCAGGCTCCGCTACCATATTCTCCTAATCTTTATTTCCTATCTAATTGTAATTTCACGTCACCCATCACCATCATCATACTTCATTTTTTTATAAAAAATTGTAAATATCTTTTAAAAATTTTAAATATATTATTTTCTGGTTCTATTTTTGTTGTTTTGTTGTTCTTAGGGTAGGTTCTTTTTTTTTAATTGTCGCTTCACGACAAGATCTCCCCTTTTCCTTCCATCCGCCACACTAACAAAAAAACCAATTTAATTAAATTTGCGCGCTAAGCACAACGCCTTGTAACTTTAGGAGCTAATATCGAAGACTTTTCTGAGAAATTATATAAATAAGAGAACACTTTAGCATTTTTCCGCGCATCGAGCACCCCTTATTCAATAATTATTGAATAAAATTATGTTAGATAATTTTACAGAAAGTAAAATTATGTTAAATAAGGTGAAGACTTTATACTCAGACGGTGAAACTCTCCACTTAAAAAATATTTTTTTTTATAATGTAATTAAGTAAGGTTATTTTTACTTTCATAAAAAAGTCGTGATAGTAAATAAGTTTCCGATTGCTTATTCTGGAATATATGACATGTTTCATTTATCCATAGTCCGTAACAGAAATCATAAAATCCTTATATTTACCTTATATAGCAATATCTGGCAAGGATTATATCTATATGGAGACAGAGTATCTAAAGGTTAATTCATAGTTTTTATGCGAAGCAGTTTTAAGGAACAAAATTAGGAGTAAAAATGATTTTGATTTCAGCAACTTATTGTCTTACAGGAGATTGATCAGTCCTGTTCACTAACTCCAGTTTTACTGAAGAAAGTAGCCCTTAAGCAATTTAAGGACAAGCAATATAGCATATATTTTCATATTCAAATTAAACTAAAGGTATTTTGTGAGCAAGAGCAAAATATAGCTTTCCGAAAAAGCTATTTGGCTAACATCAATGTCAATTGTCACCTTAAAACGCCGGACTTCAGTATTGCTAACACAAATGATCACTTCAAAGTACATGTTGTAATGTTTTTTTTTTATAGTATAAGGGTGATAAACGAGCACACAGTCCACCTGATGGTAAGTGGTTGCTGCGACCCATAGACATCTACATCTATCCTCTATTACAAATCAAAATGCAGATGCGTTTTCACCCGTGAGGACTAGGATGGAATGCCTCATTCCCAGTAAAAAGAGCCTCCGGCCACCTGCACTCATCAAGCAATACGAAGAGGTAAACCTCTACTTCACGCTGGTATTCTGTGAGGTCGTGGTAACACCCCGGTTTGAGCCGGCCCATCCGTGCGACAGCAAAGCTGCCGCATGGCTCTACCACTGTTAAAAAAACAGTGCTACTGCTGCAGTGGCGTAAGAAACTCAATTACCATAGGTCATCTCGTGGAGGACAGAAAGATACTAAAACAGGATCTCTTCCTGATAACAATTCAATAATAATAATAATATTAAAACTACGCGCTCGCAGCAAGCCAGACAAGCGTAACAATTAAGACAAATTCTCCCGTCCCTCCCTATCAGGCAATCTATGGAATAGGCTTATGTTCTGCATTGGAGTTTGAAATAATTAGAATTGAGAGCGTAAGGCAGTAACATTTCCACTAAATTAACTGATCACAAAAAATAACGTCTTCTTGTCATGAATCATTTAAGGGAAAAAAGAGTGCAAAACGAAAATTTGTCAATGATGAGTCAGCCATGAAAATAAGATTACTTTCAGCCCTGCGATCCAGAAGAGGGATAATGAGTAGATGGGTCGTTTAACAACTTGCAATATCCTACACGAGGTGCACCTCACACGCCTACTTACAGATTATTGCCCGCTATCTATGACAAAAGTAAGTTGTAGAATTAATGTTTCCTGATCAATTTTGATTTCTTGTCCAAGTACTGCGCAGCTGTTAAAACTCAGGGAATATATAGTCACAAAAATACAAGATGCCAACAACTTACGCTGTTATTCTGTGAGAGCGAGGTTCTTCCCCGATTGAGCCGACACATTCGTGCTGCAGCCGTGAAACCCCTAGAGTATGGCTTAACTATGTAGATAATATTTATATATTCATGTTTATACTATATACTCGTTAATTAATATTTTATAGTACTGATATGTGTTTAATATTTTTGTGTATTAACTGTTCACTAACGATGCTTGCACATTTCATTTACCTTACATTAATATTATACAGGTTCCGTACATTTTGTAACATATCATTTTGTACTGCTTTAAAGATTTCAGATAATCCCAAAATATTGATTGTCTTTTTATTTATTTATTTATTTTCTCCCAATTATACAACAAACGTTTTTAACATTGTTATCTGCCAAACTGTGTTACAGTTTGTCGGCAGTAGTTCTCGTCTTACATGCTTATGTTTATATGTATAATCTGAAGTATTTCTTATACATATACTAACAACTATTTTATTATTTTATTTATACATATTTAGTACAGAGTTAATTACGGAGTCTACATCAGTCAAATATTAAAATTGGTTTAATAATTTTTGAATTTGTTTTTTTTTTACATCGATACTATATTAATAAATAATATTTAATTGAATACATTTACACTCAAATATAGATTGCTAATTTTAACAGTGACCTGTTGTACCTTTTAAGTCCACCTATCTTACCTGTTTATATGGTCAATAAATTATAAATAATAATAGTGTCCTTAAGACAGAATTTCGATCACGGCGGCAGTCTTAACGGAGGCTAACCGTCTTCGTTTGGCAGGATAATAGTAATAAATCCTACAATAAAAAAGTATTGAATTTAATTGCATGCTTAAACTTCAAATCTGGAAAATAATAATCGTCGAAGTTCAATAGACGTATTTTTTAGTTTCTTAGTTAATTATTATTTTCTTTGGGGCTTTGACGCCCTAAGTAATTTTGCTAAAACCAGTGTTTCTTCTCCAAATTATTGCATAACGACGAAAATAAATATCAATTTTCTTTTTATTTTGCTCCCGTCAATCGTTTTTGCAGTTTAGCACTGCACAATTCACCATGATAACTAAAAATTCTATTAAAAATCGTCAAGAGAAATAATCAAAGCGCGCGTGACCATGCGTGACTAATAACGTCGTCCTGGCCATTTTGAGGCTGTCCTAATGCGTGTTTACATTGGTGACTTGCTTACGCGCGCTCTATAGCTTGCTTATAAATACTCTAAGGTAAAATATAAATCATATATAACAAAAAAATAATTATTTTATTAATTTTACTCATAAGTTAACACTTTCAAGGTCGCAATAAAATCATCAAATATTTAGCTAAATTAACTTTGGATTAAAACTAAAATCTCCGTTAGTACTAACCCATAATAAGCATTAGAGTTTTTACACCGTTATTTAATTATATGAACAACAGCAGTGAATTAACGCAAATAACATCATAATATTGTTTTTATATTCCATTACCGATTAAAACATATATAATACTTTACTATATAAATTTGAATTTAATTACACTTACTTATGGCATTTGTTCTCTACAAAGTCATTATCGTCTTTGGGGAGCGTCGGTTCTGTGTAATTAAACAGAAGAGTGGCTTTCAATAAGTATTATTTATAATATATATTGAATAAGAAAGTTTATGTTTCTGTTACTGTCTCACGAAGTGGAAACAGGACACTGACTAAGAGTTGTGAACAAATCATTGCTTATAAATTGAATCAAATGTACCTTTATAAAATACAGATTTATTAACTCCAAATTATTTATATTTATACATTTCGTATTGCAGGCGTCTAAAGCCTTTGACCTTTGTACGTTTGAGAACTCAGTGGCAATACTTGTGAGAATGACATGATAATGCTCGGCAAATCCGAAGCTAGCCGATTGTGGTCGATAGTCGCATTCTAAAGCTCGACGTGTAAATTTTATGGCCGCGTACTATACAATTGCTAGTTCGTATCGTATACTTTTTTTCGTCTAGAAGTCCGTCTGGATAGTTATCACCCTCTTACCTTTTTCAGCTACTAAACAGCAGTGCTTGCACTAATGTGTCTCGGTGTGACAGGTAATGAAAGTGGCAACTTATCTGTAGCTAGTTGTTTGAAGTCCTTTTTATTCATCCTCATGTTGAATATGATGAAAACCTCGAGTTTTTGTCACTTTCCTGTATTTTTTACCTTTGTTTTCCAGTGCCTTTACGACGCGCAAGATAGTTATCACATAACACTTCATTATGTAATTCACCAGACTTAAAAAAACTTCAAATCTCGAATGTTTTGTAATTCTCATATTACTTGAATATTTATTTTTAAAACCTAAGTTATGTACCTTCGTTTTAGCATCATTATTTCGTTAGTTTTTGAATAAGCAGAAAGCATTCAAGTCTTCATTTGAAATTAGATACGATACATTGAAGAAATCAGATTTCAAATTCCAAATCGTACCGTACCCAATAGCAGGCCAATGTAAAAGCCAACGCGGAACATAGTTTCTTATCTACACTGTATATTTTTTTCTGGTAGCTAGACCTAGTTTGAAGTTGGCTAAAAATGTCCATGGACTGCATTTCTCACTACAGCCAGTATAGGTAGTAATGAAAGAAATAACTATATGAAATCACCATAGTATCATCTGGGTACAGCGTGCCTTTACTTGACATTTTTCCTTTCATGCCAGTAGTATCTAACATAGGCAGCCTTACAATTAACGACTGGATAAGTTTAATTTAATATCTTTTCAAAATGGGCGATACATAAAATAGTACACAATAAAGTAAAGTGCAGTGTAAAACCTTCTTGATCGCATATCGTTAGCTGTTCCTTGTAAATACCACCCGATTTTGAAAATATTTCATATTCCTTTCGCAAAAACTCATCCCGGTACTGTCACAATATAACAAATTATCTAAACCTAACCTAGCATAAACTTTCTATTTTATTTTATACTAACATTAGGCTAAGTAAGTTTTACTAACAATCTATGACTATGCTTGGCGGAAATAAGGATTTATTATTATTATTATTATAAACATATTTTACGACTCTTATTGTAAAATAAAGCTCACAGATTATTTATCGCCGAGCTCCTCATTAAAATCATATTATTCCTATATCAACAGTATAGAATTTATTTTGTACTTTTGTAAAAAATGTGCATTCTCCTGAAGGAAGCTTTAAATAAAAATATTTACCATGTTCTATTTTGATCAACAGATTTTTCTTATGTAGATACATAACTTATATTAATAATTTCTCATTGTTTTGATTAGATTCCTACTCTAAATTAATCAAAAATTTAATTTTCATGGCTCAATCTCCGAAGTTTTACACCACTTGTAATTGATATGCATATCAGAGAGTGTGAGAATGTGTATCTTTTTGTGATAATGTCATGTATGTGTATCATAGGTGAACTTGTGAAAAACTAAATCAATGATACCGCAGCTGAAATTTAATAATTTTGTCAATGGAAGAAGAATTCATAGTTTCATTAAACATTTCTCAAGCTATTCTCTCACAATCCTTTTACGGAATCCTTCCATTCCAAGTAATTTATTATGACTTGACATTTTATCGAGTGTACTTCGTAAGTTACACATCTAGAGAATCTACCTGTTTTAAATTGTGCTCGTATATTTAAAACCTGTTTTAAAGTTTGCGCTTTTAAAAATGAATCCAGATGAAACCCTTAAAATACCAACATTTGTGTCCGAGTTCTTTTAGTGACAACACTTGTGTTTTAACGTAATATATTGCCAAAATGTTTATATTTTTTATCCAGTATACGTTATTTTTAGCTAGTGTGAGTTCATCAGTTATTGTTTTTGATACATACACTGCAACTCCAATAACACCGGAAGAACTAAAACAACATGATAAAAGAAATACCACGTTGTAAGTAGTTATAGCATTAAATTATTTTTATTATTTATGTTGGAGTAAAAAGCGATAGAGGGAATGAAACCGACAGATGGGCAGCAGCGTCTTTTTAAAATAGAACCAACCAAGCGTGGCAAATATCCCCCTATAAACCTATAATCTTTGTGGAAGGCTATTTTAACAGTGGTAGAGCCACGCGGCAGTTTTTGCTGTCGCACGGATGGGCCGGCTCGAACCGGGGTGGTACCACGTACCTCACAGAATACCAGTGTGAAGTAGAGGTTTTTTTTTTTTTGTCCAGTCTCGGTTACACCACCAGGACTGGGTGTTTATTGGTTCAAATTAACCTACTTTTACATTTGATTTGCCCCCGCTATTGGATACGGGCGACACAAAAGTTACATTTTATTACTACAATTCTTTACAATATGTTATTATTTATGAAATAGTACATTTATACAAAACTTAAAAGTAGGATTATTCGGTACACGAATTATAGTTTTAGTTACAGAAATATAAATTTTGCTTTGATTTTCAAGGTAATTAATTACTATAGTATGTGTTTGTTAAAGTCCTTAAGTGTTCTAATAATAGTTTTAATATGTTTGGTGTATGATATTACTGAAGATTCCTTGCTTATTATTTTATTTATGCTGAAGACGTCAGTTATATTCAAGCTGCTACAGGTAATTATGTGATCGTTCCGAGTGTTTGAGTATCTAGGACATTTTTCTATTAAGTGCTTGAAGGTTTGTTCCGAGTCGTCGTTGCATGGGCATTTATTAGTTGATTTTATTTTAAATCTGTACAGGTACGATAGATTAAATCCATGTCCAGTCAAAAATTGCGTAAATTCAAAAGATGGTTTAACAGCTTCCCATATATTTTGTATGGACTCAAGATCAGGGCATATCCTTTTTGTATTTTGTCCTTGTATGGAGTTTTTGTAAAAAGAATTGGCATTGTTTAAAGTTATCTGTTTTAGATTATATTTTAAGTAGCTTAAAGTGGTCTTGTCATATTCATATCTATTGTGGGAACTGGCTGCTTGTTTGGCTGCGGCATCCGCTTCTTCGTTCCCGGTCAAGCCTGTGTGTGCTTTTACCCAAGTGAAGTTAACTGTTCCTGTGTTATATATTTGGTGTATACTTTTATGTATAGATACTACGAATGGGTTCGTACTGTCTTTATTTTGTATTTCTTTCAAGCCTGAAAGTGAGTCTGTAAGGATTGTAAGATTATGTGTACCTGTCTGAATAGCCCATTTACAAGCTCTTTCTATAGCCAGGAGTTCCGCTTGGAATACATTGCAGCTTGGGTGTAGTTTATATTTCTTGCGTATTATTATACTATTATTAATTTGTACTACAAATGCTGCGCCTGTGCTACCATCATGATGCTTGCTTCCATCTGTGAATATCTTTGTCGTATGGTTATTGCAATTATCAGTATCTTCTTTTGTAGTTACCATATTAATTTCTATGGTTTTTCTGTCAGCTGGATGAAGAAGTTGTGATGGAGGCAATGGTGTCTCCATGGCAATGTCATCGGGTAGGAGCTCTGTTTTTCCAGATAATTTGGATGATTCTATGTTAGCAACTTCTGATACTTTTAAATGAAGTGGAGTGAGTAAACCTCTGCGTTTCGCTTGGTGAGTGCAGGTGGCCGGAGGCCCTTTTTACTGGAAATGAGGCATTCCATCTTAGTCCTCACGGGTGACAACGCATCTACATTTTGATTTGTAATAGAGGATAGATGTAGATGTCTATGGGCCGCTGATTTAAATGGTAAGAAGGTAGATTTAAAAATTCATGCACATATTTTGTAATTTACACACACACACACACACACACACACACACACACATAATAACTAAGGTTCGGGGAAATAGTTTCTTCGTAGTTTATATACAAGTTCAAGACATTTTTTTAAATATATATGTGCCATTTTGTACGATAACTTATTGTTATCTTTTAGGTAATGACATAATCCCGTTGCTGTAGAAATCTTGGTATTTTAGAATTAAAAAAAAACTTTTACTTTAGACACATTAAAAGTATATAAAGAAATAAATAAAAATGTTTTTTTTTTAATTTTCTTGAGAATATTATTAACTATTGTCTAAAGAATGTAAAAAATATATCTTTTATATTTTATTCCTTTCTATATATGTATATTTTCAAGTCAAAAGTATCCATATTAGTGATTTTTATAGGCAAACTGACTCTTGTGGTGGTTTATTCCGGTATAGCTGCGACTTCTATTATTGACCCATTCATTTAAATGTAAACTGTCTTTGAGTGTCTCCATCCAGAAAGAATCCGTATGATTCATACGAAAATAAACAAACAAACTTTTTCAATTTGTCTGTCCAATAATGTGAAGAATAATGTTAAGAACAAACATGAGAGCCCATTTAGGAAAAGGTAATACGCATTTCGCGAGTTTTATTGTGATGGGAAAATACCTGAAGAATATGGGCTTATTTAAAAAGATGAGTTAGAAAATTATATCTCAAGTGTTAATGATTTGATTCTAAATGTTTACCCAGCAATTGAGAATATTTCTCAAAACTATTACAAATGGATATGCGAGAGATTCTTCTTTTGATCAAATAATTAATAGTTTTCAAATATTAGAAAGAATACCAGGTAATCAGACAATATATAAATCCGTTGATACCGTATTAGATACAGAAGACGCTGTATCTAATACGGTATTTATACATTACCCACAGGAATTCCTTAACTCCTTTAACACTTCAGGACTTCCCCGTCATTCTTTAAAAATTAAAGCCGTTATTCCAATAACCTTATTGCGAAACCTGAATCCTAATCTGTGCAAAGGAACTAGACTTCAAGTAAAATCGCTTGGTAATAATGTGATTGAGAGTATCATTCTTACAGGACCAGCGGCAGTTCAGTTGCCTCATACCCTCCGCATTCCCATGGTCTCTACACATTTGGCTTTCCAATTTAAGCGATTATTGTTTCCAATAAAAATTTTGTTCGCCGTCACCATTACCAAATCTGAAGGTCAAACGGTACTTCGTACAATATAGTGAGTTTGTAGAAAGATTCTAATAATTCCACATTTTATTGAAATATCTTCCAATTCCCATACAGGAAAATATATTTAAAAAGGTAAGACTAGTGTAATAACTAATATACATAATCTTTATATATAAAAATTATGTGTCACGTTAATTGTCCGCGATGAACTCCTAAACCACTGAACTGATTTCAATGAAATTTTGCACACTTTGTGCAGTTTGGTCCAACTTGAGAGATAGGACAATTTTTATCCCGATAAGTGACACTCAATATTATTTTATTACGAATTTAAGGATTTCTTATATGCAGGGTCTTCGAAAAGGTCAGAACAACGTCTGTCTGGCCAGCTAGTATTATGTAAATTATAATATAATTAACAATAATTGCATATACTATATTATTTATATTATAAACAATACTAATTTAATACAATAATATATTAATTACAAGACGCAAAGTTCAGAATTAGTTTTATTCGTATTTATACTCGTAAATAGTCAACGTTGGAGCACAATGACACTCATGAAATAAAGTAGAGATGCGGCTAAAGATGCCAGGCACGTTAGCCTTGAACATTCTCTTTTTAATTGGTTTTAAATAAGGAATTAATAGTGGCCTGGCAATAAAGTAGCTATTGTTTTATTCGCTATGGGTTGAAAGACAAGTATTATAAAACGATTTAAGTCCTTCCAGCAATTTTGTAAAAATAAACTTAAATACAACCAGTTGCCTAGCGGTCGAAATGCGACCGTTATTCTTTAAATTTTTATGTTTGCATATTGAGCAAGATTTATTTCACTCACAGTTGCAAATTAATATATGATAAATATATCTGATATTAAAAATATAAAATAACGCTTTTTTGCCGTGACATTCACTCCACAAACTATTGAAAAAGCAACATTTAAAAACGGTTAGTAGTATTTGTCACTAATTCGTCATTTGTTTCTAGCTGGTGTACTAGCCAACTTTACCCGTGCAATCCTTACGAAGGGAGACGTGTTGATGGCTCCTGTAATAATCTACGCTATCCTACAAGAGGGATGAGTCACACACCTCAATACAGATTGTTATCTCCAGTATTTGATAAAGGTTAGTACGACATACATTAGCGTGTAGTGGTGGTGTAAGAAGTGACAGAGGAAAATAAACCAAGAGATGGGTAGTAGCATCTTTCTGATAATCTGTCAAAATTATTACAAACTGCGGTTGAAAACCCGCTTGCCAAGCGTGGCAACTATTACAAAATTCTATCATGAGGCAATCTGCGGGGGATGTAAGGCTATAACGGATGTAATGGACGTACAACATACATATTATTATCTTCTTATGACTCATACATACCGCTTATATTTATCCTCAGTTACGAATCGAAATGAATATGCGTCATTATGGCTGTTGACAGATGCTCACTGCAAAGGGCTCCATTTTTATTTGACAAAATATAAGTAAAAAGTGTCTACGAAAAACACCAGCTTTATTATGTTATTTTACCCTGGTATTCTATGAGAATGTGGTCTTTCCCCGACCCTAGAACAGTCGCGAGGGGCTATAATAATAATGTTGTGCTTTTGACTATGCAGTTGTTCTAGTCTATATACCCTTTTTACTGGAGATGAGGCATTCCATCTTAGTCCTTACGGGTGACAACGCATCTGCATTTTGATTCTTTATTGAGGATAGATGTAGATGTCTATGGGTCACAGCAACCGCTTACCATCAGGTGGAGTATGTGCTCGTTTGCCATCCCATCCTATAAAACAAATGTGAAGTTCTTATCAGTAATAGCTCACCAAAGGATTACAGATTTTTTAACGTAAATAATAGTATCCAGTTGTGTGTACTTAGTGCTTGATAATGAGATGGATGACAAATGGATCAAGAATGTTTTGATCCCTATGTTATTCTGTTTTAGCACGCAATTAATAAATTATAAAATCTTAAAATGGGTTTCCATCCATCCTCTAGGTACGACTTTCCATTGACTCCCGTCGAGTTGGGGGTTGATACGTATTTTTACAGAAAAGTTACACTATTATAAGCACACACACAAAGTTACAACATGCGGAAGCGCGTAATTTTTGAGAAAAAAGTTATTGAAAATCAATTATTCTTGCATTGTTTATATCTAATCCTACAATAAAACTGACGCCATTTTTTATTGTTATTGTCAGTAGGGATGTCAATTCTTTCCAAAAAAGATCGATTTTTTAAATAGATTCGAATTGTAAGCTGATGTATCGATTCCGAAAAATTTACGATTTCTAAAATATCTATATTTTTTTCATGTTTGTATTTATAATGTAAATATAAATCCATTTTATGAGGAAAAAATCCCCTTCATCATAAAATATAGGAGGACTGATTCAAAAGGATTTCTGTATCTATTTTGAGACTGCTACGTCTCCGGCGCTGCGAGAAGAGCAGAGTCTACGCCTTAGCGTAACTAATCGCAGGCATCCCTCCTCGCCTCCGCAGCTGCGGCTTGTTGGACTAGCCTCAGCCGCTCCAGCTCGTCCGATGCCTACGATTTGTTACAGCAGGCGGAGGCTGCTCCCCCTACGCGCCTCCGGCTCTTTAAAACCACTCTAGGGGTAGGACAGACTCGTACCAGGTGGAGTCTGGGTCAATCAATTCGGTTCTTTGACATAAGTTGAACCTAACCTATTTTATTAGTTATCTGCCCTAATTGGCATTGTTAAAATAAAACAAATTTCAATAAGAGATCATTTATTATGGAATTTTTCTTGTTTTTCATAAAATGGAATCATATTTACATTATAAATGCAAACATAAAAAATATAGATATTTTAGAAATCGATTTTTTGTGAATCGATACATCAGCTTACGATTTGAATCGATTTAAAAATCGACCTTTTTTGGAAAGAATCGACATCCCTACTGACAACAATGACATTACAAAATGGCGTCAGTTTTATGGGAGGATTAGATATAAACAATGCAAGAATATTTTTTTTTAAGAATAATTGATTTTCAATAACTTTTTTCTCAAAAATTACGCGTTTTCGTATGTTGTAACTTTGTGTGTGTACTTATAATAGTGTAACTTTTCTGTAAAAATACGTATCAACCCCCAACTCGATTGAAGTCAATGGAAAGCTAAGCCATCCTCTGAATTACTTCTTCAGAAATTTGGTAGCTGTGTCCTTATGGTTGAAAGCATATCAACGAAAGTCAAATTTCTGAGAATTTCTATCAGTTTAATGTTCATCTGTTTTCTTGTCATTTTTGTTTTTTGATCGTGGTACCATATTTGAATTTTCCAACGTTATTTTCTTATTGAACACAAATTTCAGCATGTTACTAAATATTATACTACTAAACTTTGCGCAGACTTTGAACCACGGCGATCAAAATCCGGAAATAGTTTGCCACTTCCAAGATTCTTAAGGAAGCGCCTTCTTCTAGAAGGCTATATATCTGATCGGAAGTTTACTCAACTAACTTCCCATATCTTATTGTTAATGAGTGGCGATGTCCTTTCTTTTCACGATACAGGTAAGTAAATATTAAATAAAAATCGCTAAAAATGGTATTAGTGCACCTGGGGAGGAGGCATGTAAAAATATATTATTATATTGCATATTTTGTTTTCATTTATGTTTTCATATTCTATATAAAATTTGTAAGCTTATTTTTATTAATCTTTTAAATAAGTAGTATTAGATTTAAGTTTTATTTTTGTCGATTACCTTTTGTTTCTTTTATATGTTATTAATTATTTATTTATTTATTTATTTATTTAGAAAACCAACAGCGTATATAGAAAATATTAACATTAATGTAATAAACTAAAAGTATGGCCAATAACAGGTTTACCTTATATTTCTTGATGGTAGGTGTATTGTTGTTAGAAGAAAAGGAAAGAAGAAGAATCTAATAGATAAATTATAAGCAAAATTATAAGCAATTCAATGTAATGAAGGTGGTCATAAGTTTACAGATCAGGAGAGATAGTCAGGTAGAATGATATATTACATTACCTTTATATATATATATATATATATATATATATATATATATATATATTTACTTATGTATATATACATATTAAATGCTTAAATATATAAACATAATACAAATAATTAATTATAATATATATTTAATAAAATAACTTAAGTACTTATATTTATATTAGTAGCCTCAAAAATACATATAGAAAAAATAGATGAGAGAATATATGATTGTATGTGATTTTAACTTCAATTGCTCTATTTCTTAAAAGTTTTCTTGATGTAATATTTAAACGTAAGTTTAGATTTCGCAAAGAGGTCAATGTGTCCAAATTGTTCATTATATGTACGAGCAAGCCGCGAAAGAACATTGTTTCGACAGTAGTTTGAATGATGCCAGGGAGTCTGTAACAATGTAGTATTGCGGGTGCGGAATTTTGGAGTACGAAAGGTGATTCTTGAGACAAGATATGGACAGTCAATATTACTGTTTATTATATCATATAACAAAGCCATGTCAAGCAAAATGCGCCTGTGTTCCAAAGATAAGAGACCGTGCTCAGTGCAACTGTGTGTGAAAGTATCGATTTTATTCCGACAGCGAAAGTTAAGGTGATTAACAAATATTTTTTGAATACGCTCAAGGCGGCTTTTGTAGACATTGTACTGTGGAGACCATATCGAACTAGCATATTCCAAAACACTTCTGACATACGCAAAATAAACCATTTTAATTGCATTAATATTTGAGAATGGTTTACAGATGCGAAGAACAAAACCAAGATTTTTATAGGCTTTACTGATAACGTAATCAATGTGTTCGGATAGTATCATTTTATGATCAAAATTTACGCCTAAATCCCTAACACTTACTTTTCGGCTGATTTCTAATCCGTCAAAGTGATATTTATTTAGAATTGGCTTAGATTTCCGTGTAAAACTAATACATTCGCACTTGCTTGCATTAACAGTTATATTATTTATTTTGTAATATTCAAATAAACGGTCCAGGTCCTTTTGTATCAATAGGCAGTCATGTATGGTGTTAATTTTACAAAAAATCTTCTTATCATCTGCATACATGAGGTAATTTGTGTGTACAATGCACGAACCAATGTCATATAGGTAGGCATTGTAAAAAAGTGGACCTAAGTGAGAGCCCTGAGGAACACCTGTAGGTATGTTTATGTAGCTCGAACGGAAACCACCTATCACGACTGCTTGTGAGCGGTTTGTGAGATATGATTCAGTCCACCGGAGCAAGTCACCGTGAATCCCTAATATTTGTAATTTGTTGAGCAGGATCATGTGATCCACACGATCGAAAGCTTTTTCAAAATCAGTGTAGATCACATCAACCTGCCCACCTTGATCCATATTTTCAAGGACAAAAGAAGAAAAACTTGCCAGGTTCGTAGTGGTGGATCGCCTTGGTAAAAAACCATGTTGCTGCTCAGGGAAGGCACGTGAAAGCGTGGAGTAAATTACGTTATATACTACTCGTTCAAGGATTTTAGCCGCGGTGTTCAAAATAGAAATGCCTCTATAATTATTTATTTCTGTACGTGATCCCTTCTTGTGTACAGGGACTATGTGTGCACACTTCCATTGATGCGGAAATATCCCTTCACGCAGAGAGCGATTAAATATAATAGTCAAGGGGAGAGCAAGTGATTTAGCGCATCGTGACCAAAAAAAAGAAGGTAACCCATCACTACCGGCACCTTTGTTCGTGTCCAATGTTTTCAACATTTTTTCAATTATTGCAGCGTTTGTCTGTACATTAGAAACGGTGTCAGTACACAACGATTCCGTATGTGGATATATGTAGTTATAACTAGGAACACCAAATACACTCTTGAAGAATGAGTTGAAAGCATTGCATATGTCTATACCATCGGTGTACTCTGTATCTTTCAAAGACATTTTCTTAGGGTATCCTGACCCACCCCGAATGGCTTTGACGAAAGTCCAGAATGTTTTAGGATGTGTTTTGATGCTATTTTCACAACTTGACGTAAATTTATTAAAGCATTCTCTCTGAACACGGTGTTCTCTTGCTCGGAGTAACGAAAACTCATCGTAATCTAATCTATTCCTGAATTTTTTCCAACGTGTGTGAGCTATGGTTTTCTCCTTAATTATTTTTATTAAAGCAGGTGTGTACCATTTAGGATATGATCGCTTCCCTGTGTTATAACTAAAAGGCACATGTAAACGAACACAACTATCCAGTATGTTATAAAAGGTATTTGTAGCTTCGTCTACAGTGCCTGTACATAAAAGAGACCTCCAGTCCTGTTCTAAAAGATATGTATTAATTTTTTCATAATCAGCCCTCCTGAAATTTCGCCTCGGCGCAGCTGTTTCCCGTAGAGGAGTAATGTTTAAATCCAAAACTATGAAGCAAAAAGAAGGATGTGCGTGGTCCTCCTTGAGTAGCGGCGCAGCCGCAGGGATGATATTCAGAGGTAGATTAGAGAATGCAAGATCTAATGTGTTACCAGCATGATTTTTTAAAGTATTAAATTGTCTTAACCCGTGAAATGTAAGTGTTTCCATCAGCTGAATACTCGCTTCTTGTACCTCAGTAGGCCCTTTTTTCAAAGCTGTATATCCGTTTGGGTTCCAAGAAATGAACGGCAAGTTGAAATCTCCTAATACTACAAAATTATCATTTGGAGAAAGCTCTATAATACTATTAATTTTTTGTTTAATAAAAACGAGATCCGATGGCATTTGATGAGCGTCAGGGGCAATATATGCCACACAAATATGTAAGTTGGAATTTGAAGCGCACGCGCGTGAAGGAATAGTAATCCACAATAGCTCAGTAAGACCGCATACGCCGATGTCACGATACATGGCACCGAGTGTACGTCGTGTCAGTATTAATACTCCACCACCAGTACTTTTACCACTATTACGCAAATCTCTGTCAGCCCTGAACACGTCATACCTATCGTCGCATAACTCACCATCAAAAATTCCACTGTGTAGCCATGATTCTGTCATAATTATAATGTCGTAATCGTTCGTCAAAATATTTAGTCGTAATTCAAGACATTTAGTCCTAAGACCACGAACATTCTGATAATAACAGTTCAAATTATTTGCAGCCATTAATCAAAATCAAATATGTACCCAATTGTGTTAAATTTATAGTACTTTAAAGCTACACAGTGTAACAGAACTAATAATTTGTTTACGTTAGTCTTAAGTAATACGAACAACGATATATCACTTCGGCAGTTGCTAATTAATAGTGACTTGATTTTTTGTATAAGGTGGTAGAGTATAAAATTTATCAATAAGATATAACAGAATGAATCCTTAAACGATTTGAGTAATATAGTCGAGTTAACATAAAAGGATGCGAGCTTATAAATATGCAGAGCAGTTATTAAATATATATATAAATATCGCGAATGTAACAATATAGACGTGTTAAGTATTGTTCTTAGATTTAATAAATTAATATTGAACGGGTAATTATTATGAATAATAACAATATAATAGATGAATTCATGGATTGACAAAATAACATAAATTAATACATAATATATAAGACGCCAGAAAAAATATAATTGGTATTTTATTAAATATAAAGGATATAGTAAAAGAAACCATAATATATATATAGTTGTGTAACGTTCGTGAAGAATATGGATGCAACTTAGCCGCACAATTATCGCGCGTGTGACCAATACACTTACGACCAAAATTATTTCACTAATTGAGCTCCTTTTACGTGCGGTCAAACAATGATATATAATATAGACAAAATGAGATAAGAGAGACCAGTGAATTGCTTTTACAACGATGGAATTGATTAATTTAAGCAATATAACGTCCTTGAAAAGAGAACAAAACAATATACAATGTAAGATTAAATTAATTTTAAAACGTCTCTTTCCTGTGATATATGCAAAGCCGGAGATGTGTCGTTCTTCCTGACGTAGATCCTCCCGTTTTTTGTCCACACATATTGATATTGCTTAAGTTTCGCCGTCTCCCTACATTTCTTTAGTAGAAGTTTATTGCACTGTGTAAGATGCTCATTGACATATACGGGACGCACGCTGCCATGTATGGCAAGGTCTTTGGTGGTCAGTCGGTTTTTTCGAGTGCCAGAGATTATGTTGTCCTTTAGAAGACGGGATTTAAGCTTTGCAATTATATTTTTCGGGCGGCCCTGTTGTTTGATTTTCGGTGTGACACGATTAACTTCTAATATATCATTAGGAGAAATAGTTACATTAGACTGCTTAGCAATGGATATAATTATATTGGTTAAGTCTTCATCCTTGATTTCAGGAACGCCGACGATCTCTAAGTTCAAAAGGCGATCTCTTTGATTATTTGTGTTAATTTCCAATTGTAATAGTCTGTTTTCGTTAGTCAATAAGTCCATTTTATATTCTAGTGATTCGATTGCTTTTTTGTTAACAGATAATAATTCCATTTTCTTTTGAACATGGTCATATTGGTCGCAATTGAATTGTACAGAGTTTTCTAAAACTGTGATTTGCTTCATTGTCTCGTTGTACTTTAGGTCAAGAGATATGACCGACTTTTTAATCTCGTGATATTCCTGACGGACGCTGCTTAGTTCCAACATGATCTCAGCAAAGGATGCATTTAGTTTCTCAAGATCGGTTTTTAATACGAAGTCTAAATTATTTTTAATTCCTGATATTTCATCTTGAATTTCCTTTTTCCAGTCATGTAAAGTTCTACGTATCTCTAAGGTAAAATTTTTGAGAGCCTCTGAGAAGTCGTTGTCGTGTTTATGCTTTCGAGTAGTCATATTGCTAGGCTCACCTGATTTATTGATGTCAGGGTTGGAACTGTAAGGCTTGCGTGGCGTGGAATCTTTCCTTAGATGAGATAATACACAAATCTGCCACTTTCTGATTTGGTTCGGCAAACATCAAAATCCGGCGGTGTTCACGAAAATGTCCGTTTTTCACTCCTAAAATTTTTTCGTGAAATATTTGCTTATAGAAATTTACACCACTGTATAAAGCATCCTTTTTCGCATTAAATGTATAATTATATATAATATAATATTATAATAAATAGTTATTTTAAACAATATATTTCAAAATATGGACAATTGTCACCTGTCACCTTTCTTTCTTTTTCTTTTTGATTATGTCCTATATTTTACGTTTTTTTATAATTGCCTTTTTTATTGATTTCACCGCGTATGTTTACGAGTAAAGTCCTTTCAGTAGTGTCTCAAATCTGCCTTAAAGCTGCTCTCGAAACGTTAGTAGTGTCGTTAAATATATGAATACTATTTTTCTTTGCTAATATTATAAAATACTAAACTTAAGATATAATTATCATTAACTTTAAATGGTTTTAGTTAATTATGTATTATGGAAGCCATATTGTTGTACGCCTAAAGGCAAATCCGATCGCGCTTGCACTCCAAACAAGATACCAGACGACGATCCAGTGCATCGATTTTCTAATATCAGATGTATGAACATGACTAGGCCAGAGAGTTTTCAGTCCGTTGGGTGTGTCAGACAAGATACATACCCTGAACGTGTAAGTTATTTTTTCATTGCTTTATAATTAACTACCAAAAAAATGTAAGCCGCGAATGGCACCGTAAGAGAATCCACCACGAGTACTCTATATCCCGTGGGTGTAATAAATGACAATAGAGTAAATCAATAAGACACTGCGGTTGCTAACTCGCCTTCCAAGCGGCTATGGCCTTTGTAATAATGAATGAAAGAATTAATGAAGAGTTAACAATAAGAAAAAAAATTAAAAGCATAGTATAAATTTATCTTCATTGCGTTTAGCATAATATACGATTATATAATATAATCGTGTATTATGTTAAATAAGAAAAGACACTGTTAGTCAGTTGCAGTCATCCAGTTGGCGGACTTCACATGGCCTTGAAAGGTTTTATTTTCCGAAAATGCAGGTTATTTCATGTTTCTTTCACCGTCAAGGACGTCGTAAATCAGCACTTAATGTTGCTATTTACAATTTCATAAAAGCCATCGGCGATTGAAGTCAGTTCACAAACGTACTATGAAATTGAGTAAGAACGCTTAGCTAGCACGGTAGATTTGATTTAAAATTGAATTTTTAATTATTTTATTTGGAATTTGTTGTAGATAATAACGGCAACACCCACATTCGACGCCTCACCAATTTATGGTAATTCAATAAGAAACTTGTTTGAGAAAGGAAGAAAATTCGAAGGTGGCCTGTTGAAATATGAAGTGGAAGGTGGGAAAATATGGCCGCCAAGCGTGAAGACCGCCGCGAGCGTTTGTTTTCTGAATCAAAAGCCACACGAAACTCGATGTCATGATGCACGTGTGTATTTTTTTATCTTTTATGATTTGTTGCAAACATTTTTAGAAAATACAGAAAGATTACATTAATTTCAAGTTAGAGAGAAAAAATTTTTAAAATAGGTTGACATTTGTGGGAATCGTATTTTCCACAAATAGCTATCTAAACTGCAAGTGGTGCTACTCATTAAAGGGTGAGATCTTAACCATCTAAAACTGACTAGCCATTAAAAAACTCTCAAAAATTGCAGAATATGGCACATTCTTAGAACGGCCTATAAAAAAGGCTGTGGTTACTCGACTCCACAGAGTCGATAATTCATTCATGGGGAAATCTATACTCTATTAAAATCTCATCTAAACTCTATCTAAAAAAAGTCCCAGGAAATATTTAGTCTCTCTGTGACAAATTTTAACCATGAAATAAAAAAATTCTTTAAAATATGGTTATAACAATATTCCCAGGGGTTATCGTGATTGAAGATAACCGATCGCTGTCATGTGGTTGCTTATAATATGAGTTTCTATTACAAATGTACAGCTTATTTTATATATAATAATATTACTGTGGAAAATTGTCCCGCTGGTTTTCTTGCTGGTTCTTCCCAGTATAGAGATTATTTCCGAACCAGTGGTAAATTTAAAAAAAATACTTTCAATGAGAATATGACACTTACCATCAGGTGATCCGCATGCGTGTTCAACCTATTTTATAAAAAAAAAAAACTTCAATAAGACTGGAACTCGAAGGTATGATGATATAATATCAAAAACACAGTGTTTTAATTTTTTTATGTTTTAGTATATTGATTTTTTGTTCCCTAAAAACGATATTTAAAATATTATGTAGATGTGCAAGCAACCGATTCAGTTTTTCCTTTTTTGTTTTTTATTCTTTTTATTGTTTTTTAGGTATTTTTTTGAGCGTGCAACTTCTTTTTGGCCAGTATGTTTTTACAGAAAATGAAGAAAAAAAATAATTTACAACCGCAAGTGGTAACATAAACTATTGAGATATTCTTGTTTTAGCGGAGGACGGAGCAAACAGTGTGGCCGGTGTGAATCTCGCTGTAATTTGGTTCTGGAGGCTACACAATCGCGTTGCTACGGAACTGGCACGTATTAACCCCTGCTGGGATGACGATCGATTATTCTATGTAGCTAGAGATATCGTAATTGCTATACAAATGCAGATAGTTATGTACGAATTGCTGCCTGCACTACTAGGTAATACCACTTTATAACTTCAACGTTTTCAGCTTTCTTAGTCTGCTGGATGCTGATGCTTAGTAAATTTATTGAAAAAAATGTTCTTGATTGAATTTAAAGAAAATTGAAAATATTAATACCTTATATGACATAAATTGGTTTCACAAGGGATCGCTCGAAAATTGATGTTGATGTTGAGCTGATTAAAAATATTTTCAATGCATGGGAGAATTCACAGGATACTTTGGGTATATTTTGTGACCTATTCAAAGCCTTCGATTATTTTCATCATGATACATTAATCAGTAAACTACAGCACTATAATGTAAGAAGTGATGCTTTTTCTTTAGTGGCTATGTCTATAGAGCCTACACATGAAGTTATTTCTAATTAATTAAAAAGTCATCAAAGTCGATTATCGTTTGACAAAGACATCGCGTAACACACATAAAAAACAAAACCAAAAACACAGTCGAATAGTTGACGTCTTCCTTTTTGAAAGTCAGGTAAAAAGAAGATATTTGTATAGCGTGCTTATTTAATGGTTAATTTCAAATAAGTACGTGTATTGTTATTGAAAATTATATTGTTTTTGATAAGGTAAGCAAAATATGCTGAGTGATGGCGTAATTTCTTCTAACTTGGGATTCAGAGATCTATATAACGAGGACCTTATACCGCAAATCTCCATTGAGTATCCGTCGGTGTTGCGCTGGTTCCACACAATACAGTCGGGAAGTATGAAGTAAGTTAAGTAATATAATTGTATTATTGAATTAAGTTACATATTAGAAAATATGTTTGTTTGTTTGATGATTCGAGAAGTATTTCAGTCCGAGTTGCCGCATACATTTATTTATTATTTGAAATCAAAAATAGGATTCGGTAGATAAAAGAGATGCATTAAAAATAATAACACAATAAACATTTCAAATTAATCACACTGCAGTTGTGGGGCTTGGATTGACAGGCAGAAAATACGCTCTCAGGTTTGACGATGATAGTTTTTTATTTTATTTTATGTATGTATAGAATGCAATATTGATATCGCAAATATTTTAAAAATAACATTTTGTGTGTAAAAACCTATTCTATAAAATGCTGTGTGATGATTACAATACATTCCATTTTTCAAGATTTAGGAAAATAAAAACGCACCCTTGACTCTCTCACTTGAATCCAGAATTCAAATTGTATCCATCTTTATCAGCCTGTAAGTCTTCACTACTGGACTTGAGTCTTTCCCGTAGTAGCGAAGATTTACCTTAATTATAACGATTATCAGACGGACTGGCAATCACAGTTGCAGACGAGTCGCATCTTTGATTCTGTGGCCCGTCACCAGTCTACGTATTTTATGTCTGATGTAGTGAAAAATTATGACATAGGATTTTTCTGGCTATTCCCATAGTTCTTACGACACCCAAGGGTTAAAGTGAACTTATATATTTTTTTACGTCGCTAATTTGTGGCGAGAAGAGAATTTGAGTATAAAAATAAATATGTTTGTCCCCATTGCAGAATGTATGACGCGCAAGGTTACTTCTTGAAACAGATTCCAATCGCAAATCTGACTCTTAGAACTGGCTACTTTGCTGTGGATAATAATATCGATTACATGACACAGGGCAGTTTTAGACAGGCATCCGCTAGATTTGATTACGCTGTTGATCCTGAAGTAAGTTTTTGTTATAGTAAACTGTACTACGTTAAAAACTAAATACGTCGCAATACAACCTTACTACCCGTGCTTTTTATAGTATATCATAAAACGTGACCCAGTTACCGTTAAGTAAATTGTTTTTAATTATCATATACTTTGCTTTTTTGTATTGGATTTATAGAATATTATATATAGAATACTATTTAGAATATTATTTCCAAACAGTACTATGTTTGTAGAAAAATAATGACTCTCCAAATTAGGTCAGACACATCATTTTATTTTATCATTTTATATTAGGTTTTCATTTTAATACCTTTAATATAAAGGATTTCCGCATAGTAACACCCGATTATAATATTTTAAAAATATTGACGTCTGACAAACGGAATTTCACGTCGAATAAATAAATATATTTTATTTTATTTCTAATTTCCTATTAGATCATGAGATTTTATTTAATTTCCGATTTTTAACTGGATTATGAGCCTATTAATCTGGCAACTCAACGTTTTAAAATGGTACTATGAACTCACTTTTACGCTTATAAAAAATGACACACTGTTTTCCTTCACCGCCGAGTACATGGCAAATTATACAAAAATAGCAATTCACCAATGATTTCTTATGTTTACGCGAACAGTACACATTGAAATAAAATAAATTTCTACGAATTTTATTGCGAATATTACCTTATTTTAGAAGAATTTTATAGAAGAATGTAAAACAACATCCATGATATAGGAGAATGTAAAACAAGTTAACATACGCGATAAAATTCGTATAAAACTAGTTTTATTTAAATTTCATTAGTACCAACGGAGAGCCAACTCTTTTTCACGCACTATGTTTACGACACAAAATAAAAAGACCACTATACTTGTAAGAAGCGCTTAAGTGTCGTGTACTCTCTTTATTTTGTATTTACGGTGAGCGTTTAGCCCCTTCGCTAAAACGACTTATGTTTATTTGTTATAAGATGTTTTGTTCTTAAAGACTAGATTAACCCTTCTTAAATTATCATCTTTGTGTTTGGTACATCAGTCATTCCGAGAAATTAATAATTATACTCTCACAAGGGCATATATCATTGAATTGCAGCAGTGTTTCATATTAAGTGTGCTAAGATTCACTGGAGACCTAATTGTTGTAAAAATAATTCTATTTTGATCTTAAAATATTTTCTGTGATAATATAAATGTGAAAGAAGCGAGAGAGCTGTGTAAGGATCATGCCAAATGGCAATCTGTAGTCTCTGCTAATTTAATTCGCAGACATGTGGATTTCTGTATGTATCTTTTCGTATCTATTATGTTCATCACAAGCCCACTGCTGAACTTAAACCTCGCACATAGATTGTCATTGCCTTCCTGAACCTGCGGGTTTCATCAGGTCGTCACTCCATTTAATGGTGATCTCCCAACCAACTGCCACTCGACGACCTTCCTTCTAAATATAATGTTATTAATGTAATGGTAATACTAAAATAGCTAAATTTTAATCAACATTTTTGATTACTCTGTTTGCAAAATTTCATAAACTGTCGCTTACTTGTTATACTATTTAGCTTAACAAGAACTGTAGCAATATAAACTCTAAATTACTTTGTTTCAGTTAGGAGAGAACGGTCTCGGTCCTCACCAGCGAGCACTTGATATATTAACGAACGATTTGTCCAAAAATCGTTACTTTGGATTTCAACCTTACGTTAAATACTTAGAGTTCTGTTTGGGACGGTCTTTTATGAAATTTGAAGATTTAGAATATGTCATGGACCCTGAAGTACGTTATTTGATTATCTTTGTTTGTTTCCCAGGTCTTTTACTTGATAACAAAGGTTTTTTTTTTCATTTCTTTCGAAGTCTTATAATAATAATCCCAACTGTCTATCTTAATAAACTTTAAGATAGTTGACATAAGTTTTCGGTGTTTGATGTTCCCTAGATGGACTTTTTGGTTTGGTGCCATTAGATTGGTTGCACCAAGCGCAAACGTTCGACCGAAACAGAGCGAACTCGTTGGAGTTTGAATTATTCATAATAGTCGAAGCAACAAATAAAAAGAACCTTAGTTTAATACGTAGATTTTGATAGTTTGATATAAACCAGGCTTATGTGTAAGAGTAATAGCTTATCCATTTGTTATGGTTTTGATTTACTACACAACCATCGCCAATCAGCGGGTGAATTTGGCCGAATCATCTACCTCTATTATCAACAACTGTTCATATCTCCAATAAACTTATATTAAGTTTTCTTTGAAAACCTACTCGGTGTTTTAACAAAACATAGTTTTTTACCAGTATAGGGTTAAAAGAAGAGTTATTTTCACAATATAAGGGCCTTAGCTGTGGTGCCAAGTTATCGCGAAATTTGACAATTGCTGTAACTCTATATTTTATATTTTGTTTTTGACTCTAGTTGAGACCTGAGACTAATTCTACTAAAAATACTACTAGGCTCTAATATTTCTAAGAAGTCAGAATGTATTTTTGATATTCGACTGCTTCGTTGGTAAAGTGGATACGAATCCCTTGTCGTGTCACAAGTCATCAGAAATTCTCAGTAGGAGACTGGAATTATAAATTCGGCGGTGCTTCACCCAAGAACAGAACGGACTTGCGCATACACTCGCATACTATAATCCTGTCTTGCGTGGATTAGATTATAACAATAATCTTTTAACTGATATGTATGATACTGATGATACACAGCTATGGCTTACCAGTGAATTCCTTTAGCCGTATAGAATGCGCCTAAATTTATTATTAGAAAATACTTACAAATACTGCTAAATGTAACTGAATAGCTATATATTTATTAACAGAGAATAGAAATGCTTAAAGAAGTATACGATAATTTAGAAGACGTAGATCTTCAAGCTGGTCTATGGATCGAGAAATTCGTAAAGGGAGGTCATGTGCCGGTTACTGTGTATTGCATTGTGGTCGAACAAATGCTACGTACTGTATCATCTGACAGACATTGGTACGAGAGACCGAATAGACCGAACGCTTTTACTTTGCGTGAGTATATTTTTATTATTATTTAAATCTTGCTATATTATATTTCTTATGTTAGAAAATATTAAAATGACTCTTTTGATAAATTACGGTTAACTTGAGACATATTAATTTCAATTTGATATTGAAATTAGTCTGGCAAATCCTACACATCGATATAGTGTAGTGAAACTGTTTGGATTTGACGACGAGATGAATTTTAAAATCTAAAAACTTTAATTCATTACTTGAGGTTAAAAAATATTCCTACGACATCACGCTGATACCCATAAACAAGTTTATATTCGAGATTATATTATTTTTCATAATTTTTTCTTATTGTTTTAAAGATTTCCATTAAGATAAAATAAAAAATATATATAATAAATAAAAAATCGTTCAACATGAAACCCAATGCTTGAAATCGACACAAAAATCGTTCAACACGTGTTGAACGATTTTTGTGTCGATTTCTGAAGCATTATGAATCGTGAGGATTATTTTATGCTTTTCGTATAAGCACTTCATTGTGATCATCTTTCAGAGCAACTTCTTGAAATCAGAAAAATCACTATAGCGAGAGTTTTGTGTGATGTCGGGGATAGTGTAACTCACATACAACGACGTGCGTTCTTAAGAATTGGACCAAGGTAATTAATTAATTATTGTATGATGCTGCTATTTTAAGATAAATAATATAACCTTTAGACAGTGTAGAGAATTTAATATAATATACTAGTGGTAGTCTTTGTTTTAAAAATTGGAGATTCATGATTTTTTTTATAATGCAATTTTACTTATTTAGAATCTAGTGCTTGATCAAAATTCTACGTTTTTTAAGCGACAATAAAGAACTAGATAATAAATCGGTACTTAAATATAATAATATATAGTATGTGCATATATACTCTTGATACTAAGGTTGTAATCGGATAAAATTGTGTGTGTGAGTATAGAGAACCGGTGACCCTTTTTACTAGTCCTTAGACATTGAATTTAAGTCCTCAGGGGCTCTTATATATAAGATGTCACAGCAGTTTAAATCGCTTAACAAAATATTTATGAAATATTATGATATGGGCATATTATGATATGATATCTCTTTTACAGCAACCCTCTATGCGGCTGCAATGAGATCGAGGCGATAGATTTCTGGGCCTGGGAAGATAGCACTTGCAGCAGTGATGGTTCATACAACGGCCCAGACTTTAAACAGAAAAATCAATAATTTTGCAGAATATGTTATAATATTATAATATTAAAAAAAATAATGATTTTGTATTGTTGTTTTTTATTTAACCCATATTGCAAATTTTAATAAATAAAATAAAACTTAATATACATTTTTGTACATGTTACATTTGAATATTAATTTTAATTTTTGTGGTTATACACTTTAATAATATTTTATTATAATATGATAAGAAATTGAAACTTATTGAAATAAAATAATAATAAATTTTAAAAACCATTAAAACTTCCTTATTGAAACACCTATTGGTTTAGAAGACCTATTAGCGTTTTTGCTCAAAACAAAACTGTCAATCAATTTTTGCGGGGGGAAATCTGCGCACACATAAGCAATTTTCTAGCACTATATAACTCATACATAACAAAATAGAGAAGTAACTATTTAACACATATACACATAGATACATTTATAACAGTATCGCTCGGTGACAGTGACAACTCAGATACAGGCTCAGATCAGTAGCTCAACCGATCTGCATATTGTACGAGTATGAGGGCGAACGCCCTGTGTTGGTAAACAAATCCGAAACAACACTATGGTTACTATTGTAATTTTTAAGTTTCTCGGAGATTACAACAGAGGATCGCAAATTTGATCTCGGAAATACATCAGGATAGCATTAATTGTTAAAAATAATAAAAGTGTGAGAGCGGATGTTCAACTTGCTCTCTAGTTCACGCAATTAATCATTATCAGTGTAATAAGACAGCGTCACGCCCTACACATTCAGTATAGAGAAATTACAGTTCGACCACATCGTAACACGTTCCCGCCACGATCACACACCAGTGTAACGTGAGGTACGTAATTACGTGATAACACCAAAGTATGCAAACCAACAGCAACACTACTTATCTCACTGTAACACAGGGCAGCCTCTCAGCAACATCAATCCTCCTTGCCTGCACTAGAAGAAAAACAACAAGGAACAGAACTACGACAATATCTTAGCACTTGTAGAATGACTACACTCGTAGAATGACTTAAGCGGAGTCTTTCGCGCTCTGCACCTACACTGAACTTTATACTACACAAACGAGTGGAAGGTGGTTCTCAAAATATCCTCAATTCAAACTCGCCAGCATGACGCTCCACTGAAGTGACGCAACCTCTCGCTCACTCTCGATCCAACCGGTATTTCACAGACGCGCCTACAAGTTTAAAAATAAATATATAGCAATAAGAAATTACTTGAACATGGAAGGTTTTTTGGTATATTTGACGTGGCAGTCTCTTTTTGCAGATTTCTATTCAGCCGCGCAAGTATTTTTAGTCTAGTGAACAGTGCGGCTGCAACTAGTATTTATTGTACGAATAGGACCTCGTGGACTTTTGCTTTGACAGAGAGGAACCCCTGCGTATAGCTACACCTCTCCGATTTACCGGTGGACCGTGTTGCTCGTTGCATATTAGTTTCGATGTTGAAGAAACTTTTCGTTTTACATCTACTAATTTGATATGAACGCGATATGCTTGTTAAAACAGTTTATATAATTACGACTCGTTCAGAAATTTTGACAACTTAATATGATATAGAACACACGTGTTGCAATTCTATTAGTTACCGGAACAATATTTTAGTCGCATCACATTTCATATGTGGTAGAGCCATACTGCAGCTATATTATGGTTGTAGCACGAATGGGTCGGCTCGACCGGGGAAGGACCACGCTCTCAAAGAATACCAGCGTAAAATAGCAACTTAAGGCTGCTGTGTTTCGTATGGTGAGTGTAGAGAACTGGAGACCCTTTTTACTGGAGAAGAGGCATTACATCTTAGTCCTCACGGGTGACAACGCATCTGCATTTTGATTCGTAATCGAAGATAGATGTAGATGTCTATGGGCCACAGCAACCACTTACCATCAGGTGGACTGTGTGCTCGTTTTTCACCCTTATCCTATAAAAAATACATTATCGATGATAAAAGGTAAACGAGGTACTCCCACGATGCGAGGTTGCCAAAGTAAATACAAATTATTAAAGGAGTATATAATATAGGTCACGCTTTAAATACTTTATACATTTTTGTACTGAATACTACTTAGTGTGGCCAATATTTATATACATTAAAATACTTATCCTTATAAAGAAATAGTGTAATAATAATAAACTTGTGTCGGAACATTTTTACTGAAGTCGATTAATCAAAAACAACTTAATTCAAAGTGCACACCACTACACATAGGCCTTCCATGGATTGCCTCATCACCTCGACAATAAAATTTTTCGCCTCTAACATATGCCAAAAATACTGAATGGCCTCGTAGGTGGCGAAAAGCTCTCTATCGTACGGCGAATATTTTTGTGGAGTAGAACTCATTTTGAGTGAGAAAAATGCAAGGAGTTGCCACGTGCCGTTTTTATACTACTCCAATACCTTACCTAAGGCTATATTTGAGGCGTCTGTGACAAGAGCAAGCTTGGCATGAGAATCAGGGTGAGCCAGTAAAGCTGCTTCAGATAAGCTTGGCTTACAATCTTCAAAAGCTTTAATTGCGATGCCTTTTAAATTTATTTGTTGTGAACTTTTTGTAGCTCTTGCAAGTAATGCATTTAAGGGAGCTTGAATGCGTGCAGTATTAGGCAAAAATCACCGGTAGAAATATATCATGCCCAAAAATCTTCTGAGTTAGCGAAAGTTCTTGGGCGAAGAAAAGTCTTTAATCGCCTGAACTTTCTCCTTAAGAGGCTTAATACCATGGTTTGAAATTTCAGAACCCAAAAATGTTACTTCAGATGCACCAAACACACATTTGGAGATTTTATTTATTTATTTAAGCTTTCATGCACAAAGTTTTTTTTTTATATAATAAGGGTGACAAACGAGCACACAGTCCACATGATGGTGAGTGGTTGCTGCGGCCCATAGACAGCTACATCTATCCTCTATTACAAATCAAAATGCAGATGCTTTGTCACCCGTGAGGACCAAGGACGGAATGCCCCATTTCCAGTAAAAAGGGCCTCCGGCCACCCGCACTCACCAAGCGAAACGCAGAGGTAAACCTCTACTTCACACTGGTATTCTGTGAGGTCGTGGTACTACCCCGGTTCGAGCCGGCCCATCCGTGCGACAGCAAAAGCTGCCGCGTGGCTCTACCACTATATTGTACATATGGCGGACTTAATGCCGTAGGGCATTCTCTCCCAGTCAACCATTAGGCTAAACAGAGATATACAGACAAGAGGCGGTGCAGCAGTAATCAAAATAGAAAGCGCTAAAAGAAAACAAATTGTCTATGCATATATACATATATTTATACAATTGATCAACATCCCGTACTCCTTCAGTTGGTTAAATATCTGACTTGACGGTGACGGCTCTGAGTCGCTTCTAGAAAATATAAAAAAGTCATCCATGTAACAGTAACAAAAAGCAAAAGCACGCGTGACCTCATCCACAAACCTTTGGTGGGTTTGACTTCCATTCATCATTCATCATTACAGCCCTTCACAAGTCCACTGCTGAACATAGGCCTCCCCCAAGGAATGCCACAAACACGGTCGTGAGCCACCTGCATTCATAGACTTCCTGCATATCTTACCAGGTCGCACTCCATCTAGGGGGGGTTCTAATGCGGATATCCTCATATCTAAGATAATCACGCAGAGAAACCCCAAGCATAGCCCTCTCCATAGCTCGCAGAGCGACATTGAGCTTCCTCATCCGGCCAGCAGTCAAGGACCACGTCTTAGTTTCATATGTCATTACTGGCAACACGCAATGGTTGTACAGTCTCGTTTTCAAGTTTTGAGGTATACCTGACGAGAAGATGAGCCGTAATTTCCCGAACGCTGCCCAACCGAGTTGAATCCGTCGATCGACCTCTCGGTCAAAGTTGGACTTACCTAGTCGGACTATTTGTCCCAGGTAAACATACTCGTCAACAACTTCGAACTTAGTGCTCCCAAAAACTACCGGCATAGGTGTGACAAGGACATTAAACATAATCTTTGTTTTGTCCATGTTCATTTTAAGATCTATCCGTTGGGAAACACTATTCAGGTCATTGAGCATAGTGCTTAGGTCCTCCAGCGATTCTGCCATAAGGACTATATCGTCGGCAAATCGAAGATGAGTGATATACTCGCCATTGATGTTAATACCGTATCTTTTCCAGTCCTGACGCTTGAAAACGTCTTCCAATGCAGCGGTGAATAGTTTCGGGGATATGACATCCCTGTATTATACCTCTCTGCAATCGGATAGGTTTCGTACTCTGGTTCTGTACTCGGATAGCCATCGTAGCCCCACTAAACAAGCACTTCAAAACTTCGATATACTGACAGTCAACTTGGCACCGCTGCCCAAATTTCGACGGATCAAAGTCTTTCTCATAGTCCACATACGCCAGACATAGTGGCAAATTGTACTCCTAGGACTTCTGTACAATTTGCCGAAGGGTATGTATGTGGTCTATGGTGCTAATGCCTTTTCGTAAATCGGCTTGTTCGGGAGGCTGGAAGTCGTCAGTTCTGCGTGCTTGACGATTCGTAATGACTCTCGAAAACAGCACGTAGACGCGGCTCAGAAGGGAAATTGGTCTGTAGTTCTTCAAGAGAGCGTTGTCGCCTTTCTTGAAGAACAAGACCACCGCAATTCTGCTCCACGCCTCCGGTGTAATGCCACCATGGAGGACGGAATTAAAGAGCTTCTGAAGGACTTCAAGTACCGGTTTTCCACCCGCTTTCAGAAGCTCCGCAGTAATTCCATCCTTGCCTGGGGCCTTGCCGTTTTTAAGGTGCTGGAGAGCCATTCTAATCTCGCTGAGACTGACGTCCGGGATATCTTCGGAATAGTATCGGATGAGACTCGCTCTTGGATCGTTACTCACACTTGCGTGTGACTTCAACGATGATGTGTACAGCTGCCCATAGAACCACTCAATCTAACTCAAAATCTCAGGTTTCCCGGAAATGACGCTGCCACACTCAGTCTTTAGCTTCGACAGTTGGCTCTTTCTGGCAGACAGATCTCTAGCAAAGACTTTGGAGCCCTGCTTTCCCTTGATCGCTTCTTCAATACGAGCTGTATAGAAGATGCGTAAGTCCCGCCGCATGCATTTGGAGATCTGTCTCTTCAGTTGCCTGTATGCTGTCAAATCTACTGAAGACTGCAGCTTCATATCACATCTAACAGCCATAAGATTAAGAGTGTGATCGGAGAGTTTTTGTGTTCTTCTGTGGCGGGTCTTGCAAAACTTAGCTCCGACAGCATGGACAGTTTCCACGAGCTTGTCATTCATATCGTCCACTGCATTACAATCTTCTAGGCACTGAAAACAGTTTCGTATCTCGAGCTGAAAGATTTCGGGACTTTGGATTAGAGCACGAGGGGGACGGAGCGTTGAATTCATTAGACGTGACCTCTCCAACTTAACGTTTAGGTTCAGTGTGCCTCTCACCATTCGGTGATCGCTGCCGGTTTTCACCCTTGCGATCACTGAGATATCACTGAACAGTTGTCGTCTGGTCGTCATAATGAAGTCAATCTAATTTTTTGTTGAACCGTCGGGGCTCGACCATGTCCACATCCTGTGGGGCCGCTTCATCAAAATTTCATCATAAAGAGTCCTTCTTTCTCCATGAAGTCGGCCAGTTGCTGGCCCTTTGGGTTCCGTTGCCCTATTCCGAATTCCCTACTTTCAGCTCACCGTTCTCTCTTGTGCCTAGTTTTGCGTTGAAGTCTCCCCCATTAACACCGTATAGTGGGTTTTGGAGGAATGCATGGCTCTAGAGATATCCTCATACATTTTCTCCACCTCCTCATCGGGGTGTGCCGAGGTTGGTGCGTAAACCTGTATGACCTTCAGCGAATACTGGTTGGTGATTCTGAGTATAAGATACGCAACCCTCGTCGACACACTCCCAATCTTTTTAACGTTATTAACGAGAGACTTGTCTACGATAAATCTGACACCTCCTTGGGACAGATGGTCGCCCTCCCGGTAATAGAACAAGTTGCCGGATTCAAGGATTACCGTGTCCTCCCCCTCTCTTCGGACCTCGGATAATCCTATGATATTCCTGCGCAACTTGTCTATCTCTTCTTCCAGATTTAGGATCTTCTCGTCAGTCCTCAGTGTACGTGTGGTATAAGTTACCAGGTCGAGTCATCGTAGGTGGCAACTGAACCTCCATCGGAGATTTTTAGCACGCCCTGCCCCGCCGTTACCAAGTTCGCCACCGTAGCCAGGAATAACGGGGCCGCAGGGAACTGGGGGCCGTCTCTTAGTAACTTTATTCATTTTGGGCGTATATTGCCATAGTTCCCACGCTTGGCGAGTGGGTCGGCATCCGCAGTATTTTTATTGCTGTTTTGCTACGACCAGAAAGATGCTGCTGCCCATCTTCTGCCTCAGTTTTCTTCTGTCGCTTCTTATGACACCCACGGGAAGACACGGGGTAGTGAGTATTCTTTCCCGCCACTGCACGGAGAGACTGACTATTGACTGATTGACTTGACTTCCATTACGTTAACTGTAATTAATGTACATAAATTCATACAAAATGAATGATTTGGTAATCGTGGTTCTATTTATATCCAATACACTGGTATCTGATTATAGGTCTTAACAAGATCTAAGGTAGTAAATATGTTACATCCAGCGATGCTGTGTGTAAAGTTATGGATGTGCCAAATCGGATATCTATCAGGAATAGACCTAGCATTAAGCAACCCCAGGATTGCCAGTCATTTTCGTTTTTGGGAACTAAATGTAAGAGAAAGGCCCATGAGCTCTTTGATGATCTGATGATACCGCTAGCAATCATTGTCTCGAATTCCTGTTTCGCAATTTTCAATTAATCAGGGTTAAGACGTCTGGGAGAGCATGAAATAGGAGAAGCTGATGTAGTACGAATATGATGTACGGTGTTATGTGCGATGCTACGTTCTGTCCCAGCCGGACGTGTAATTTCGGAAAAATTGGCTAGAATTTTATGGTACCTCGTGTCAGCAGTCGTAACCTTAACGGACGAAAGAGCATTACTTTTAACCAAACCGTTGAGTCTCGACCAGGTCCACTTCCTGTGGGGCCATTTCTGAAAGAAACAGTTAAGTATATGAGTAACACAAGTTTCACTAATAGCATTATTATTATATTTTCAATTTTCCAATAATATTGTGTCAAACTTTAATTTATAAATAAGGTTGGAAAATCCAAAATTGCACGACTCATAATGCTCATATGATCATCATACCATCATTCAGGTCACTTCATAAAGTTCAAGACATATTTAAGAATAAATATACTTACACACACACACATATATATATATATATATATATATATATACATACATATACATAAACATGGGGATGAGTCGCTCGCGTCCGTAGGCTTCGACCACCTAACCCTAGGCCCACCCTACACGTGTCCCCCGGGTGGTGCTAAACGAGCGACAAAGCCGAAACGACAGACTCGGCTCCTCGCCGTGTGGTAGCGGCGTAAAATCTACCACCCCTTATGTCGCACCATGAGCCAAAAATTTAAAGAAATGGCCCCGAGTTCCCGGCGCCCCTTTAATGGGGCAGGGGTGCGAAGAATCTCCGGGAGGAAAACCGGCGACGAGGTTCGCCACCCGTCACGTCCTGTCTCCTGGAGGGGCGAAAAGTGGATTGCGGAGGCCCGTCTGGCTACGCTGAATGTATGTGGAGCAATGAATGATAAGATGGATGAAATATGCGAAATGATGAATGATAGAAGAATAGATATGTTATGTGTGAATGAGACGAAACGAAAGGGAAGAGATGTCACTGAACATGGCATGTATACCGCTTACTGGTCTGGTGTAGACGAGACCGAGCGGGCATGCCAGGGAGTCGGTGTCATCCTTTCAGAAAGAATGGGTCAATGTGTGAAAGAGTATGAATGTGTAAGCCCAAGGCTGCTGTGGATACGAATGAAAGTGGGCTTAAAGAAGTTGTTTGTGCTTGGGGTGTACGCCCCAGATATGTCTAAGCCCACTTATATCCGAGAGCAGTTTTGGGACATGGTAAGGCTGGTGTTGACGAAATGCAAGGAAAATGAAAGTATTATTATGTTAGGAGATTTTAATGGAAGGGTTGGAGTGAAGAGGTCTGGTTATGAAAGGATATTAGGAGCGTTTGGCGATGAAAGAATAAATGAGAATGGTGAAGACCTCCTCACCATATGTGTGGAAAAGAATCTTTTTGTGGCGAACACTTTCTTTCGCCATAAGAGGATTCACATGTATACATGGGAAAGAGGGGATGATAGAAGCATGATAGATTTCATAATTGTGGATGGAAGAATGAGGAGCGCAGTGGTAGATACAAGGGTTTACCGGGGGTCCAACGTAGGGACGGATCATTACTTGGTCTTATGCCAAATTAATGGTCTATTCAAGCGTTGGCGGCATCGGACATCTGTGTCTACCACTGCGTTACAGCGTATAAGAATAGAGAGGCTACAAGATGAAGGTGTGAAAGAGAAGTATAAATGCAGACTGAGGGAAAATATAAGTGTGTTGAATGAATTTAGTATAAACGATTTAGACTTGAATAATGTATGGAATAATGTTAAAAAAGTTTTGGTGGATACAGCCACCGAAGTATGTGGTGTAAGTAAGAGAACGAATGAAAGGAAAAGTAATACGTTGTGGTGGGATGATGAGGTACGGATGGAAGTTGAAGCAAAGAAGAAAGCATGGCTAGATTTACTAGCAACCAAAGCTGGTAATTCTGGCGGTATGAATGATGAGATTGAAAGAAAAAAGGCAGACTTTAGACGTATAAATAAGGGAGTAAAAGAAGTTGTTGAAAGGAAAAAACAAGAAAGGACAGATAAGAATGATAGAAGAATATCTGATAACTTCCAGGCAAATATTAAAATGTTCTGGAAGCTCGTAAGAACTGCCAGGGGCAATTCAAAACAGCCTAGAATGAATGCTATACGAGACGAGAATGGCTGCATGCTGAATGATGAAGTTTCGAATTTAAAGAGATGGAAGGAATACTTTGAAATCGTGTTTAAGAGTGAAGAGTCGTCTGAAGTAAGTGAAATAGAAATTCCGGAAGAAGTGGAGAGAGGTAGAGAAATAAGTGTAGATGAAATAGTGAAAGCAATGAAAAGCATGAAAGCAGGTAAGGCAGCCGGATATGATAGAGTATCACTCGAAATGCTAAGGGCTGGAGAGGGTGTGGTTGCAGGCCTGCTGTACACCTTGTTTAATTTATGTTGGGAACTGAAGCGGGTACCGGAAGACTGGTGCAAAGCCGTTATAGTCCCAATATATAAGGGAAAGGGGTCGCAGCAGGACTGTAAAAACTACCGTGGTATCAGCTTGCTTAGCATTGTGGGTAAACTGTATGCTAAGGTGTTAATTGAAAGAGTTATGGAAGAAACTGATGGAAAAATTTGGGATGTGCAAGCTGGATTTAGAAAGGGGATGGGGTGTACGGATCAAATCTTTTCCATGCGCATGATTGCGGAGAAATTTTTGGCCAAAAACCAGAAAGTTTTTTGTGCGTTCATGGACTTGGAAAAGGCTTATGACAGAGTGGACAGGAACGTGTTATGGCAAACACTGACCTCATTTGGGTTGAGCGCTGGTCTGATACAGGCATTGAAGTCTCTATATAGGGACTCTAGTGCCTGTGTCAGGATCAACGGGGCTTACTCGGACTGGTTTGGCATCCATAAAGGTGTCAGACAGGGCTGTGTGGCTTCCCCGTGGCTGTTCAACCTATTTATGGACAGTTGTTTGGAAAATTTGAAAGTAGAAGAATGCGGGTTAAGAATGGGTGAGTTAACCGTCAAATGCCTTTTGTACGCCGATGATCAAGTCATACTTGCGTCTTCGGCGGCCGAGTTGCAAACGATGGTTACATTAATGAACAGGACATTAAAAGAAAAGGGAATGAAAGTGAACGCAAGTAAGACGAAAGTTATGGTTTTTGAAAGAGAAGAAAGTAAAACGATATGTGAAATAAGAATAGAAGGGGAGTTGGTAGAACAAGTAGATGAGTTTGTGTATTTGGGATGTGTGTTTAGCAAGGATGGTAGATATGATAAGGATATAGAACGACGAGTGAATGCAGGAAATAGAGTGAATGGGGCTCTACACTCTATTGTGAAAAGTCAGAATGTGTCCAAAAAGGCACGTATGGCAATTCACAATGCTGTGTTAGTGCCTACTTTAATGTATGGTAGTGAAAGTTGGGTGTGGCAGAAGAAGCACGAGAGTAGAATAAATGCTGTAGAAATGCGGTCATTAAGGAGTATGTTAGGGATGAATCTGAATGACAGAGTGAGAAATTGTTTAATAAGAGAAGAGTGTGGTTTGCAAGATGATGTTGTGACCAGGATTAAGAAAGGAATGCTTCGGTGGTTTGGTCATGTAGAAAGAATGAATGAAGAAAGAGTGACAAAGCAAATTTATGTTGCAGAGGTGAACGGCAGAATCGGGAAGGGTCGCCCTAGGCGAAAGTTTATCGACCAAATTGGCGATATATTGAAAATGGGCCAAATCAAGAGTACCTTTAACCGACGAGAGTGTATGCGTAGGTATATGGATGTGGAGGAAGCGAGAGAGGTCTGTCAGGATCGTGCCAAATGGAAGTCCATAGTCTCTGCCTACCCCTCTAGGTGACAGGCGTAGGTGTTTATGTATATATATATATATATATATATATATATATATATCTTTATATATAAAAAGTACGTGTCACGTTGTTTGTCCGCGATGGACTCCTAAACTACTGAACAGATTTCAATGAAATTTTTGGTCAATGTGCAGTTTGGTCCAACTTAAAAGATAGGGTAGCTTACATCTCAATTTATAGTCGCAATACAATATTATTTTATTGAAAATTATTTGTCTATTATTTGACAGTCACAATTATCTGTTAGCTTCAAACGATTCTGTCAGATGACGATATCTGTTGACTGGATTGAGTAAATATTTAATAGATGGCGCTATGTTAAAAATACAAACGTTTAATATAAGCTACAATTTAGTAGTATAACCACCACGTGTTGCTGTAAGTATTCAACAGATAGAACCGAATTCAAAAAAAATTTACAGACTGTGTGCAGTTTGGTCCAACTTGAGAGATAGGATAGTTTTTATCCCGATAAGTGACCCTCAATTTTTTTATTGCTAATTTCAGGAGTTTTTTTGGGAAAGCAAATGGTCGTTCGGAAAGGGCAGAACAACGTCAACGTCCGAACAAATCGCCAAATGTCATAATCCTTACATACCTCTTTCGCTTCTTTCAGATTCATTATCTTTTTCATACATGCACGTCTAGGTATCCGAGTACTCTTGACTTTCTTTGAGCAATTTGCTGACATGGTCTTCGAAAGTTAGTCTCGGTCTATCTGGACACCTTTTGATATTTACTTTCGCGCTATATATTTTCTTCACCATTCGGTCTTCACTCGTTCGCTCAATGTGCCCAACCATCGTAGCACGCCCCTATAAATTTTTGTGATAAGGTCATCTTTCAAACCTGCCATATTGCGAATTTCTTCGTTTCGCTTTCGGTCGGACATGGTAACGCCGCACATTTTACGAAGAGATCGCATCTCCACTGTATTCAACTAGCTTTTATGCTTCTTCTGGCATACCCAGGTTTCGCTGCCATATAACAAAGTCGGTACCAACACTGCGTTATGTATTGCAAAGCGTGCACTCTTCACTACGCCTTGCCTTTTAACTATCGCAGTCAGGGCACCATTGACTTTGTTCCCGGCAGCGACACGCCTGTCCACATCTTCCATCCCGGCTAAAAGCACTCCCCAATTATACCATTTCACACTAGACATTCCTGATTTACCCATATTTCACACTTCGTTCTCTCTTCGTCCCTTTCAAATACCGGAACCTTAGTTTAGTTAGTTTAGTTTAGTTAGTTATATAATATATTATTTATTTATTATATAATTACTTATTATATATTTTACATAATAAGTTATAATAATTTCAATAGATTCAAATAGAATAGTATTTAATATTGTATATAATAAAATATAAATTATTGTATATTATGTTATGAAAATAGATTGAGTTAAACAGTTGATATTTTGAAAAGTTATCGTGTTTACCACCCTATGCGGACTTGATAAATTTACACCATAAGCACCTAAAACCACTTTTTATGTAGAAATAGCAATTAATCGATTTAAAAAAAAATTTAACAATCATTTATCTTTCTGACAATGTGCTTTTTATATCATTTATATGTTCAATATGATTGTTAGATACGATTTTATGTGACAAAATGTGGGAATCTTGATTTTTAGGCGCTAGTAGAACATACCTACGCGCTTTGCGTTTAAGACATGCAATATAGAGGGTTATTTTTCAAACAGTAGCCTAATTTTAAACTTAAATTCAAATATATAAATAATGATATACCGTTATTGCAGTTTTTGAAAATACGAGTAAATAAGACTTCTACTTTTATTTGAAATTATCCCAAATTTAACATGATTTATGGGAAACGTTTTTGTCTACCGATAAACCCTTACGAATGTGTGCGTGCGTAATAAAATCATTAAAAATAATCCATTACCACGAATTTTGAATTTAAAAGATTAAAAGGACGTGTCGCCTATCTTGATCGGTTGGTTCGTCCTATCTTACGACAAAATTTTATTTACATACATACACACAAACACACACACACACACACACACACACACACACACACACACACACACACACTGCCAGACGTTTAGCCGGATATAGTCGGAATGGCTTTCTAGGACTTCAAAACTTAGAGATCAGATGAAAACTCTCATTCTTAAAATCGGATCGAAATCCATAACTTACTATTTTTGAAAATTATTAGTTTTCAAAGCAGGAACTTACAAAAAGAAAATTGTAAAAATTGTAATATCATTTATAGCTAGACTACGTAGCAAACAAACATACTCATATGCAAGTTTCTACTTGTAACGTAAAAAATGATACTCTAGGAAGGATATAGTCTGACTGTGTGCACGAACTCGGAAAGACTTACTTTAACCTGAAAGTGAATGTCTTTTGTTAAAATCTTAGGGATCTGTACAACAAAATTTCTTGCTTCATAATAGTTTATTTAATAAGATAGGCCCGAAGAGATTTGTAATTGGATCGTAAATCCATTGTAAAGTTGAAGCAAAAGTCGCGGGGACTGTTCGCGTGTGAAATTGGAAAAGATTTAATTTAAACTCGACTCAGAAATTAATATCGCATATATCTGTCATGACTTATAAATTCAAATATTATATAAGTAATGTTAAAAGTTTCAGCCTATATATGTATGTACTACAGCTGGGTACAGGTCTTTTATTTCTGCGAGGGTAACGGAGCAATAAGTCGCAACACTGCTTTATTGCGGACTTGGAGAAATCAAGTCTACGAATTATCTTATTCCTAAAGCCTTTTCTTTATATATAGCACATAGTCCACCGTAAACGGAAGCTGCGGTCCATAGATATCTAGATTTATCCTCTATTATAAATCAAAATGCAGAATCGTTGCCACCCCTGAAGACCAAGATGGCATATACGACATATACCATCTTGGTCCAAGGACGTTTCCAGTAGAAAAGAGTCTCCGGTTCTTTTCGTCACCATTTGAAACAGCAGCATAAAACTGCTATTTTAGGCTGGTTTTCTATGAGAGCATGGTCATATATGGGTCCAACCAATCGTGGTACAATGATAATATAGTTACAGCATGGCTTTATACGTAAACATGTAGGTATTGTCAAATTAACGGCGAGTGCCTAACGCCTGAATTGCCACCGCTAGTTAAGCAAACTTAAAAAAATTGATACATTTTATATTAGATTTCCTAAATAATGATTTTTATGCGATATCTAAATATTGAACCGTGTAGTGGCGGTGTAAGAATATCCACTACCGTATATTACCGTCCCGCGAGTGTTTTTAGAGGCGGCAGAGGAATACTGTAGCAGGTGATAGACAGCAGCATTTTCCTGCTAATAACTCAAAATATTGCGGTTGTCGACATGCCTGCTAAGCGTAGGAACTCTGGCAAAATCTCTCCTGTGACACAATCCATAGAAAAGGTTTATTATATTAATATTGAGAATAATTAACTAAATTTCCAAAAATGTTTATATTTATGTTTTGGCATTTTGAGCTCTCGGTAAAGAGTATTAGTGTTCTGTAATCACTATAATTTTTTCAATGTTGCGTGTTAATCAAATTTAAAATACCTCGAATCAGTGCTAGTAAATTTGGTATAATGGTGAATAATTAAGCAATGTATTTCTATAAGTTATGGATAAGTGGATTGATAATATAATATAATATAAATGTTATATAAAATGTTATTTTTGGAACGAAGTTCCTTATCGGACGGTACGGGTTTGGCGGATGGAAGGTAGGCGACAATAAGTGTAAGATGTTATCGTCACTACTCGTGGTGTCATAGTGTATTTTATTTTAAATGACTCTTCATTTTAATAGACGCCAAAAATTTATTTATTTATATTTATTAATAAATAATATAATACGTTTATCAATAGTCTCTCCATTCATACTGAGTGTTTTACGATACACAGTTAGAGTTGTTTTTTTAAATAAAGATAAAATGTTTTTATCTTTATTTAAATTCATTTAGTATGGTGAGTGTAGGGAGTCGAATACCCTTTTAAATAGAATTACATCTTAGTCCTCAAGGTGATAACGCATCTGTATTTTTATTCTTAATCGAAGATAGATGTAGATATCTATAGCCACAGTATTCACTTACCATCAAGTGAACTGTGTGCTCGCTTATCACTCTTATTCTATTAAAATGTGAAGAATAAATAGCACTCAATTGCAATCGTAGTAAACTTCTATTGAAATAGTATAGCAAAAACACGTCTGTTTATATAAAATAAGGGTGACAAACTAGTACACAGTCCATCTATGCGTGTCACTGCTATAGCCACTTCTTATATCCGCCAGGGGTGGCGGACTCCACTTATCAAACCGTCGAATATATTTGCATTCAAGTTTTCTTACGACGTTTTCCCATACCGCCGACCACATGGTACATCAGCAATCAAGATTTTAATGTCAGTAGGACCAGCGGAGAACGGTTTCTTCTTGAATAACTATTTTCATGTGTCAAATATCTGTTGTTTATTTTCATGAAAATATCTAATGTTTTTATGAAGATAAACAACTTTCCACTTGGTGAATAATTGTACGTTCGATTAAAAAAAATACTACAGCATTTAATTTTAATTAATCATGTCGCGCGCACAACCACTATAAGAATATAAAAAGCTTAAATTTGCTGAAAATAATTAATTTCTGAAAATTCAATTACTATTAATTAACTTTGATGATGAGATTACCTCATTTTGAAAGATAATTTTCTTTTATTTTAAATGTAATCTTAAAAAAATCTTAAGCGAAGATTAATTAAATTATAATACTCGTAATATGGAAAGCGCCAACTATATTTCCACTGATGAATTTCAGAAAAACAATCTAATACAAAGTAATAAATATTAATAACTATTGGTAAATCCAATTGTGCATGCCTTAAGCGCATTGAAAAATACTACGTATAGCATACATAAATCCTAAAGTAGTTTAATTACACACAAGTTTTCACTAAAAACCGTATAATTATAACTATAGTTCCAATTTTCCGATAATTTTATGTCAAATTTCTAATAAAAAATATCTAAGATAATCCAAAAGTACACGACTAATAATTTTCATATGTTCGTGAAGCGTAGCAGTCACCAAAGTACACCTTCAAGTCAATCCATCAAGTCCATAGGGAAGGTCTATTCAGAACTAACAAAACGAGGCCAAACTCGGCACACCTAGTTCTACTCATCAAGTAGTTCCAGTAGCAGTCACTGAAGTACACTTTCAGGTCACTCCATCAAGTCCGGAGGCAGAGGCGAATTTATTGTCGACGGTGCCCTAGGCTAGCCTAGGCCTAATCGACGGCCCTCTAGCAGCCATATTATATATATATTTTTTTAAATGATAAGGGTTACAAACGAGCACACAGTCCACCTGATGGTAAGTGGTTGCTGCGGCCCATAGACATCTACAACTATCCTCTAATAGAAATCAAAATGTAGATGCGTTGTCACCCGTGAGGACTAAGATGGAATGCCTCATTTCCAGTAAAAAGGGCCTCCGGCCACCTGCACTCACCAAGCGAAACGCAGAGGTAAACCTATAATATATATATATATATATATATATATATATATATATATATATATATATATATATATATATATATATATATATATATATATATATATATATATATATTATACATTAAAACTACTCATTTTGCAAATAAACTATATTATAATTTCTAGTGGCGTAGCGTGCCTTAGATGGGCCCTATATCAAAACTTGTTTGGGGGCCCCAATAAAGAGTAAAGATTTCATAAAAGGAACAAAAACGCTTGCATTGAAATAAAATTATTATATATTGATTTTAAGTTATTACTTACAATTAATACTCCTAAGAACTAAGCTAGCCAAACAATTCAAGTCAAATATACACTTTTCGTGCCTCTTGTTCGGCGAACATAGCTGATGACTTATTTTTTTTTATTTATTTATGTTTATTCACATAGGCTCATATATAAGCTCTTATGAATGGTCAAGCGAAAGAACAAATATGAGAGAAAAAAAATACAATTTAACAAATCAACTAATTTTAACAGATAACAGTTTCTATCAATATCAACATTATTTATATAATTTATAGACTACTATACTATATCTTATACATATAAATGATATAAAAAGCACATTGTTAGAAAGATAAATGATTGTTGAACTTATTAATATTTTTTTTTTATTGATTAATTGCTATTTACAAGTAAACAAGGGGTTTTTGTGGCTTATGGTGTGGATTTATCAAGTCCGGAAGGCTTGTAAACACTCTAACTTTTGAAAATATCAATTGTTTAACTCAATCTATTTTTTAATCTCTTCATCTATCATGTGGGAAGCCACTGAATGTAAATGGCAGTGTAATTTTGTTTTGTTTAGCTATAATTAATTTTTTTCGGCTCCAAAATGGCGAAATTTTCGTTGATTTGGTAGCCTTGTATGTAAATTAATTCTGTAATTTGGTAGCCTTGTATGTAAATTAATTCTGTGAAGGGAGCTAAAGCCACAGAGCAGGTTACTCACTCACTCAGTTCAACGCACAGAGTACTTTTTATATACTGGTCAGTCGCCGTCGTGAGTGGACATTGTTTCGGATGTTTGCAGCGGCTCAAAAAGATCGCTGTACAAATACACAATATTCGAATATCCAAATTTCTATACCTGATTATTATAATAATAAGAGATTTTTTTTATTACAATATTTTAAAAGCACAGAATAAATAATAGTAGTACGTACTAAAAGTAAGTAGTATCAATTTTTTTGTCATGGGTGACAGTTTGATGGTTTTCGTGTGTTGAAACCGATAGGGTTGTCGAAATGTAAATCCAAGATGGCGGCCGCAATAGGTATAAATTTTTTCATCTTGGGTGTCATTTTCATGGTTTTCGAGGGTGTTAAAGCCCATAGTGCTGTTGAAATGTAAATCCAAGATGGCGGCTGAATTAGGTACCAATTTTTTCGTCTTGGGTGTCATTTTCATGGTTTTCGAGGGTGTTGAAGCCGATAGTGCTGTCGAAATGTAAATCCAAGATGGCGGCTGCAATAGGTATAACTTTTTTCATCATGGGTGTCATTTTCATAGTTTTCGCGGGTGTTGAAGCCGATAGTGCTGTTGAAATGTAAATCCAAGATGGCGGCTGAATTAGGTACCAATTTTTTCATCATGGGTGTCATTTTCATGGTTTACGAGGGTGTTGAAGCCGATAGTGCTGTCGAAATGTAAATCCAAGATGGCGGCTGAATTTGGTACCATTTTTTTCATCATGGGTGTCATTTTCATGGTTTATGAGGGTGTTAAAGCCGATAGTGCTGTCGAAATGTAAATCCAAGATGGCGGCTGCCAAAGATAATTTTTTTCATCTTGGGGTGTATGGAGTGTAGAGAAAAGGAGGACCATCTCTGTATATGAAAAGTGTCCCTAAAAACGTGTCCAATAAGGGTGGCGCTGCAGTAGCATAGGATAAATTAAAAAAAAAGCACCAAAATTAATTAAAATAAAATGGAGAAATAAACAAGGACCTACCAATCCGCTTGGTTTTGTACTACGTAAATAATTGAGATTTTGTATACTGGTATTTTACTAACTACTCTAATCATGAATTTTTTTAAATATTTTAATTCAGCTGACTTTACTCCATTCACAACAGCTATCTTCATATCGTAGTTTTTCAGACGCCAGCGCTATTGTGGTAGGTTTTGGAACCTCTATTTTCAGTAAATAGTAGGACACTTTTCCAACTTTCGCCCCTTATAAGATGGTTCTCCTTCTACTCTACACTCCATATTGGGGTGTCATTTTCATGGTTTTCGAGGATGCTGAAGCCGATAGTGCTGTCGAAATGTAAATCCAAGATGGCGGCTGAATTTGGTACCATTTTTTTCATCATGGGTGTCATTTTCATGGTTTATGAGGGTGTTAAAGCCGATAGTGCTGTCGAAATGTAAATCCAAGATGGCGGCTGCCAAAGATAAATTTTTTCATCTTGGGTGTCATTTTCATGGTTTTCGAGGATGCTGAAGCCGATAGTGCTGTCGAAATGTAAATCCAAGATGGCGGCTGCAATAGATATCAATTTTTTCATCATGGGTGTCATTTTCATGGTTTTCGAGGGTGCTGAAGCCGATAGTGCTGTTGAAATGTAAATCCAAGAAGGCGGTTGAATTATGTACCAATTTTTTCATCATGGGTGTCATTTTCATGGTTTTCGAGGGTGTTGAAGCCGATAGTGCTGCCGAAATGTAAATCTAAGATGGTGGCTGCAACAGGTATAAATATTTTCATCTTGGGTGTCATTTTCATGGTTTTCGAGGATGCTGAAGCCGATAGTGCTGTCGAAATGTAAATCCAAAATGGCGACTGCAATAGATATCAATTTTTTCATCATGGGTGTCATTTTCATGGTTTTCGAGGGTGCTGAAGCCGATACTGCTGTTGAAATGTAAATCCAAGATGGCGGCTGAATTATGTACCAATTTTTTCATCATTGGTGTCATTTTCATGGTTTTCGAGGGTGTTGAAGCCGATAGTGCTGTCGAAATGTAAATCTAAGATGGCGGCTGCAACAGGATAAATTTTTTCATCATGGGTGTCATTTTCATGGTTTTCGAGGGTGTTGAAGCCGATAGCGATGTTGAAATGTAAATCCAAGATGGCGGCTGAATAAGGTACCAATTTTTTCATCATGGGTGTTATTTTCATGGTTTTCGAAGGTGTTGAAGCCGATAGTGCTGTCGAAATGTAAATCCAAGATGGCGGCTGAATTAGGTACCAATTTTTTCATCATCACCCATGACAAAAAAATTGATACTAGTTACTTTTAGTACGTATTACTATTATTTATTCTGTGCTTTTAAAATATTGTAATAAAAAAAACTCTTATTATTATAATAATCAGGTATAGAAATTTGGATATTCGAATATTGTGTATTTGTACAGCGATCTTTTTGAGCCGCTGCAAACATCCGAAACAATGTCCACTCACGACGGCAACTGACCAGTATATAAAAAGTACTCTGTGCGTTGAACTGAGTGAGTGAGTAAACTGCTCTGTGGCTTTAGCTCCCTTTACAGAATTAATTTACATACAAGGCTACCAAATTACAGAATTAATTTACATACAAGGCTACCAAATCAACGAAAATTTCGCCATTTTGGAGCCGAAAAAAATTAATTATAGCTAAACAAAACAAAATTACACTGCCATTTACATTCAGTGGCTTCCCACATGATAGATGAAGAGATTAAAAAATAGATTGAGTTAAACAATTTATATTTTCAAAAGTTTGTCGTGTAGAGACAATTAAGGACAAAAAGAATCTAACCTAAGAGCAACAAAACAACAAAAATACAACAAATCAAGTAATATATTTAAGATTCAAAAATATTTACAATTTTATATAACAAAAATGGAGTATGAATATGAGGATGGATGATGCGATTTACAGATTATTTTAAAAAAGTAATAAAAAAAGAGATTAGTGCCGAAGCTGAGTCGGAAGATCCAAGGTGTGCTCTCAGCGCCTGGAACGAGCACGCACGGCGTAGGTGAGAAGGCGTGGGCGTCTCTAGGCGACGACCTCCGGTGAATGTGGTAATTGCAGGATCCGGCGATTTCAGGCCAGACAGGGGCTTGCCGGATCCTCAGCGGCTTCAGACATCACAGAAACCTGCAGGATCCGGTGACTGCAGGCGGGACAGAGGTTTGCAGGTTCCGGTGACTTCAGGCGGAACCGAGGTTTGCAGGTTCCGGCGACTCCAGGTAGAGCAGAGACTTGTAGGATCCCGGCGACTTCAGGCAGAGCAACGGTTTGTAGAGTCCAGCGACTTCAGATAGAGCAGAGGTTCGTAGAGTCCAGTGGCTTCAGGCAGGACAGAGGCTTGCAGGATCCCGGGGCAGAGCGGCCCCGGGATAAGGCCTTTAGAAGATGCTTCCAATTCGAGAACTGAAGCAAGACTGAATTTCTTCACCGATTGTTCGGCTTTTATATCTTTCTAGAGAGAACGGAAAAATTATTTAAATTAAACGCAAATTTTTTGTAAATGGTCAAGAGGAAAGAGTATTTATGTGGAATTATCGAAATAGAAACAACAGACCGGTAGCAAATTTGAATATAATTTCCATGGAGACCAAATAAACAACAATAACAAAACATGTCAAATTTTAGTTTTAGGCTTGTAATAAGAAAACGGCAAGATTTAAGTGGAAAAGGAGATATTATTGATATAGGAAAAAAGGTAGCGCAACTACCCACACAAAGCCCGAAATTGTAGAGTTAAGGAAAACTAACTAAAAGATCGAAAAAAGGTAGACTTCATTGACACCAATTTAAAAGTGCTGATAATGTGAAAATACGAAGTAGAAATGATTTGTGATTGTGTTCTTATGGTTTAAAATCGTTACAGGATCCTATGGAAATAAAGGTGATGTAAAATATCCAGTTTTGAAGTGAATGCAGAAAATCGAAACGGAATGCAAAAATGGATTTAAATTAATGTAAAATAATAAGTAAGTAGCATAACACTACAAAGAGTGTTTACAAGCCTTCCGGACTTGATAAATCCACACCATAAGCCACAAAAACCCCTTGTTTACTTGTAAATAGCAATTAATCAATTAAAAAAAATATTAATAAGTTCAACAATTATTTATCTTTCTAACAATGTGCTTTTTATATCATTTATATGTATAATATGATTGCTAGATACCATTTTATTCGATAAAACGTTGGAATCTTAATTTTTAGGCGATAGTAGAACATACCTTGCGCTTTCGCTTAAGGTATGCAATATTCTAACAATACTTAATGCATTTGTGTGTTCAAATTTTAGTGGAGTGTTACACTGAGGTTTATTATTTTTTAAGAAAACTTTGGAATCATCTAATAAAGATTTTAAGGGTGCAGAAATAACTAAAGGAATGTTAGTAAAATAAGATTCAAAAGTATCATTACAAATGAGTTGGTTGTTAATTTTTAAATTAATTATAGATTCTCTTAATTTTTTATTTCCAATTTCTTTATTAATAATTTTCCAAGGAGCTTTAGGCTTGTTCTCCGAAGATTGAATTGTTTGTCGTAAATGTAATGCTTTCGCTTTATTACAAAATATTCTGAATATTTTAGAATACGATTTAACATATTGTATAAATTCTTTATTATGATTATATTTTTTGATACTATAGAGGTCATATAACTTTTTTCTACTCATACGTATACCCACAGTGGCCCAATTACTAAACTTCATCTGATTGTAACTACCTATAATTTTTGTTTTAAAAATTTTGTTAAACTCAATCTCTAATATTTGAAAGAATCCATTATATAATAAGTCTGGATGATTTTGATTTAATTCAAGAAGAGGCACTAGTAATTTAATATTGTTATTGAATTGTCTCAAATGCGATGATGTTACTGGACGACAAACTCGTGCAATCTTTTGAGATTTTTTAATTATATTATCTTTAAATGCAACTATTTGTCCACAATGATCAGATGTTAGTTCATATGCCTAGTTCATAGCTGAAGACGATTTCAGTTTTACTAAATTCTTTACTTCTATAGACAATAGTGATAGCCTTTCCTGTCCTATAGAAGTCCTTGGAATTTTTGCTCAAACACGTTCGGGGCCCCTGTAGCCAGGGGGCCCCGCATAATTGATACGGCTGATACGGCGGTAGCTACGCCCCTGAATTTCTAATATAGTTTTTCGATAGTATTATACCTGTTTTTAAAACAATGTCTGATCAGTTTTTAAGCCACGTTAATAAATTGTATTAATTAAACCCCCACATTGCTCTTACTGTTTTGAAATATTGTCTCCTTGTACCCAGATTTACATACTCCGCTCGAGTCCAGTCTAGAAATGTTAGGATATTTTAAAAGATATCGATAATAATCTTAAAATAGCTATAGAAAAATTCTAAATTTAACTTTCAATACAACAGCTTGGACTCAAGCTACTTTACCTATAAGATTTTGCTATTTTAGTGTGAGAAATCTTTCTATCCCAGAACATATTCAAAGTTTGTCAATAAACAAGTTTAAAAGTTTTATTAAAGAAAAACTGTACAGGAAGGGTTATTATAATATCAAGGAATACATGAATGAAAATAACCCCTGGGAATAGGGTGATCGCCACCATGCTGGTTCTGTGAAAATATCATTTAAAAATTGTATAAACAAAATTATTGTTAAGTGAAATTATGTTTAAAAAAAAGTCCCGCTGGGTTTCTTGCTGGTTCTTCCCAGGACTGAGGTATTTTCCGAACCAGTGGTAAATAAAAAATGACTTTCAATAAGTATTACGTAATAATCAATATTGAATAAAAAATTATTCTATTCTATTCTATTCTATTCTAGCGTTGCATTGCCTGCTTTCATATCTTCCGTGCATAGTGTCAATGACATATGTAAAATAATTATAAATAATAAAGTAGACATGTGCTTTGCAAGACAGACATTTTCGAACGCTCTGCTCCAGCGAAAATGTTCCACTGGAAGTTAACCAACAAAAACAGTGGGATATTCCGGTGTTACAGAGCGTGCAGAAAGATTCGTTTCATAATTTCCATAGTGACCAAGATCAGGCACGCCTTCTAGCTGTTTCGACTAAGGAATCTAGTCACGGGTTAGACGTTTTACCATCAAGTAATTTCAATACATTACTTGATGGGGAAAGCTTTGGTATCGCTCTAGAAATCCGACTAGGAGCGGCGATTTGTCAACTCCATCAATGCCCCTGTGGCAAGCGATAGCAGCATCAGCAAGTTTGGGCTCCACGGATTTTGATGTAAGAAAAATGCTGGTAGGTTTTCACGGCACGGTTCTTCGAATGATGTCATCCGAAGGACTCTTGTCTCTATAAATGTTCCCTCGGTCTTAGAGCCTTGAGGAATATTTAGAGACGATAGCAAGAGACCCCACGGTATGACATTGGTCCCTTGGGAGAGCGGTAAAACCCTAGTTTAAGATGCTACTTGCGTCGATACTTTGGCGGCCTCTAATCTCAGGGGTACGTCGTTTAGAACCGGGGTGGTATCAGAGACAACTGAACTTTTTTTTCATGGAATAGGGGGCAAATGAGCATGCGGCTCACCTGATGGTAAGTGACTACCGCCGCCCATGAACAACCGCAACACCAGGGGAATCGCAGATGCATTGCCGACCTTTTAGAAAGGTGTAAGCTCTATTCTTGAAGGTTCCTAAGTCGTATCGGTCCGGAAAATTCTCTGGTGGTAATTGATTCCACAGGAAGTCGTGCGAGGGAGAAAACTTCTTCTAAATCGCACAGTGGTGGACCGCCAATCATCCAGATGGTATTGATGGTAACGCGAGTTTTGTCGCGATGTGTGATGGTGAAATTGAGCAGCTGGAATTAGTCCGAACAATTCCTCAGAGCACTCCCCGTGATAGATGCGATAAAATACGCAAAGAGATGCAACATCTCTACGCAGTGCCAGTGTATCGAGCCGATCAGAAAGAACTCGGTCGTCGACGATTCGAACCGCTCTGCGCTGGATGCGGTCAAGTGGAAGGAGCTGGCACTGGGGTGCCCCGGCCCAGAGATGAGAACAGTATTCCATGTGGGGCCGAACTTGCGCTTTGTAAAGTTGCAAGCGATGTGCCGGCATGAAATACTGTCTCGCTCTGCTGAGCACGCCAAGCTTTTTAGAGGCCAATTTGGCCTTCCCTTCCAAGTGACCACGAAACTGCACACTATTCGATATGTCGACGCCAAGGATTCCGATATCGATGAACTAAATAAGTGGCGCAAATATGAGTCTATTAGAGATGACTACATATTTGTGCCATTTGGTGTAGAGAATATCGGTCCGTGGGGCCCGCGTGGGGTGAAGTTCCTAAAGGAACTCCATCCGCGACTGGTGATAAGAGGGCTGGTTCTTTTATCGCTCAAACGCTAAGTATAGCCATTCAGCGGGGAAACGCAGCCAGCGTTCTTGGTACGTAACCGCGAGAAGAAGGACTGTATGATAATTAAGTTACTAGTTTTAGTTTTTTTTTTAATATAGCTTTTAATATTGTATATTATGTTATGTAAATAAATGTAATTATTTGAATAAAAGATATAAGTTTTAACTATAATAATCATAATTTATATAGTTTAATAATTGCAAAATAATTTGGATACGAGTACACTAAACAGGTGGGCATAAATGAAAAAAGTGACGAGAGAATGAGAGCGATTTAGGAGTAATCGTAGTAATACGACGATTTTAACATTTAAAAATTTCCCCACGTGCTCCGTTTTTACCTTGTGCCCCTAGGGACGTGCCTAGTTTGCCTTAAGGAAAATTCGCCACTGTCCGGAGGTAAGGTCTCACCATAACTAAAAAAAACGAGCCCAAACTCAGCACACCTATTACTAGTCTTCGAGGAGTTCCAGTAGCATTCACCGAAATACACCTTCAGGTCACTTCGTCAGGTCTGGGGGTAAGGTCTCATCAAAACCAACGTAACGAGCACAATCTCGGCACACCTAGTTCTTATCGTCGATGAGTTCTAGTAGCAGATACCGAAGTACACCTTCAGAGCACTCCATAAAGCCCAAGACGTATCATCATCATCATCATTACAGCCCTTCACAAGTTGACTGCTGAACATAGGCCTCCCCCAAGGAATGCCACAAAGCACGGTCACGAGCCACCTGCATCAATTGAATTCCTGCATGTCTCACCAGGTCGTCACTCCATCTAGTGGGGGGACGCCCTACACTTCGGCTGCCGGTACGTATAAGTTATATCCGTACGTTAATATTTATGTATAAATCCTACGTAGTTTTAGTGAAACAAAATATTGTAATAAAAATCTGTGATTATTAAAATAATCCTGTGTCAAATATGTATCAAATTTTGTTTTTGGAATATTTTGTATTTCTACAGTGATCGATATTTTTGCTGCCTATTACTGCTGCTATAAACAAACGATACAGTAATCTACTCACGACAGCGTGTCGGTAGAGCGCGGTGTGAGCAAAGTGTATTTAGTAAAATATTTTTTTACAAGGCTGCTCTAAACACTAAGAATTACAGGATTTCTTAGCCGAAAAAAATTATTATAACCAAACAAACAAAATAAAACTGCCATTTAAATTCCATGGCTTCCCACATGGAATGTAAATGAAGACATAAATGAAGAGATTAAAAAATAGATTGAGTTAAACCATTTATATTTTGAAAAGTTGTTATGTTTGCCCCTCCATGCAGATTTTATAAATCTGCACCATAAGCTACTAAAACCACATTTTATGTAAAAATAACAATTAATCGATTAAAAAAAATATAACTTCAACAATCATTTATCTTTCTAACAATGTGCTTTTTATATAATTTATATATTCAATATGATTGTTAGATACGATTTCATGCGAGAAAACGTTGTAATCGTAATTTTTAGGCGCTAGTAGAACATACCTTACGCCCTATGCGCTTCGCGCCTAAGGAATGCAATAGGACTATATTAGCTCTACTGTTCGAAGGCGTTTTAGTCGATGCAGTAGCATCATGAGGTTTTAGTCGACATTACCCGTTCTTACTACTGCTATGCAGGTGTGTGTAAGCCATTCCACCTAAATATTTAAACTTATCGGTATGAAGCTGCCACTCGAGAACCTTTCATACCCATAAGTTGTCAGTTATTTGAACTATGTATACTTGGCCCGCCCGTTGTAATTTTAGCTTACTAATCCATTAATTGAGGTCTATCGCATTTGCCTTTTTTAATTCCTGAAATTTTATATATTATGGCTGCAGTACACATGTCTGTACGTCTCGGGTGGGCTATGCTCTCACAGAATACAACCGTAAAATAGCAGCTTAATTCTGTTGTTTCTATTGGTAAGTGTAGAGATCCGGGGACTATTTTAACTGTTAATGAGGCATTCTATCTTCATGATTAGGATTGACTTCTACATGTCTATCATAGTACATCTTAATTCAGGATAGATGTAGATGTATATGGGAGAAATCGCCCACGTATTATCAGGTGGACCGGGTGCTCGTTTGTCACACTTATTTTATTTAAAAAAATTGTTAGATAAGTCGATCGACAGAAGTCTATAAAAAATAAATACGAATCCAGAAGAACAAGCAAACCAAGTAAATGATAGCTGTGGGTCGATAGCCGTTTATCGTTTACAAAAACTTGTTTGAAATTATTATCACGTTATGTTCCTTTTCTAAAGTGCTTAAGGTCTTAGTTGACTTAGAAAAAAGGAGTTTCGACTGTATGCTCTCTTTTATACGTATGCTATCTTCGTCGATCGTAAAGTTATTTTTTTTATATCTCAGGGTTGGCACCGTACAAATTTGAACAATAAATATCACCACTAACTGTGGAATAATATTACATTAAGTTTTTAATGTAACCCTTTATATGCTATTCAAGCTTATGATATTCTTTATTTCACTCAAAAAAGTAAAACAATAGTCTTTTAATAATAATTATAGATTCTTCGAAGATTTAATACTATATATAGTGGCGGGTAAGAATACCCACTACCCGATATCTTCCCGTGGGTGTCGTAAAAGGCGACAGAGGGAAACTGAGGCAGAAGATAGGCAGCAGCATCTTTCTGATAACAGCAAAAAGCAATAAAAAACTGCGGTTGCCAACCTGCTCGCCAAGCGTGGTAACTATGGCAATATACTAATAAACGGCCCCCAGTCCCAGGTGGCCCCGCTATTCCTGGCTACGGTGGCGACCATGGTAATGGCGGCCTGCCCCGCCGTTGCCATGGTCTAAGAATATCCGGTGGAGGTTCGGTTGCCACCTACGACGACTCAACCTGGTAACTTACAACACACGCACCATGAGGACTGACGAGAAAATCTTGGAGCTGGAAGAAGAGATAGACATGTTGCTCTGGAATATTACAGGATTATCCGAAGTCCGAAGAGAGGGGAAGGATACAGTAATCCTCGAATCCGGCAAATTATTCTATCACCGGGAGGGCGACTATCTGTCCCAAGGAGGTGTCGGATTTATCGTCCACAAGTCTCTCGTTAACAACGTTGTAAAGATTGGGAGTGTGTCGACGACGGTTGCGTACATAGTACTCAGAATCACCAAACGGTATTCGCTGAAAGTTATACAGGTTTATGCACCAACCTCGGCACACCCAGACGCGGAGGTGGAGGGAATGTATGAGGATATCTCTAGAGCCATGCTTTTCTCCAAAACCCACTATACGGTGTTAATGGGAGACTTTAACGCAAATCTAGGCACAAGAGAGAACGGTGAGCTGAAAGTAGGGAAATTCGGAATAGGACAACGGAACCCAAGGGGCCAGCAGCTGGCCGACTCCATGGAGTAAGAGGGACTCTTTATGATGAACTCTTTCTTCCAGAAGCGGTCCCACAGGAAGTAGACCTAGTCGAGCCCCGACGGTTCGACAAAAAATGAGAATGAGTTCATTATGACGACCAGACGACAACTGTTTAGTGATGTCTTAGTGATCGCGAGGGTGAAAACCGGAAAAAAGTTGGAGAGGTCACGTCTAATGAAGTAAACGCTCCGTCCCCATCGTGCTCTAATCCAAAGTCCCGAAACCTTTCAGCTCGAGTTACATAACCATCTTCAGTGCCCCGAAGATTACAATCCAGTGGATGATATAAATGACAGATATCACCCGAGTAACTAACCTTCCAATAATTTTACTCTCAGATAACTTGGTCTTACTCTCAGATAACTTCGTTTGCGTTTTCCCAACATAAACGTGGAGTAGCTAATACTGAGTATTGTTACTATAGGGTTTGTAAATCAATAACAAAGGTAACATTTGATAATACCCTGATGTCGGAGACTTTGATTCTTAACAGATATGGGTAGAAAAGAACATCCATAAGTATTATACACAAGGAACCAGTTGAATTTTATTGTTTATCAAAACTCAGTAATATGAAGCCAAAAATGTTGGTAATTACGATATTAAAATTATTGATAAATCTTTGAGTACATATATTATCAAACAGTTTTTTTTTAAATATTAACTGTAAATTCACAGTTGTGGAATGTTATCTCACTTTCCTTTTGGTAATGAGTTTTACAAATTACGCACACTCTTATTATTATTAAAAATAATTCTTATTATATAATTAAACATACTTTGATTTTCATCGTATACGATTTAAACAACACAACAGACTTTGGCATATTATGTCAACTTTAGTTCCCGGTACGAATAATGATGGCGCTTCAAGTCGGCACAAACATTTTGCAGGGTATAGCCAGCGCACTTGTAAGTATAGAGGTCAGTAACAAAAAGAGCTAAAGGCAAGTAAACAGTTGTTACGAACGGTGGTTATTCAGCGTTAACGTACCGATCTACATTGTATAAACCTAACCATAGACAATTTGTTCAGTGAATTAATAATAGTTTTAACGATATTTGATTTTATTAACTGAATCGATACTTTAAACAAACACGAAACATCTAAATACAATGAATGCAAAAATAAACAAATCAAAAAATACCAAAAATTAACGAACAATTTAAATATCAAACACCCATATCAACGTCGGTACGGAACGGAACCGTTGACCACAGACGCGAACAATAAACAACGCACGGTTTATATTCTGTCAAAGCAAACACTAGAAGAAGCTACAATAAAGGTATTATCGAAGGGTATGAATTTCGCTGTAACACCGCGAAGAATCCCGTACGAAGAAACTATCTGCAGCGTTAAGGATTGTCTGTTTAAAAATAATGTACGGAAGGAAGGTTTGGAGACCATACGTCAAGACATAAATAATTAAAATTGATTTATATTTTATAAATAAAATATTCATTTTAATTATGATAGCTTTTCACAATAACCAGGCTTTTTATTATATCAGTTAAATGGTTGTAAAGCCTTAAAGCCATGTAGTAGGGACAGTTTTTATATAATATGGGATTTGTGGCTGGATCCATCAGATTGTAACCACAGTGACGCACGCCGTATTGACTGGGTCTACCTCAAATTCTAATGTATACTCTACCTCTAAAAATAATGAGGATTTTCCTAACAAAGCGGCATAATTCAAAAATGTACATGCACGTTGCAGTTAATAAATAATATCTAGGAAATAAGCTTTGACATAAATCTCTTGGAGCTGCGAATGTTATGATTCTGAGGGAACGCTTTTGAAGCACGGATACTGCATGTATCTTGGTAGAGCTGCCCCAAAATATGATACCGTATCATGTTATTCATATTATGTTATTCAAGTAGCAGCGTGGCTGTTGTACGCATGAAGCGCTCAATGCTCGTTTGTTTCCTTACTTAGCTCCTTGCAGGGCATATCAAAATCTGCTCAACTTACTCACTACGTTCTCTTTAATCTGCTCAACTTACTTAATATGCTCTCAATATTTTCTCAAAAAATTGAGTTCATTGTTATCCCGAGGAGCGAAGATGTGCGTACTTTCTCAATATTTATACATTGGTGAGATATAGCGGGTGGTACTTCAGATCTCTGATTTGGGCCAAACTGCATTAATTTGGTCTTTTCAAAATTTAATACTAAACCTAATACCTCTAATTCGACGACAATATTTCTAAGACATTGGACTAGTTTCCCTGCAAACTACTGAGTTTTTTATATTCAAAAGTATTTAGCATCCTAGGACATCACCATGCGGTATAGATCCTGTTACTGTTGCAGTGGACGAGTTTATTTCATTTATCACTTTGCTATTTTCATTTAAATGAGATACCTATATATGCTGCTTTATATTCGTAAGATAAGAACGTTCGTGCAGCTTCCCTCGTTATCCTAGCGAATTTAGGCTTTCTAGCGAGGGGCCATGCAAACCGCGATCATATGCTTTGGACATGTTCATAAAAATAGCTATAGTACATCTTCCTTCATTCATAGTATTTAGAATTTCTAAGATTCAGTCAAATAAAGAAAATAAAAAAATCGGAGAATAATTTGTAGTATAATATACAGTTTTTTTTAAAATACAGCATTTAAATACATACAGTATTTTAAAAAAAACTGTATAATATACTACAAATTATTCTCACATTTTTTTTGAAATTACTAATAGTATAATACGATGAGTCGATAATTACATAAAGTACTTTTATCGTCTTTTCTAAAACTAGGTATTATCACGTTTAAAACAGGTTCAAACAGGTTTTCTTAAATTGTAATTAAAATTTTTATTGATGTAGGCTAAGTTAATGTTTTCATTGTTTTAAAACATGGCCTTGGTGGAATAAAATAATTAATTTCACCATTTTATTCTAAAGGTGTTGTAAGAATTTAGAAATGCCAGAAAAATCTGATTTCTTCAGATAGATGATGATCCATATCGTTTAACACAGACATAATATTCGTCAACGGTGCAAAGGCGGGAGACGTCTGATACTCCTGTCATCAATTTTTTTTTAGAATTGGAGTTGGCCTTAACTTGCCTTAAAAACTATAAAGGAAAATTCTTCCTATAACTGGAGGTGCTGGTGATGATGACGATGATGATGAAGATTCAAAATATGTCTACGGACGATATACATACATTTTTGGTAGAGCCATGCTGCAGTTAAATTAGTAGTATAGTTGTAGCACGTATGGGTGGGCTCGACCGGGGAAGGACCACGCTTTTACAGGATACCAGTGTAAAATAGCAGCCTAACACTGCTGTATTTCGTATTGTGAGTTTAGTTTAGATAGGATACCTATTTTACTGGAAAAAAGTTATTCTATCTTAGTCCTCACGGCTGACAACGCATCTGCATTCTAATTTACAAACTAAGAAGCCACGCGGCAGCTTTTGCTGTCGCACGGATGGGCCGGCTCAAACCGGGGTGGTACCACGACCTCACAGAATACCAGCGTGAAGTAGAGGTGTACCTCTGCGTTTCGCTTGGTGAGTGCAGGTGGCCGGAGGCCCTTTTTACTGGAAATGAGGCATTCCATCTTAGTCCTCACGGGTGACAACGCATCTGCATTTTGATTCGCAAACGAGGATAGATGTAGATGTCTATGGGCCGCAGCAACCACTTACCATCAGGTGGACTGTGTGCTCGTTTGTCACTCTAATCCTATAAAAAAAAACTAAGATAGATGTAGATGTCTATGGGCCACAGCAACCACTTACCGTCAGGTGTAATTCTATAAAATTATATTTCAATTCTACTTACTTACCCTTTTTACTGCAAAAGAGGCATTACATCTTAATGCTCACGGGTGACTACGCATCTGTATTTTGATTCTTTATTGAGGATAGATGTAGATGTCTATGGGCCACAACAAACACCTACTAACACGTGGACTGTGTTGTCACCAATCCTATAAAAAAACATACCATCATATTTTTTTACACATTTCGCGTAGTAGAGACACTGCATGTGATAGCTAAACTAGAATTTACTGATCAGGGGTGTAAGAATATCTGTACTCTGATGCTTAATTGACGATAGTCATTATGGTAGAATTCCCGGAGGACTTTAGCAGTATGCTCAACAACCACGAATTCTGAAAATGGGTAGATTTTACGATTAAGATTAGACATGACAAAAATCATGTCTAACTTCCATATTATAGCTAAACCGTTAATTGTCCTTGAACGAAATCCGATTTGGTAAGTTCAACTTCGACCAAGAGGTCAATCGAAGTATACTACTCGGCTGCGACAAATCTTCTTATTCGATATATCTCAGCGCCTTAAGATAAATCATTCAGGTGGTGGTTGTTCCCTGTTTTAGGTTACGCAAATATAACGTGGTCCTTCACTGCTGGCCGTATGAGGAAGCCCAAAAGTTTCTCTGCGAGCGATTGAGAGGGCTATGTTTGAAATTTCTCTAGGTGCCGAAATGAGAATATCAAGAGTAACTGACATAGCCCAGTGGATCAGCAAGTTGAATAGGCAATTAGCTAGCTATATAGCTCGAAAAAACGACAGCCAACGACATACGCTATTGATACACGCTATCAAAGGAAATATTTTTTTAAATGTTTTGTGAATATTAACAAGACCAGTTTATAAACGGCTAGTAAATAAATGTAAGGAGATAGCGATATATTATATAAACTTGCTAACGGTACTATATTTCAATGTCGGCTCTCACTGTGATAACAGCTTAAAAATTAATTAATTAATATTTGTATTAAAATTTAAAAAAAAAATATTTTACTTTATATTGAAATAAAAATAAGTTATTAGATTTGTCGGCATAATGTTTTTATTATTATATTTTTTACTTGTAACTGGCATTTATGCTAAGCTCACGATTAATTATGACTCGTTTACGGGAGCACCAATAAGCCTGGAGGAGATGAAAATAAGAGACGTAGAGAACATAACGTTGTAAGTGTTTGCAATATTTATTTTATTTGCATTTAATTAAAGATTTTTTTATATGATAAGGGTAACAAGCGAGGACACGGCACACCTGATGGTAAGTGGTTGCTGTGTCTCAGAGACATCTAGACCTATCCTCGATTACGAGGATATCAGAATCATCAATCAGATGCGTTGTCACCCTTGAAGACTAAGATAGAATGCCTTGTTTCCAGTAGAAGGGGTTTCCGGTTCTCTAAACTTACCATACGAAATACAGCAGTGTTAAGCTGCTATTTTACGCTGGTACTCTATAAGAGCCTGGTCCTTCCCTGGTGAGCCGAAATTATAGCTGCAGCATGGTTTTACCACGTAAAAGATTAACTACTAAATAAAATAAAATAAAGAACTAGTCAATAGTCTTTTAAGTCAATTATGTTTTAATACAAACGGTAATTTTAATAATCTAATTATCTTTCAATTTCTTTAATTTATTAAAATATACAATACTAAAAACTATAATAATAATTTAAAAAAAAAAAACTAAAACTAGAAATTATTATACTATTTTAATAAATGTAAATATATTTTTATAATATAATTATTTCTTTAATTCTTGGTAGAACAAACTTATTTGTGGCTGTAAGAAAGTAAGGTCCCCATATCACGTTTTATTTCAGTTTTAGATTATTAAATAATTATAATTACTTTATAAAATTGTCAAAATTAACTTTTATTTTAATTTCAGACAAACAATTTAAGTTATCCCTATTTTATTATAATTTTAAATGAACCAAAGAACTATAAACGTAAAGTTAATAAAAGTCGAACTTAAAATTGAAACCGTGTAGTAAGGGCGTAAGAAAATCAACTACCACTGGTCATTCCGTGGAGAACAGAAAGAAACTGATACAGGATCTCTTCCTGGTAACAACAAAACAAACTACGGAACGTAATCCGCCTGCCAAGCGTAGTAATTAGAACAAAATCTGTCCTTCTCCCTATGAGAGAAGGAGAGATTTTGTTCTCTTCATTTTCATCCCTTCATCACATTTTCACCTTTTGACGCTTGAAAAGCGTCGTATATTATTTAAACATGACATTCATGCATAGCCTTTGTAATGGACACATTGACTGTCCAGATTTAGTATCCAGAATATTATGTTTAAGTTGTCCTAGAACCAGAACACGGAAAACAAAGCTTTTTTCGATTGCACATACAAAAACAAATTATGTCAAAAATGTAAATCCTTATTGGCTGTAAGATATAGATGTATATGAAAAATAGTTATAAGAACTTAAAGAGCTGTGGATTTTGTTAAATAAATAAAGAGGCAATCTATGGGAGAGGCCTATGTTCTGTATTGGAATTTGAAATAACTAGAATTGAAATGTTAAGCCAGTAAAATTTCCACTAAGCTTAACTGATACCAAAAAATAGGATTTAAGGATAGAATGATAAAGAAAAATACGTTAATAATGCGACAGCCATGAAAATAACTTTACTTTCAGTTGGTGCACCAATGAAATTGAGCCCTGTGATCCAGACGAGGGAAAACGAGTAGATGGGTCGTGTAACAACTTGCGATATCCCTCACGAGGTGCACCTCACACGCCTACTTATAGATTGTTACCTGCTATCTACGACAAAGGTAAGTTATAGAATTAATCGATTTTGATTTCTTGAATAAATTCCAAATACTATGGAACTGTTGTAACTATCAGCCTAGCAGGGGCGGGCAATATATAGGCACAAGAATAAGAGATGCAATAGAGGAACTAATGCTGGTATTCTGAGAGCGTTCTCTTTACCAGATCGAGCCGACACATTCGTACTACTGCTGTCAAATAGAAAGAGTGTGCCTTTGCTGCGTAGATAATGTTTATGTTTATAATCTATACTCTTATATGCACATTTTGTGTTTAATATATAATCAATATGTTTCATATTTTTGTGTTTTTACTGTTTATTGACCATGCTTGCATAATTCATTTACCTAACATCAATTTTATACAGGTTTCACACATTTTGTGACTCATGTCATTATTGTACTGCTTCGAAGATTTCAGTTAATCCTAAATTAGAGCATAACTTGCTGTACCTCTAAGTTTACCTATCGTACCCGTTTTTATGAGCAATAAAGTATAAAAAATGACCCTAATAACTCTAATCTAATAACTCAATAATATAATAATAGTGTCGTGTCATGGCGGCCAGTCTAAATGGAGGCTAACCATCTGCTTTTGGTAATATAATAGTGCCCGAATGTGTGCACAAGCACAGGTGCACTTCTGTTTCCTTACATATCATAGCCCGATGGAACGGCAATCCGACACGTTTGTAGGGAGATCAGGTGCATGACCAACGGCTTTACGCACTTTCCGAGGCACGGGGTGTAATACTGCAAACTTCCTACTAAGGATTTTTAGATAGAAAAACCCAATAATTGGTTTAGGTCCGCACTAGGTTTCGATCGCAGGACCTTTTGATCAACAGTCACACCTACAACCACTACGCCATTACATTTTTCACATGTAATATCATCAAGAAGGAAAACCAAATACACTCTTATTTATTTGTAATACACATTATCACTGGAAAGCAAATACACTGTACCTGTGGTATCTGGATATCCGTTACTCGTAGTCGATTTTATTTTCGTATAATGAAATGTGAGATGTGTGTTATCCGTAATTTTTTTTATGTAAACAATCAAATTAACAATCCATAGAATCTTTTAAAAATTATTTTATCTATTTGAATGCTAAAATTTGTGAATTATTTTATTATCGACGTTCGAAAGATTTAAATTTCATTTCACATTGTCAAGTTGTAATAGTGCAGTGAATGAGCAACGTACTACGTACTGAGGCAACCGCTCACATCCAGTCACAACAACATCTTATTCCTTTTTTCATAATAAATTTAAAAGAACTACTCTACTTTATTACTTAGTTGTATGTGTTAGTTTGTTTGCTTATTTTTATATAAAGAAGTAAAGTAGGTTAACGACAAATGAAATAATCTATCTAATAAAATGACAACCGGGCAAATGATGGTAAAGATATTAGTAATCTATTTGCAGAATATATTCAATCTGTATATAAAAAAAGTAACAAGGAGACATACTCTAGAGATGATGTATGTGGAACAATTATAGACAAAGATAATAGACTAATTTGCTTGTGGAAAAGTATTAGAGGCACTAGTACATAAAAGAATACTAAGTCGCGTTAAAAATGAAATAGCCATAATCAATATGGGTTATTCCAAAAAGATCAACAGCTTCAAACCTTGTACGTTATATGTTGGACATTTATGATGCCATTGATAACGGTGAAGAAGTTCACGCCATATATACTGATTTTCGTAAGGCATTTGATGTCGTAAATCATGACATATTAATGCTTAAGCTGGAAGCAATGGGTACTCATGGGACACTGTTTATATGGTGTGAATCATACTCGAGGAACCGTTCAAAATTTATTTCTATAAATGGATTTAAGTCATTCTCCAGTGAAATCCCAAAAAATATAATAAAATAAAAAAAAAATTATTATATTTTTATGAAGAGCCTTGTAGAACCTCTCGTATAGCTCTTTCAGGAGAACGACCGGGAGACTGGATGGATTCTTACAGTCTCATGGTTTGAAATGCTCTGTACTGCCGGGTCTTGCCATTGCTCGTTGGCTAAGTATAGAGGGGTAAGCCCTTTATACCAAGAAATTTTACACATGGTAGAGCAATGCTGTAGCTATATTAGTAGTATAGTTGTAGCACGAATGGGTCGGCTCGACCGGGGAAGAACCACAATCTCACGGAATACCAGCATAAAATAGCAGCTTAACGCTCCTATTCGTATGGTGAGTGTAGAGAACCGGAGAATCTTTTTACTGGAAACGAGACATTACATTTTAGTCCTCACGGGTGACAACGCATCTGCATTTTGATTTGCAAACGAGGATAGATTAAGATGTATAAGGGCCACAGCATCCACTCATCTTCAGTTGAACTGTGTGCTAGATTGTCAGGTTTATTCTTTAAAAAAAAAACTCATAATCAATCTGTCTCTGGAGTGAGTAAATGAATAAATTAATGTTAATTATATATAAAAACAATAAATATATTAGCAGATGTATAACTGGGGACAAAGGGACCCGTGTACAACCATAATATAGCTGCAGCATGACTCTACCATGTAAACATGTTTGATGGCTCCGTTGCGCAGTGGCTTAGCAATCAGTTGTTGCGCTGGGGGCCGCGGGTTCGAATCCCACGGAGTTTTTGTATGGCCTACAAATAATTGTTCCGGGTCTGGATGTTTGTCCTTGTGCAATTTATGTTTGTAAACTGCCTCCATGACACAGGAGAAAATCCTAGTGTGGGGGTAACGTATTTTAAGAAAATAAAAAAAAATAAAAAAAAGCCTCACAATTCTTCGACTGACCAGGTAGTAAGTGGCCCAGCCAGCTTTTATACGAGTAAGTATATATTTCTGTGCAGATTTCGAGCCAAGATTATCAAATTCCGGCCATTCATTGCCCCTGGCAAGGTTCTTGAGAACAAGTCTCCTAGCTGAGGGTAGATTACCCGATCAGAAGTACACAACGCTTGCAACCAACTTTCTTGTATTTATGACGGGAGACGTGCTTTCTGTTCAAGACACAGGTGATTTGTTTATGTATATTGATAAAGATGTGATAATTAATTAGCGTAAGTTGTGTATAAATATGAATGATGTTTCTTATGTAGTTAGAAGAACACCTTCCGCCCAGTTCCTTCAATAGCGTGCACTATTCCCACCACCACTAACCCCACCACCACACCACTTCACTCACACCACTTCACTAGGAGAGATACACCGCCGACGTATTATCGTCACGTGTTTCGCCTCTAAACTTAGCATCATCAGGAGAAAGTTCTTCAGATGATGGCTCGTTGTAATTAATTTTTTTTAAATTTAATTTTGATATAATGGATTTTCAAAAAATGACGCCGAGCCTAATAATTACTTACATTGTAATATATATTTGTTATAATTTTAAATTTATTATACTTATTTATCTTTGTCAGCTCGTGATAGGTCACCTCACATTGTAGATAGTACGGTACTAAGTTTTTATTTTGGCAATTGCAACATCAGATATAACGCACCTTTGATGCTACTCTCTGTCTACGGACTGGGTATTTTATATCTAATAATAATGAGATTGCATATAACAATCTATATCTTAAATATTTTGCCATAGTCACCTTTAACGACACCCTGTTACGCTAACACCAGATGGAAATCCTTTATATTAGTATCAAAATTTCCAATGTACAAATAATTGACAAAAACACTTGGTGCTAATATTTTGATCTAAAGTGCCTTATTTTACTTTTTTTCGTATTAAAGCTTATTATTTTGCGTATAGAATTGTGATAATGCTGTAAAAGTGTATATTTTAAATACATAGTGAAAAAAATTTAACCTTACACAAAAAATCAAAATTAAAAAAAATACACACCATTACATACATATAAACATCTAGTGTTATTAAAATGAATATAATTTTTTATTAAACATGATATCTTATAGTTAAGTTTGTCATTTGGAAGCCCTATTGCTGTGAACCAAAAGGCAAAACTGATAGAGATTGCGTTCCAAACAAAATACCCGATGATGATCCTGTTCATCGCTTCTCCAACATAAGATGTTTGAACATGACCAGACCTGAAAGTTTTCAATCTATCGGTTGTATCAAAAATGATACAGTTCCTGAAAGGGTAAGTAGACTATTGGTTATATGTGCATTATTTAAACTGCCCAAGTAAGTACCACGCTTTTACTCTTTTCAAATTATTTTTTTTCGTACTCAAGAATGGGGCAACGGAACAACAGCAGACTTTCATTGGGTATGTTAGTTCGCTTATTACTTATATCTTTATCATCAATACAGCCCATAACAATTCTACTCCTGAACGGCGTCTTTTCCCAAGGAATGCAATAAATCATGGTTTTATGCTACCTGCAGCTGCTGCATCGATCGACTTCCTACATCCGTTAACAGGTCGTCACTTCATATAGTGTGGGGGCGCCCTTACTTACTTATCGTCACGCACAATCCCTGACGGGGTAGCCAGAGAGAACAGATCGCCAAGTGTCACGATCCTTACATACCTCTTTCGCTTCTTTCAGATTCATTAACTTCTTCATACATGCACGTCCAGGTATCCGAGTACTCTTGACCCTCCCTTCTTCGAGCAGTTTGCTCACATGGTCTTCGAAAGTTAGTCTCGGTCTACCTCGACACCTTTTAATATTAACTTTCGCGCTATATATTTTCTTCACCATTCGGTCTTCACTCATTCGCTCAACGTGCCCAAACCATCGAAGCACGCCCTTATCAATTTTTGTGATAAGGTCATCTTTCAAACCTGCCATATTACGAATCTCTTCGTTTCGCTTCCGGTCGGCCATGGTAACGCCGCACATTTTACGAAGAGATCGCATCTCCACTGCATTCAACTTGCTTTTATGCTTCTTCTGGCATACCCAGGTTTCGCTGCCATATAACAAAGTCGGTACCAACACTGCGTTATGTATTACCCTACACTTAAATTACCGGTGCGGGGTTGCCATTCGGGAACCTTTTTTCCTTTGCCATTCTGAAATCTTCCTTGCAGTATAAGAATAACCACCATCCCATATCGCTCCCTGGGTATCGTAAGAGGCGACAGAGAAGCAGGAGATGGGGAGCAGGGTCATCCTAATAACAATTAAAATATACTGTGTTTGACAACCCGCCACTCAAGCAAGCCAGACAAGTATGAGGCAATTTATGGGAATGGCTTGTGTTCAGCAACAATAAAAAAACCGGGAGCATCAAGTCGTTTATCTATTTAGTGACAACCATAATAAACCAAGAATAACTTAATTGGTGAATGGTACCTCGGGGCTAGTCCCTCGCTCGCTGTTAATTTTACGGTGCTCATTTTTAAGTACTCGGATATAATGGAAATATCGTGACGAAACCTACATATCTGAGGATTAAAACATTTCGAAGGCATTTGAAGTCCTCTAACACGTACTGGGGCAGCGTGGTTGACTGATCGCTTAATAACTCCCTTAGAAATGTGAGGCGCCTTATAATGTATATAGGCTGTTACTTTTACTTATATATAAAAAGAATGACTGTTGTCATATTCATTCTAGGATGAGGGTAAAAATGGAGCAAAAAGTATACCAACAGTGGTAGAGCCACGCGGCAGCTTTTGCTGTCGCACGGATGGGCCGGCTCGAACAGGGGTGGTACCACGACCTCACAGAAAACCAGCGTGAAGTAGAGATTTACCTCTGCGTTTCGCTTGGTGAGTGCAGGTGGCCGGAGGCCCTTTTTACTGGAAATGAGGCATTTCATCTTAGTCCTCACGGGTGACAACGTAACTACATTTTGATTTGTAATAGAGGATAGATGTAGATGTCTATGGGTCGCAGCAGCCACTTACCATCAGGTAGACTGTGTGCTCGTTTGTCACCCTTATCCTATAAAAAAAACCTGGTAGGTATTAAATACTTTGATCTAAAGACAACTGCATCTATACTCATATAAGAATGGAAATACAGATAAGTTGTCACCCCTGACAATTACAGTGGAATGCCTTATTACAAGTAAAAAGGGTCTTTCGTTCCTTACGGTATAAACATCACGAAATACGAGCGTAAAGTTGGTTATTTTACGCTCGTATTTTGTGAGAGTTTGGTCCCCTCCCTTCTACTTGAGCACACCCATACGTGCTGCAACGTGGCTCAAACACGTTGAAAACAATATTATAATAATAATAATAATAATAAATTTATTTATTGAATAAAACCATATTGACACTACAGAGTTGAAGCCCTGACTCCCGAACTAGCAATAGCTGTGTGTCGGGATTCAGTTCCTTCCCATATTCACAAAGTTACAATTACAAAATGGCTTATCAGCTTATCACAAATCAGAACAAAGTAACAAAATACATAAAGATTTTACAAATTAAAGAAAAATAAAAATTAGAAATAAAAATTAAAAATATGCATGCGTATGTGTTGCACCTATGATGCGTATATGTTGTACACGTGTAACAAGGTAACAAAATAAATACAAATTAAAGAAAAATAAAAAACAGAAAAATATGCATGCGTATGAGTTGCATCTATGATGCGTATATGTTGTACGCGTGTAACAAGGTAACAAAATAAAAAAAAATTACAAATTAAAAAAAATATAAAAAATAAAAATATGCATCTGTACATTTGTTGCATCTATGATGCGTACATGTTTTGCGTGTGTTTGTGTACATAAGTGTGTGCGTGTGTGTGCGTGTGTATGTGTATGTGTGTGTATGTGTGTGTATGTGTGTGTATGTGTGTGTATGTGTGTGTATGTGTGTGTGTGTGTGTGAGTGTGTGTGTGTGTGTGTGTGTGTGTGTGTGTGTGTGTGTGTGTGTGTGCATGTGTGTGTGTGTATGTGTGCATGTGTGTGTTTGTATGTGCGGGTTAGTGAGTGTGTGTGTTTTTATTTTCCTCGATAAGAAATGACTCGTACTATTGAGTTATTTTTAGTAGATTTTCCGTCTCGTTGTATGTCAACTTACGCAACCATAATAAAACTTTGGATTTTAGTTGGTACATAGATAGGTTTCTCACTTCATTATTTATACTAAAGTAATTGTAAAGTCTTGGTGCCTGAAATTGATAATGCTGTCGAGCAATCTTACATCTCACTCGCTTAACTGTGAAACGTTCTCGTCTTTTTCCAGTGGAGGGAAGATATGGTACCGTAAATTTATGGTATTTTTTTATACAATTGAAGATATATAGTTGGCGCACAGAAAGTACGTTTGCCGTTTTGAATAATGCAGCAGTTGGATGCCTAAATGGAAGGTATAATATTACTTTGAGGAGACATCTTTGTGCTCGATCAAGTTCTATTAAATGTGTTTTAGCTGCTGCTCCCCACGAACATATACAGTATGTAATTACACTTTCCGCAAGTGCTTTATAAGTTTGTATTAAGAGTGGAAGTTCTGAAACAGTGCGCAATTCTCTAAACACATAAACTAATTTCCTGAGTCTATTAGTAACAGATGTTATGTGCTGTTTCCAGTTGAGCTTATCATCAATACTTATTCCTAGATATTTTATAACTTTTACTCTTTCGATTAATGAGCAAGTACATGATTTTTTCTCGGTATTGGCTTGTCGATTGCAAGGATAGGAATGGATTTGTAAACTAGAAGATTTGGGTGAATTAATATTAGTTTTACTGAAGCACATAATATATTTTGTTTTGCTTGTGTTGAGTGTTAGCAAGCTGTTTTCTAACCATGATGTAATAGTACGAAGACCGTTTTCAGCAAGATGATGTACACATTCCCAAGACTCGCCATGAAACAGTATGACTGTATCATCAGCAAACATTTGAATATCAGCACCCTTGAGATTAGTTTTACACAAATCATTTATGTAAATTAAAAAAAGGCTTGGCCCAAGTGTACTGCCTTGTGGCACACCGTAAATGGAGCTGCATTCATTACTTAATAAGCCATCAACCCTAACACGTTGCTTCCTATCCGAAAGGTAGTCCTGGAACCACAAAAGTGCATTTCCCCTGATTCCCATATTTTCCAAACGTGTTAATAATATTGGAACAGATACGGTATCGAATGCCTTCTGAAGGTCCAGGAATACTCCTATTACTTTTTCATTTTTATCAAGATAACGTGTAATATTTGTAGTAAGTTGAAGTACAGCGTCATCTGTGGACCTGTTAGCGCGAAAACCAAATTGGTTTTTATCCAAAAGCTCATTCTTTTCTAAATAAGTCATTAGTCGCTTGTTGATTATTTTTTCGAGAACCTTAGACATTGTGCTTAATAGTGAAATTGGGCGATAGTTAGTCGGTGAAGATTTATCCCCAGATTTATATATGGGACAGACAATTGCATTTTTATAGATTATGGGGAAAACACCATATTCAAATGTCAAATTAATTAAATATGCAATAGGTTCCGAAATGTGTTTTATGTTATCTTTTAGAATTTTAGACGTAATACAATCATATCCCGATGAGTTACTTGATTTAATACTGCAGATGACGCTTGAAACTTCCACTGAATCGGTTAGGTAGACGGACATTGAACCGTTTGGTGCATCTTTGTATTTTGCCAATAGAGAAAGAGAACTCTCAGTAGTATTAAGTTTGGATAAGATATCATTTGCAAGACTATAACCAACCGTTGCAAAAAACCTATTAACATTGTCAAGAGACTGAGAAGTATTTAAACAATGTTTGAGTAAATCTGTGGAAGATTCTTTCTTTTTTACCATATTACATATTTCCTTTATTGTATTCCAAGTTTCTTTCATATTTCCTTTATTTTTCTCTAATAACACTTTGTAGTAATTTATTTTTAATTGTTTTATTAATCTATTTAATGTGTTTCGATAGTTTCGGTATATGTGTCCCAATTGCTCATTATTTAAATCTTTTTTTAATTTTTTATGCATTTTGTCTCTCCTTCGAATTGAATTTACTATACCCACAGTAATCCAAGGCTTGAGTGGTGTTTTACGTTTAGATATTTTACTAGTAATTGTGTTGTCCTTAATGGCTTTTTCTAATTTTGATGTCAGGATCTGTGCTGCTAGATTTACATCATTAGTTGAGTATAAGTCATTCCAAGACACAGTTGACAAAATTTTTTGTACGCCAGCAAGATCGATTTTTACTTTATTAAACATTTGTGTTTTTCTACATATTTTGGTAAAATTCATATGTAAAAAAATAGGAGAATGATCGGTAAATTCGTCAAAAACATAGGTTTGACATTTAGCACAAGATTTAACCATGAAATGATCCAAACAAGTTTTTTGTCGAGTTGGACTGTTTACACCTTGTTTAAGTCCGAACGTAGCCATAAGATTTAAATAAGCAGTTGAGTATTTATTGAGATTATCTGGCATAATATCAAGATTAATATCTCCAGTCAAAACAATATCATGTTTATTACGACAATTATTTAAAATATCATCCAGTGAGTTGATATAATTCGTAGGATTTTTATAACATGGAGGACGATATGTGCAAATGACAGAGAGAGTATCCTTTATATCAATTACTATACAATTACCATTGACAAGACACGGCTCATAGGCTGTTGACTCAAGTTCATTCCGAACATAGACAACCACGCCATCGTTTTTATTAAGATTAACTAGAGTTTGAAACATTTTGTAGTCGTGAATGTCAGGTGGTATATAATATTTATTTGTCCAACATTCAGTTAACACGAGCACATCAATTATAAAGTTAAATTTGGACAAAAATATCAAAAAACTATCGAAGTTAGCATTAATGCTACGTATATTAACAGTAAGAATTGTAATGGAATTCTTTACGACTGACAATAAGTCTAAGTCAGTTGGAACACCCACTCTGTTACACGAAATATGGCCCGATCCTTCAATATCGTCCATAACGATAGTATTTACTGAATTAACTTTTAATTATTAAAATTTCCAATGCATAATTCTTAGGAACAAGGTGGGTAGTTGTAAATTTTGATGATAAAACAATTGTTAATGCCTTAAGACTGATATCTATGCTACCTTTAATAATTTTAAAATGATTTCGTAAATATTCGACCATAATTACGCAATATGATAAAAAACTTGATTCATTGTAAAACTGTAACATAATAAAAAACAGATCCAAAACATTTATAAGTAACAATAATGTAATGATGAACCTTAAATATAAATAGGCATTCATGTTGTTAGTAGGTAAATACGTTAATACATTTATGCCATGTGTGAATTTTATTATAGAATTGCAGCATTCAAACTGCTTAAAGTATGATTTAATATAGTAATAATATTTAAATTTGACATAAAGGTAATAGAGCAATATTTTGGAAATATGATAAGTGTAGTGTAGTAATATGTAGTAATTAAAACGATAATATATTAACGAGTCATATTTATGTGCGAGTAGTTTATACTGTTGTGTAATGGTAGATGTGTATAAACAAAGTACGCAATTTACAGAAATTAATAAGAGAAACACACGAATAACATTGTAATATAGTATATAAAGTTGAAAAAATGTAATAAGTACTAGCCAAGATAACGGTATTGTAACACTGCATAGTCAGTTTTTAGTTTTGAGTTTGTCCAGGTCCATCTCACTGTTGATTCGTATGGCCGGGCTGGATTCTGCTTTGCGCATGTAGACGTTACCGTGACTCGTCCATATGTATTTATAATTATTGTCATGACCGAAATTCCAAGCAATGTAAAATAATCGCTTAATTCTCGGAGTAAGATTCTCCGAAATGTAAATAATCGCCGGAGGACCTGTTATCTTTAGATTCTCGGTTGTAAGTGATTTTTTATTCTTCCTGTACTTTTTCATCGAGGTAAGAAGTTCCTCCTTTTTATTGACGTTGGCAAATTCAACTATTATAGGGTAAGGCATAGACGATTTAGACTTAGATTTAAGCCTAAAGATATCCCGTATCTCTCTATCTTCAATTGGGACATTGAGCTCTGTGCAAACCTTTCTTACGATATTATGGAGATCCTGCTTCAGTTCCGGCTGGTTTTGGGTAACATTTCTCATTTCAATACTGCACGACCGAGCTTTGCGCTCCAAGCTGTCAATTCTGTCTTCTAGTGCTTTGATGCAGTTCAAGCTAGCATTGCGGTCAGCTTCTAAGATCTCCACTTTTTCTCGCATTTCCTCATACTTACTCGACATAAATTCAAGTGACTTAAAAATGTCAGCATTTTGATCTTTTATTTCCCTTAAAGTGTTTTCCAACGAGGATAGTTTATTTTCTTTTAATTGATTACTTAAAATTATATCTTTAATAGACTTATCAATTGAATTAAATTTTGCTTCTTAATAATCTTTTGCTATTAAATTATACTTGTTCATTTGATTTTATTAATTTAGTAGATAAATATTAACCAATTTTAAATGGAAAATATATAAAGTTTCTTAATGTTACAGATTGTGTCGGCATCACCAGCATTCGATTTGTCACTATTATACGGTAATTCATTACAATCATTATCGGAAAAAGGCCGCCTATTCAAAGGTGGGCTGCTAAAATATGAAGTGGAAAACGGAAGAATATGGCCACCTAGTGGTAGTGATAGATGCATCTTGAACCAAAAACCTCAAGAAACCCGATGTCATAATACACGTAAGAAAAGTCTCTTTTAATTATAAATTCAATAAATCATTTATGGTTTTGTTGCCGAAGTGTTCAATTTTTATGACAGTACCTGTAATTCTATTCGATGCAAAAGAACAACACAGGCCACCGTCAGACTGGAGGGGCGTAGCCATAGTTCCATACTCCCAGAGCCAGGCTCTCCAGCACTTTAAAAACGGCAAGTCCCCGGGCGAGGATGAAATTACAGCGGAGCTTCTTAAAGCTGGTGGAAGACGGGTACTTAAAGTCCTTTAATTACGTCCTTCATGGTGGTACTACTCTGGAGGTGTGCAGCGAGAACAATTCCCATTTTGAGCTAAATCTACGAGCTATCTTCAGACTTTCAACCTCCCGAATAAGCCGGTTTCCGAAAAGGCTTTAGCACCATAGATCGCATTTGATTTGGGACATTAAGGCACATCTTCTCGGCAAGTATACTTCGAAACTTGAAAACAAGAATTTATAATCAGAGCGTGTTGCCAGTGATGACCTATGGATCTGAGACGTGGTCTTTCACTGCTGACCGTATGAGGAGGTCCAAGGACATTCAGTGAGCTATGGAGTGAGCTACGCTATCACGCAAAGAATCGGAGTTTAACATAAATTTAGATATGAGGATATCCGCAATAGAAGTGACCGACATAAGTACACCGCAATAGTAAGCTGATGTTACAATGGGCCGGCCAAATAGCTCGAAAAACCCACAACAAATGGGGAAGAAAGGTTCTCGAGTGGCAGCCTCGTACTGGTAGGCGCAGTGTAGGGCGGTACCCACTAGATGGAGTGGTGACCTGGTAAGAAATACAGGTCGATGAATGCAAGTAGATCAGGACCGTACTTTGTGGAAGGCCTATGTTCAGCAGTGGATTTGTGAAGGGTTAGGGTTGTGTTGTAAACTGCAAAAGCTACTTCATCATTATTGATGATGAAGTAGCTTTTCATCATCATCATCATCATTACAGCCCTTCACAAGTCCACTGCTGAACATAGGCCTCCCCCAAAGAATGCCACAAAGCACGGTCCTGAGCCACCTGCATCCATCGACTTCCTGCATGTATAGTAAGTAGCTTTTGCAGTTTAATAAAATTATCCTCTGCTTGATTATGTCCTATGTTGGTTTCGACTTATAGGTTCCATATTTATGTGGGATTTACAACAAAAAACAATATTGCTAAGTGTTTACTGACTCAAATCACTTGTTTCAAAATGTTTCGTCGTAATCCTCTTTTTGGCTAATAGTGGTCTGAGCAGCTGCTCTTTTGCTTTGCCTACCTTTTAGATTATAGACGGCGTTATGTATTCTAAGTTTTTTTCAATTTGATATTAATTTGTTTCAGCTGAAGACGGCGTGAACAATTTAGCGGGAGTCAATTTGTTAAGCATTTGGTTTTGGAGACTTCACAACTTCATTGCCACTGGATTGTCTAAGGTCAATCCTTGCTGGAACGATGACAAACTTTTCTACACAGCTCGTGATATAAATATTGCCATCTTTTTGCAAATATTCTTATATGAGCTATTGCCTGCCTATTTTGGTAAGATTACTTTGAATATTTTTAATATTATTCTTCTTCATCAGGCTGTATCCAGTATCAGTAACCATGTAGTAGCGGTGTAAGAATATTCACTACCCCAAATCGTCTTATGGGTGTCGTAAGATCCGACTATGGGAAACTGAACCTAGAGATGGGCATCATTATATTGCTGATAACAACTCAAAATGATGTGGGTAGACAAACTCTACACAAGCAAAGCCTAGAGAAATAACCAGTGTAATAACCAATTATACATTTAAACACAATTGACTTCTAATTGAAGCAAAATAATCTAAGCTGCACTGCGTAAAATGTGTACTTACTAAATTGTTATTTATAACCTTGGTTTCCTTAGGTCATGAAAACTTATTAAAAGATGGAGTCTTATCACCCACACCTGGATTCAGAGACCACTACAATGAACATCTTTTCCCTCAAATATCACTTGAGTTCCCATTTGTTCTTCGTTGGTTCCATACAACGCAGGAAGGAAATATGAAGTAAGTTATAATACTGCTAATTATTAGATTCGATGCCCAGACCAGCAATTCTTTTAGAGAAATAAGGGGGAAAACAAGCTTACAATATCACCAATGATAAATAAATAATCTAGTCCAGAGACATCTGCATCTATCTTCGATTAAGAATAAAAATATATACGCGTTCCCACCTCTGTGGTTTGTGATAGAATACCTTGTTACCAGTAAAAATGGTCGCCAATTCCCTACACTCACTGTACCAAACACAGCAGTATTAAGCTGGTATTTCACGCGGTATTCAGTAAGAGTGTGGTCTATGCAGCGTTACTCTGCAATCTGTAACCATTACACGTAAAAATTGTTGTCTACCTGATGGTAATAAAAATACACTTCATAAAGTTAAGTCATTTCTTTTATCATAGTCCTTTCATCATATTATTTAGAAACGATAGTAAAATTAGAATCATCATCATCATCAGCTTGTATAATTCCACTACTGAAATGGGTCTATTTTTTTGATTTGAAAGAAAAGTATGAAATTTATTTGTAAAGAAGATCAGAAGTGTATTCACGTTTGGTAGACGGATTGATGACCGCACAACCTGGCGTCTCGCAACTTTGACGCTGCCCGTCGTGATTCTGAGCATTTTAAGCCTAGAGTAAACAAAATGGTTATACTGCCTCTGTTGTAAGTCACAACGGCTTTTTAGCAGTTATGGGTTGCCATTGCAGCATCTTACGACATCAACAAGACGAAATGGCGCGAAGAACTCCCTTAAGCCGTCTCAACACACCAACGGGCAGTGACCCTGTTTAATACAGAGTTTTTTTTAGCTTATACGACACTCAGGGCTACTATTTGAAGAAAGTTCCAATTGTAAACATGACTCTAAGAACTGGTTTCTTCGGTATGGATGACAATATGGATTATGTAACGCAAGGAAACTTTAGGCAAGCAACGGCTAAGGCAGACTATATCGTCGATCCTGACGTAAGTAGAAAACATCTAAGAAAATTCTAGCTATGCTCGGCTATATGCAATGTCTTTTTTCACAACTCACAAGAGTTTCTTCGTAATCGGATGATTGTTTCGTATATTATTAAAGCATACGGGGCAAACAAAGAAATAATTACAATATAATGTATTTGTTAAATATTGATACCTTTACATTACAACAATTAGAAGTAGTTCAATTTCATGATAATTTAAGAAATGTTTATGTGGTTAATAGAGTTCCAAACAAGCAACGTAATTGGCTATTGCAGTCCAATTTTGGTTTGGGAATTCCCGACAATTTCAAAGTCCCGGGACACGGGACAGCCTATAATCAATATCCCGGGAATTCCCGGGATTTCGAGACTTAAGAAAGAGCTTTTTGTTTTTTTTACGATGGGTCAGCCTTTTTTGAAGAATTTTAATTGAGTTAATTTCTGGTGAAACGTATCAAAAAGAGGCAATTTTTTGTAAAAATCAACATTTATTAAACAATTAAACAGAAATTAAATAAAACTATTTTTTACGGATTTTATCGCGTTTAATATACTATTTAAATTCCCGACGTTTCGGGTGTTTTACAGCAACCCATGGTCACGGGGGCGACTGTGATGTTTGACGTCCTGATGTCACAGTTAGCCCGGCTACCTTCAGTTTTTTAATATTAATTTTTGGTTCAATTTACGCAGAATGAACTTACAGTATCTTGAAGTCTTGCAGTGGTATGTTTGGGTTTGGATTTAATTTTGTTAATTATAGGATCCCAAGCAGATGGCAGCACCCATCCATCTTCTCTGTTGAAATTAGGATGTTTTTTAATTTCAATAGCCTCGCGTATCATCCTTGGTAGGAATCGGTGTTCTTTAGCGAGGATTTGTGGTCTATCAAATCTGATGTAATGGCGGGGACGATCTGGAACATGTTCACAGACTGCAGACTTCCCAGAGCGTTGGTGCATCACGTCAGCTACATGTTCTTTCACGCGGGTTTTAATGGATCTCTTTGTTTGCCCTATGTAAGAGAAATCACATTCGCAATCAAGCTTGTACACTCCTACATCTTGTAGAGGGATATTATGCCGTGTTTACACGCTTGCCAAGTCTCGGCAAGCATTCACAAGCACAAGCGTGTAAAGAGGGCGTTTGGCTTGGCTTGCGTGAGCTTGTGGACGCTTGTCCCCGTTTCGGTCTAGTGTCGGTTTTTGGACACAGATCAAAGAGCGCTTGCACCAAACGCTTGCAACGCATTCACACGTTAGAAATTGTGATTACGCGAGGAGCGCATGTTTAGTTCTTTGTTTAAAATGAGTGGCTGGTCAAACGAAGAGAGTTTATCGTTTCTGGAATATTACCAGAGCGAATCGTCTATCTGGAACCCCAAAGACGTTCAATCATTATCAATCAAGAAATCATAAAAATAAAAATAAAGTTGCAGATGCTTCGAGCCGTCTTGCCGAGTTAACGGAAAAGCCAGTAAAAGAATTAAAAGCCAAAAAATTCCTTAATTTTGTATTACTTTGCTTGTATTTCAAATAAAAGTATGTTAAACCAAACGCAATAGCCGACACAAGTTCGGTCTCCGCCATGCTTGGGTGTACGTAGCACATTGACGCATTCACAAGCATGAAAACGACTTCCAAACGCCAAACGAGATTTGTGGACGCTTGGGGCTTGAAGACGTTTGCCAAGGCTTGTCAAGCATGGAAAGGCACCATTACAATTGACAGATGGTAAAAATTTACTCATCTTCTGCGGCGGCTTGAAGTGTGTTTTAATAGAAGCTTGCTTCTAAATGTAGCTAACCTTGTCTGTGACTCCTCTGACATAGGGTAGTTCAGCCGAAACGTCTGGAATTAAAATAGTTAATTAAACGCGATAAAACCCGTAAAAATTGTTTTATTCAATGTGTAGTGTTCGCGTAAATAAAAGAAATCATTAATTAAACAGAAAATTAAATAACTTTAACGATAAGTTCAGACTTAATAATTGCTTTGTTTATTTCTTTTAGTCCCACACAGATGCACTTCTAAACAGTTAAATCTTATAGTTAAGAAACGAACTTGTTCATAATCTCATTGCTAAATCTCATAATCACATATTTGTTTAATTAATTGTGTTGCGAACTCAGTAGTTACATAGTAGACCAAGTAATTGTTCATTAAACTAACACATGGCGCTAGGCTCCTTCAATTATTTGAAAATAAAAATGATTTTATAACAATTTCGAAAATCTTGTCTCGTCTCGAGTCTCGACACGAAAGTCCCGGGACTCGAGACAACTAAAATTACGAAAAGTCCCGGAACTTCTAGAAACGAGATGTCCCGGGACCCAAACCCTAAGTCCAATACCAAACCTACAAGATTTAAGCATAAGCAAAAACAATGTTTTAAAATAGCTACAGACGCTTTGTCGCCGCTGAGGACTAAATGTCTCACAGCTAGTAATAATACTGTATCTCTTACCTATCTTACCTATTTTATACATGGTAGAACCATGCTGCAGCTATATTAGTAGTATAGTTGTAGCACTAATGGGTCGGCTCGACCGGGGAAGGACCACGCTCTCACAGAATACCAGCGTAAAATAGCAGCTTAACACTGCTGTGTTTCGAATGGTAAGTGTAGAGAACCGGAGACCCTTTTTACTGGAAAAGAGGCATTCCATCTTAGTCCTCACGGGTGACAACGCATCTGCATTTTGATTCGCAAACGAGGATAAATGTAAATGTTTATGGGCCACAGCAACCACTTACCATCAGGTGGACTGTGTGCTCGTTTGTCACACTATCCTATAAAAAATAATCAAATCAGAATATAGCAGTGCGTACACTGAATAGAATCTGTACGGACCTAAATTAGCTCCTAGACAGGGAAAGAGTAACACATAATACTGTTTACTCACAGCATTTAATTAGACTATATATATATATATATATATATATATATATATATATATATATATATATATATAGGTGAGAGCACCTATCAAAACAGAATTTCAAAATTCTTGCACTGAAAATAATACGTAAGACATAAGTAACTTTCTAAATTAACTTCTCGGAAACTGAAGGGTCTCAGCACCTAATACGTAAGCCTGTATCATTTTATATTTTAACTTTTTAATAACTCACCTACCTATGTTAAGGAGTATGGACACTACAAAAAAAAACATTAAATATAAAGCAAATTATGGAAGATTTTGTCTTCATCTTACATTATTGAGATAAAATTTAATTAAACTTAAAACTTAAACTTATATTCTTTTAAAATTTTAGGAATCTTGTTACTATTAATGAATCATGTTTTAAAATAAAACTTAATTTCAGGTCGCAGAACTGGGTCTAGGTCCACAGCAACTCGCTACAGACCTTTTAACGAACGACTTGGCGAAGAACCGTTTGTTTGGTTTCCAGCCGTATATTAAATACAGAGAGTTTTGTTTCAAAAAATCGCTTAAAACTTTTGATGACTTACTTCAAGGTATTGATCCAGAGGTACGTAGACACCCATAATCAGTAATGTAGATAATCAATTGCTATTAAAATCGATAACATTTATCCAGAATGCTGTAAAACTTTAATATTTAAGGGTGGCCCAAAAGATTAATTTCAAAAATCATTACTAAATATAAATCAATTTATAGTTAAAGTCTATCTTGAATTTAGTTTTGTTGGATTTAAAAACACAAGAGTTGTTGTTTAGACCCTCATATATACTTTTTGATAATCTTGGAAACTCATTACTACATTTAAAATCGATCCGAATACCGTCACCATAATTATTTGGTTTTTTTTTACTTGTTTTTTGCTTCTTCATTATTAGCCCGTAATAGATCACTGCTGTTCATAGACCTCTTCCTTTGTAGATATGATTTGCTTTATCGTCATGTTTGGTAGGAAAAACTCCCGATACACACCATTTGGATGCTTGGCGGTCCACCACTGTACGTTTGACTAGAAGTTTTCTTCCGCGTACGAATTTTCTGTGGAATAATTTACCACTGGCGATTTTTCCGGACCACTACGACTTAGGGACCTTCCAGAAAGGAGCTTACTCCTTTTTAAAAGGCCGGCAACGCACCTGCAATTCGCTTGGTGTTGCAGTTGTTCATGGGCGGCGGTAGTCACTTACCATCAGGTGATCCGTATGCTCGGTTGCTCCTATAAAAAAGTTGGATCTACGATTGAATTACCCAATTCCTCGCACTTTTAACCCTACCATGCCTAGATTTAATTGAATGATATACCGTCATTGCAAGGAAGCTAAAAAATGTCTATGGCATTTCGCTTATTTGTCTCTTACAAAACTTACAAGACTAAATGGGGCGATGGGGCCTTTTACGCCACCACCATATTATATTAGAATGTTTTTCTTAAATTTATTACTTACACAAAAATTAAAGTCGACTTTTTCTTGTCCTACTTTCGCCAAACCGCAGGACAGTTCGTTGGCGAATACATAACCCACTTACAATCTATATACCTACTGTAACTAATATAATCTATAAACCTTAAAATATTTTTTAATTTTGAATTAAAAATTTTGTACAGCCGACTTCAATATAAATTATTAAGAGCAACTCAAAAACTATTAGTCAGATCTAAATCAGATTCATATAGGACCACATGTGAAGCACCAGCTTTCAAATAAAAAAATAATCATTGAAATCTGTTCACCCAATATAAAGTTATGAGGTAACACACATAAAAAAAACATACAGTCGAATTGAGTACCGTCCCCTTTTTCAAGTCGGCAGAAAAATAATATTAAAATAAGCGCTAATGCTACTGTTACTTACCTAATTATATTTAAAGTTAAAAGCAAACGCAAGAAAGAATAATAATTGAAACATCATTACAACCGTTTACATCAAAATAACGTGCGTGTTTCAGAGAGTCGAACTGCTCAAAGAGGTTTATGAGAATGTGGAAGACATAGATCTAATGGCTGGAATTTGGCTCGAGAGACTGATCGAGGGCGGCAATGTACCGCCTACTTTGTACTGCATTGTGGTGGAACAATTTCTTAGGACTATCGCATCTGACAGACATTGGTATGAGCGCCCCAATCGACCGAACGCATTTACATGTGGTTTGTACACATTTACATACTCGTATTGTTTAATTGTAAGTTGTAGTTATTGAAAATAAAATTTTAACTAGGATTTAAAAAGACCGCCAAAGTCTCTAACATATTTTTCTCTGAGAAGGTGTTCATAAACGCTTTAAACAAGTCTAAATTGAATAAAAAGTTTTGCAACTTGCAACAAAAGTGCAACTTTACAAAGCGCAAGTTCGGCCTTACATGGAATATTGTTCCCATCTCTGGGCCAGGGCACCCAAGTGCCAACTCCTTCCACTTGACTGCATCCAGCGCAGAGCGGTTCGAATTATCAATCTTTTTGATCGGCTCGAGTCACTGGCGCTGTGTAGGGATGTTGCATCCATTATCTATCGCATCTACTATAGGGAGTTCTCTGAGGAATTGTTCGGATTAATTCCAGCCGCCAAATTTTACGAATGAAAATCGCGTCAAAATTTAGGATACCATCCCCACCATCTGGATGCTTAGCGATCCACCACTGTGAGATTTACTAGGAGTTTTCTTCCTCGTACAACTTCTCTGTGAAATTGGAAAATGTGAAACACCGGGGATTTTTCCGGATCAATACGACTTAGGGACCTTTAAGAACAGAGCTTACTCCTTTCCAAAAAACCGGCAACGCACCTGCAATTCCCCTGGTGTTGCGGTTATTCATGGGCGGCGGTAGTCACTTACCATCAGGTCAGCTGTATTCTCGTTTTCCCCCTCTTCTATGAACAAAAAAAATTCTCGAAGTGTTTATTCTGTAAAGTGAAAAAAAAAATTAGCGAACTATAACACACATCAAAACATCTTCACAATAAATATATTCGTACTAGATTATTTTCTTTTGTTTATTTGCAACGTACCTTATCTTTGTCGCAATTCAATGGCGTTTCTAACTGAAAACCAATGGTGTAGATTATCAATTAGGCGGGATAGTTTTTGAAATCGCACAACAATTTTATTTTATTTTATATATTTACTTTAGGAAGGCTTACACATAAAACAAGATTTATAAGGCGATATGTATTTTAAAAAAAGAAGCATGTGTGCAGTTCACACACAGTGGAGTAAAACCGTCAGAAAAGGAGACCGAATTAATAGGAAACACTATACTCTATTTGTTATTTTATAACATTCTCTCGAAAGCTAAATACTATAGATGTGAATGTTTGTCTCTTTTTAGTATCGCCTTTTCGTTTTATCGAGTTTCAAATCACAACTATTCGCAATAAATTTTCACTTCAAAAATGTTTTTAACTTACTAATTCAACGAGAATACAAAACGAAATGAAACTAGCAGTTTCATGTTGATACTAACAAAAAGTAAGGAACAGTCAAAGGACAGCAATTACCTTTCAGTCAAATTACTTCATTCATTAAGGTGCTTACAATTATTTGAATGTTGTATTCTTTTTATTTAACGTTGAGTATTTAGCGGAGAAATGTGTTGTTTTTTCTTTATTATTATCTATATAATTACTTATTAACTAACCCATATCGACTGGTGGATGTAGTAAGGGGCGGCAGAGGGAAACTTAAAAAGGAAAGGCAGCAGTATCTTCCTGATAACAATGTTCCTGGCAACTATGGCACTCGCCCCTATAAGGTTATTTATCGGGACGGCCTTTGTTCAGCAGCGGACTTTTATAGGCTATAATGGATTATATTTACTAATGAAACGTTTTCTTACTTACATCAGAACAACTACAGGAGATTAGGAAAGCCACGGTGGCGCGCTTGCTGTGTGACGTCGGCGATAAAGTGACACACATACAACGTCAAGCGTTCTACAGGATAAGCCCAAAGTACGTACTACCTAAACATTTATTTTTTTGGGAATATACGAATTTATATTTGAGATTTTATGGTAATAATGTTCATTTAATTAAGAAATAATGTAGGAAAACGCTGTGATGGTGGTCTAATAATTGTCAGTCTCCTCTTGTTGTAAAAACAATATGGGCCTCCAATAGATAACGGCGCAATATGTAGAGAACGTGTGTATTTAGATCGAGGCGGCATCACATGTGAGCAATCATATAAATCTATTTTCAAAGCAGCGCGGCTGCAACAGAACCTGACTACGGAGGGACGAATACGGGTTCAGCAATGATGTTCCGAATGATATATGTAAATAAATCTACTATTAGTTAACTGATTCCCCACCATCCAGTACTCCATTTCCCACCGGGTGATGGGCTCTGGATGATAATTCGCACTACCTGTAACCTGTAACAGAATCCTATTAACTCTTGTGTTGAAGATCCCAGACTCACAAAGATAGACGCTGCAAATTATTCCTCTTCATTGCTGTATACTCATTACAAAAGACCAAGCGACCATTTAGTTCAATGCGTGCAATGTCGACAGCAAAGGTGTGGAGACTCGAAGAGCATCTAGTTGTCCGATCGTGAAAAGGAGAAGGATTAAACCATGTTATTCCTGCACACACTATCCGCAATGTATCCTATAAAATATTGCTTAATATGACTATTTTTATTTTCAGAAATCCATTGTGTAACTGCAACGACATTGATTTTGTAAATTTCTGGGCGTGGAAGGACCCGAAATGTGACAACCATGGTTCACAATATAATGCGTGCTACCACACGGCGAAGTTTTTCCAAGACCAGTATCTTAAACTTAAAACAAACGAATGAGATAAAATAAAATAAAAAATATATTTAATGTTCTCACGTCACATGTTATGGGGTGATTGTTTCAACGGGAACGGTTTGATGGGAAGTTTGATTTTGTGTTTTTATTAAGGTATAAAACATTGAAAATTATAATATGTGTAAAATAGATAGAAAACATAAAATTTTAATAAAAATTAATGAATTGTTATTGCCTTTTTTTAACATTATTCATTTTGAGTTAAAATTAATTTATGACACTCAACTTATAATTAACAACGTTTCAACTGGTGTTCAGCATGGCCAGCTAGGATTAGTAGAAGTTAAAAAATTTAATTTAAAAAAATATTGATATTAAACTAATACACAAGTATTGCTTACAAGGGGCTTAGCGCTTGCTGTAAATTTTTCAGTACGTGAGCAACCCAGTAGGTGTATTAAGTATCTTGCAGAAGGCTAACGATAGCGAAATTAAAACAATAATTGCTGATAAATCGCAGATTCGTATTATGTACCAGCGATCGACGCGCCGACGTTTCAATTTTACGTACAAATATTCGTTCGGAAAATAAAACTTTATTAATAGACGAATTAAGTTCACTACATTTGAGACAATTTAATGGTATAAAAAATGCCTATAGCAGAATCCTCGACCTTGTTTTTTCTAGCGACGCAGTAACCGTTCGTGATATAAGTGGATTTCCTTTTATTCTTGTTGATCCTTACCAGGGTTTCCTTTTAATATATTTTGATTACGTTGATTGTGAGTCATTAAAGAGCAATCGTCGGCTTAAGTTTTTGTATCATACAGATGACTATGATTCAATAAATGGTGAGATTGCTAATATTCAATGGGATGAAGTTATGTCTCCGTTATCGCTAGATGAATCTGTGCAATATTTTTATAGCACATTCACGTCACTTAGAGATAAATATATCCCCTTAAAATTAATTGTTGCTGACACTTATTTTAAATGGCATACAGCGTTACTTAAAAAAGCTATTAGAGAAAAACATATTTTTTACGTAAATTAAGGATCTATGGCTGTAGGCATGACGAAGAAACTTATAAGCTATTACGTGAGTGTGTAATGAAATTAGAAAAGTTAGCATACCAATCTTACATAACCTCTGTGGAAAATTCAATTAGTATAAATCCTAAACTTCTTAAGGTCTTAGTTGTCTCAAATTTGAAGGTTCTGTAATGAACTCTGGCAAACTTATCTGTAATGCTTTTCAAACTACTTCCGTTAATTTTTTTTGGATTCAGGTGATTGTAATACTCAGCCGTCAAAAAATTATTATTTAATGATTCTCGAGCGTCGCCTCAGTTGAGTGTTGATATCACCGCAATCGATTTAAACGAAAATACAGTTAAGAAACTGTTTGAATCGTTGGATCCAACAAAATCTGCTGGTCCTGATAACCTGCCAGCTCATTTTCTTATTAACAGTATGCATACAATTTGTGTACTGTTTTCTCTAACTTTTCTTCATTTCTTTTCTGTGACTATTTTCTTTAAAAAGTCTCTTAGTAGTAAGTACAGGTATTTTTCCTTCTATATGGAAGCGCGCATGTCATGTGCATTGCCATAAAAAGAGTTCCAAGATTGAAATTACTCATTTTCGACTGGTTTACAAGTTATGCATTGTATCTAAAGAGTTTGAACGAATTATATATAATCAGTTATATGCGGCCCTAAAGCATTCATTCATTTCGACTTAACATGGGTTTTGAAGAGAACGCTCTAATGTTTCTAACCTTGCGCTTTTTAATGTTTTCTTGTCTGAAACAATGAATAATCGCCACCAGGTAGATGTCGTTTATACCAATTATAGTAAAGCCTTTGACAGAATTACTGAAACTGTGCAAGGTCGGTATAAACGGCGATCTACTTTTCTTTATAGAATTAAAATATAATTTTTATAGAATTACACCTGACGGTGAGTTGTTGCTGTAACCCAGACATCTACATCTATTTTCGTTTGTAAATTAGAATGCAGATGCGTTGTCACTCGTGAGGACTAAGGTAGACTGCCTCTTTTCCAGTAAAATAGGTCTCCGGTTTTCTACACTCATCATACGAAACGCAGCAGAATTAAGCTGCTATTTTACGCTGGTATTCTGTGAGAGCGTGGTCCTTCCCCGGTCGAGTCGACCCATTCGTGGTACAACTATACTATTAATATAGTTGCAGCATGGCTCTACCATGTAAAAACGTGTTAGGTGGTTCACGTCTTATATAAATAATTAGTCACAAGCTGTTGTCGTCAGCAACTACATATCAGGATGGGTAACTGTTACAAGTAGGGTGCCACAGGGCTCACTGCTGGGACCGTTATTATTTGTTATTTTTATCAGTGACATTAACTTTTAACTTTTTATTACCTAAAGAAAGCTCATTTGTTATGTTTTGCCGATGGTATATAGCTCTAAAGATGATGCTGAGGCTTTACAAGAAGATCTGTCAAATCTAGAGCGTTATTGCCACCTAAACTATTTAGATTACAACCCTTCTAAGTATAGCTTTATGTCCTCTGGTCGCAAATATAAACCGATTGTCTTCAACTATAAACTGAAAGGTGAAAATCTGAAAAGGGATTCTATTGTAAGAGTTCTTGGTTTTATCATGATTGATTTGATATTTGACGTTCAATTAGCAAATCAAGGATTTGACTAAGCCTAAAACTCTCAAGATCCTATATTTTTATCTTGTAAGAAATAATTTAGAGTACGCTTCACAAAACTGGAACCCCAGGTATGTAACATATATTACCCGACTTGAAAATATTAAAAGAAAGTTTATCTGTTACCTCTGTTATAGAACCAAAGACTATCGCTATACCTCTGATAATTATATTAGTTATTTTTTTAAAAAAACATGATCTTCTTCCTCTTGCACTTGATATGACTTAAGTACCGTGATATTGCTGATCTCACTTTTCTTTAATAGATAGCTTGTAGTGCTATCTATATATATATATATATATATATATATATATATATATATATATTGTCTATCCCGAGCTTTTATCTCAATTACATTTTAGCTGTCCTGCCAAAGCTTTTAGCCACAGCAATAATAGTATTATCTATCCTTATTATGATAACTGTGGGTCTTTCAATAAGATTTGTTTGAAACCAATCTTGTCAGCCTCGATCACTGGAATAGAGTAGCCAGTCTCTCGGTGTTCCATAAGTGCGCAGGAATAACACGCTTTAATTACTCCCTCGCCTATCTAACATCGGACAACCAGGCGGTCGGCGGGTCTTCATCCATTTTTTGTCGATATTTCACGCATTAGAACCAAATGGTTTGCTTCGTCTTTTGTAATGCGTACAGCAAAGGAGTGGGATAATTTGCCGGCGTCTATCTTTCCGTCCATATACGATCGGGGCGTCTTCAGGGCGAGAGTGAATAGGCTTTTGTTACGCTAAGACAGTGTGATTTACTATCTAAGGCTGCATCAGCTCTTACCACCAGGTGGAATTGTGGTCAAGCACTGGCTTATAATAAATAAGAAGAGGTTGGATTTAACTTGTCGGACTATTTGTCCAATGTGAACTCTCTTCGACAACTTCAAGTGCGGTGCTCCCAACAATTACCGGCATAGGTATATATTCTATTTGTCACCTCTTCCGACATCCAGGGGACGTTATGGAGTAGTGGATATTCTTAAACCGCCACCACACGGTTTATATTTATCACATGAAAGTAATTATTTTAGAAATCTATTAGAAAATTCAGTTTGAGCTTGTTTAATGAGTGGCGGCAGTTGAAGTGTAAAGCGTTCGCTATAAATTTTTCAGAAATAAAATATTTCGAAAATATGATGGTCTCCCAAGTCCGCAATACAGCAGCATGGTGACTTATTGCTCTAAAGCCCTCTCAGAAATAAAAGGAGACCTGTGCCCAGCCATGCGAGTTACGTATATAGACTGCAAATTTTAATTTATTAATCATTACAGATATTTGCGATATTAATTTCTAAGTCGAGTTTTAATGAAATCTGTTCCAATTTCACACGCGAGCAGTCTCTGCCTTTCCTTCAACTTTACAATGGATTTACGATCCAATTACAACTCTCTTCGGGCCTATCTTATTAAATAAACTTTTATGAAGCAAGAAATTTTGTCGTAAAGATCCCTAAGATTTTAACAAATGACATTCACTTTCAGGTGTGAGTATTTTTGTGTATGTACACAGTCAGGCTAAATTTGTATCCTATAGTATCATTCCTTACGTTACAATTAGAAATTTGTAAATAAGTTTATTAGTTTGTTTAGTAGTCTGGCAATAATGTCACAATTTAAAAAAAATCATTTTTTTTAATTAGAATTTTTAATATATTTATTAAGTAAGAAGCTTTATTTGCCACTATTCCACATATTATGTTTTTTCGTAATGAAATTATGGAGTGTGACATTAAAAACACAGAATTGCAGTTATTGTTTTGTAGTGGATATAAAGCCGAATATCATTTTTAAGACGCTTCAAACTATAGGAATTAGCTGTATGTTTAATGTATCGCACAATCTTTAGTTACACAAACAATTCCTCTATCGAAGACCGGAATTGATTGGAGTGATCCCATGGTGGTAGCACCAGATAGGCTGTGAAAGCTGTTGTTGCCAGAACCCTATAAAAAATATAACATACTATCGCGTTAAATATAGACACAGAAATATACTCTTAACTAAATAACAAAATATAAAGCTTTAAGCTTAAAACATGTTGAAAAAACTTAGCCCACGTTAAGTAGTCCAGTAGTCTGCACCTTGCATGGTTAGGTGGGGAGGTATCGTAGACTCCATGGTGCCTACTAAGCTTCAATATTGAGAAATTAAAAACACCGGCCAAAGTTTATCAAGAGACTGTCTTGGATTGACACAATGATTTGTTATATTTACGCGAACACTACACATTTAAATAAAACTAATTTTACGGATCTTATCGCGTATATTAACTTATTAAATATTACTATTTTATATTCCCGACGTTTCGAGCAATTTTCAGCAACCATGGTCACGGGTGGAACTGAGGTGTATGACGTCCCACTGTCATAGTTAACCACAGCTACCTTCAGATTAAAAATTATTAATTTTTGTTCCGATCTACGCAGTATGAACTTACAGTATCATGAAGTCTTGCAGTTGTATGCTTGGTTTGGGATTTAATTTAATTAATTTTTTTTTTATAGGATAAGGGTGACAAACGAGCACACAGTCCACCTGATGGTAAGTGGTTGCTGCGGCCCATAGACATCTACATATATCCAAAATGTAGAAGCGTTGTCACCCGTGAGGTCTAAGATGGAATGCCTCATTTCCAGTAAAAAGGGCCTCCGGCCACCTGCACTCACCAAGCGAAACGCAGAGGTAAACCTTTACTTCACGCTGGTTTTCTGTGAGGTCGTGGTACCACCCCGGTTCGAGCCGGCCCATCCGTGCGACAGCAAAAGCTGCCGCGTGGCTCTACCACTATTAATTGTGGGATCCCAAGCAGATGGTAGCACCCAGCCATCTTCTCCATTGAAATTAGGATGTTTTTTGATTTCAATAGCCTCTCGAATCATCCTTGAAAGGAATCGGTGTTCTTTAGCGAGGATTTGTGGCCTATGAAATCTAATGTAGTGACGGGGGCGATCCTGTACGTGTTCACAGACTGCTGACTTCCCGGAGCGTCGATTCTTCACATCAGCTATGTATTCTCTAACGCGGGTTTTTATGAATCTTTTAGTTTGTCCTATATAAGAGTGACCACATTCACAATCAAACTTGTACACTCCTGCATCTTGCAGAGGAATATTACACTTGACTGATGGTAAAAACTGACTAATCTTCTTCGGCGGCTTGAAGTGTTTTAATGGAAGCACGCTTCAAGATGTAGCCAATCTTGTTAGTGACACCTTTGACATATGGCAGTACAGCAAGCACTCGCTCGACTGTGGCCGGCTTCACTCGTTCACTGTGACGTAGGCGCGGGACCCGAAGCATTTTGTCGTGCAAAACTTTCTTGACGTGTTGGAGCTCGGCGGCCAGGTGTTTACTGTCACAAATCCCTTGTGCTCTCTGAAACAAATATTTACCCATGGTAACTAAACTGTGAAGGATGGTGGTGAGAATCACCGTTTAAATATCTATCTGTATGGGTGTTTTTTTCTATACACAGTGTGTGGCTCAAGGTGTTATCGGGATTCCGAATTACTAACACTTTTAGAAAAGCTAAAGAATTGTTTGCCTCTAACTCCATAGTAAACTGAATTTTAGAATTTAAGGAGTTAAGATGGTCTAAAAATGCAGTTACTTTACCTAAAGGTAGAATTGTGAAAGTGTCGTCTACATACCGCTTGTAGAATCTTGGGTTTACAGGAAAAGTAAGCAGGGCTTTCTCCTCAAATTCTTCCATTAATATATCGGCGACAATGGGAAATACAGGTGAGCCCATCGCCACTCCATCTAGTTGCTTATAGAACTCCTCCTTCCACAATAGGTAACCAGATGTAAGGCAGTATCTGAGTAATACTACATATTCTACGTGCATGTTATTTTCCTCTAGCCTTCTAGTAACAATCGAGATGCGGTCTTCAACAGGTAAGCACGTGAACAGAGACTGCACATCAAAACTGACTATAGTTTCATTGTCTGCCAGATGTAGGTCTTTAATCTCGCTGACAAAATGGTAGGAATCCTTTGTGTGTGCTCTTGTATGTCACTTTATCGGTGAGAGTATATTCGCTATTCGCTAGTTATATTCGCGAGTCCATACTACATGGTTGTAAAAATATACAATAAATTACCTATCCACATAAAAACTGAAAACAAGATTACACTTTTCATTAATAAAAAAACATTCTTAACAGACAAATGTTTCTACTCAGTTAAAGAATACATTGAAGCAAAACACGAATAAAAAATTGCATATCTTTTACACAAATAACAGAACTAATATATGAGGGCGGCACTGAAAATTTCGGGAATCAAAGAAGTGACACAACATTTCTATTTAAAAATGTATTTATTGCTTTTTGAAATATTCTCCGTAAAATTTGACACATTTTTCCATACGATGGAACCAATAATTGAAGCAACCATTCCATTCGGAAGTTGGGGTCTCCAAAATAGCCGTTTTGTAGGCGTCCACAGCTTCTTCAGGTGATGAAAATCTCTGTCCACGCAATTTATTCTTTATTTTAGGGAAAGTATAGAAATCAATAGGGCTTAGGTTGGGACTGTACGGCGGATGATCTAATAATTCTATGTTTTCTTGCTCTAAAAACTCTTTTGTTTTGTGTGCGGTGTGAGAACTCGCATTGTTGTGATGGAGGATGATGCGGCGGTTGCAGTTCTCTTTATGGAGTTCAGAAATGACCTGTGGCAAACAAGTGCTAGCATACCATTCTGCATTAACCGTTCTTTGTTCCTCAAGAGGAATAGTCGTAACATGACCGGTTTTGGAGACAAACGTGTCCACTATTTTTTTGCAACACTCCGTGAACGAACTATTTTTGTTGACTTTAACTCAATTTCGAACACCCAAACTCATGACCGGTTTTTTGTTTTGGGTTCGTACGCATATATCCAGAATTCGTCACCTGATACGATGTTGTATGCAGCATTTGAGGATCCTGCGTGGAATCTTTCGAGAGTTCTGACGCACCAAGTAACGCGAGCCGCTTTATGCTCTTCACAGAGCGTATGCGGTATCCATCGGGAAAACAACTTTTTTACACCTAATTAATCATGCAAGATTATATGTATTTGACTCATGCCAATGTCTAAAGTTGCTTGAATTTCGCGGTATGTCACATGTCGATCTTCCTCAATCAGCTTACGCACAGCATCAACGTTTTCTTGGGTGACTGCAGTTTTTGGACGACTTTGACGGGGATCATCACTGAGCTTGACATGTCCACGTTGAAATTCAGCAAACCAGCGATAAATTGTGGTTTTTGATGAGGCTTCATCACCAAATGCAGAAATCATCCGGTCAACACACTGTTTTTGTGTTAAACCACTTCGAATGTCATAATAAATCATCGCTCTTGAATTTTCTCGAGTCAATTCCATTTTCTCAACGACTAAACAAGTTTGACCAAACCTTGTGACAAGACCAATAATCTTTTTTTAAATAAATAAATGGTATTCGATTTTTAAAACCAAGGAGTTTTCAATTAAAAAGATTTTAATATGACAGGAACAGTGGAAATATTCCATTCCCGATACTTTTAGTGCAGCCTATGTACCTAAACTTTAAGTCAACAGTAATACATAAATAAAGGAAAAAGCGGTTTTGATACACAAAAATTATTATGGACAGTATCTGATATCAGTAGAAGAATAAATATTGTGTTGATATAAAATGTAATAAATGCCTTTATATTTTGCACAATTTAATACTGTTAAATTATTCACTATATTATTAATTCATTTTTAAATGTTTTTACTCTATAATATTTGTATTTAATGACTTATTTTATCTCCCTTTCTCAAATTTACAATGCCTGAAAAAGGCTACTAAGTTGAGATACATATTATTATTATAAGACTATTTATGTACACTTGGTTGGCAAATAAAGATTGATTGATTAATTGATTGGTATTATCGATTTTACGTCTAGATTTAATTGTGTTTCTTTAAGTGTGTTATATATTGGGTCATTCTTAACCTTTTTAAAAGTACTTACATCCGACAAAAGTTCTTGTATTTTAGAATTATAATCCGACGTATCCATGACTATCGTGGCATTCCCTTTATCTGCGTGAGTTCTCGTTTATTGCCTAGGTTTTTTTTATAGGATAAGGGTGAAAAACGAGCACACAGTCCACCTGATGGTAAGTGGTTGCTGCGGCCCATAGACATCTACATCTATCCTCTGTTACAGATCAAAATGCAGATGCGTTTTCACCCGTGAGGACTAGGATGGAATGCCTCATTTCCAGTAAAAAGGGCCTCCGGCCACCTGCACTCACCAAGTGAAACGCAGAGGTAAACCTCTACTTCACGCTGGTATTCTGTGAGGTTGTGGTACCACCCCGGTTCGAGCCGGCCCATCCATGCGACAGCAAAAGCTGTTGCCTGGCTCTACCACTGTTACTTAGGTTATTCAATGCTTTAAATTCGTCTTTGGGCAGATTCGGTTTTGGCGCTGAACTTCGACGTAACATAGACGAAATGTCTTGCCGTATCGCTTACAAATCTTCCTTTTGCATATTGTTTTTAAATAAATATGCGTAGATCGAAAAGAAAAAGTAATTTTAAATCTGAAGGTAGCCGTTTTAACTATGATAGTGGGACATCATACACCTCAGTCCCCCCCGTGACCATGGGTGCTGAAAAGTGCTCGAAACGTCCGGAACATAAAATTAAGTTATTTTATGTTCCGGAACATAAAATAAGTTAATATACGCGATAATATCCGTAAAATTAGTTTTATTTAATTGTCTTGGATTGAGTTGAGCCTCAGTGATACACTTTTCAAAAATGTACTGTGGATTTTTCAGCGAAACTCTAGGTAGGATAGGGTGACAAGCGAGCACACAGTCCACCTGATGGTAAGTGGTTGCTGTGACCCATAGACATCTACATTTATCCTCAATTATGAATCACAATGCAGATGCGTCGTCAAGAATCAAGAATTAAGAATTATTTATTTGCATAAAACACGGTAAATAAGTTGTTATATTAAATAAAAGATCAACATGTTTTGTCCTGTTAGGACGTGCAAATATTTAAGTATATGATCAATTAAATTAGTTATCATTTAAATAGTACAATTATTATTATTATAGTATTCATATTTAAAATCATAATTCATTACAAACAGATTGAATTGAATTAAATTAAATTAAAATTAGTTATTATTTAAACAGTACAATTATTTTTATTATTATAGTAGTCACATTTAAAATTATATTACATTACAAACATTATATTCATGGTCAAGTGATTTTATTTGTAATTAAAAACTCCTTAATATTATAGAAAGCCCTGTCCAACATCCACATAAAAAGTTTGCTTTTAAATTTACTAAGAGGCAATGACTTTATATCGCTAAGCAGTTTGTTAAACACCTTTATTGCCATCGAGTAACTCTTCTGTACATCGAGTAGCTCTTATGAGAGGTTGCCTTCTTTCTAAATGGAAGAACTAGTTTATCCTTATACCTTGTATTAAAGCTAACAACATCACTATTTTTTGTAAAAAACTGTTTATGCTTTTTGACCAAGACACCCAATTCGAAAATATAAATGCTAGGAAGTGTTAGAAATTTTAGGGTTGGAAAAAGTTCTCTACAAGAATATAATGGACCAACCCTGCAGATGGCCCTTACACACTTTTTTTGAGCAATAAAAGCTTTGTTCACTGTAGATCCATTTCCCCATAGTATTACGCCATATCTCAAAACGGAACCTATATAGCCATGATAGGCGAATAAAGCAGTTTTTTGAGATGAAGTCCTTGACAATCTTCGTAATGCGTAAATGAAATTATTGATTTTTGTACATACTTCTTTAATATGTCTTTGCCAAGTACAACCATCATCAATATGTATCCCCAAGAATTTTTTTATTTTGAACCTCCTCTAGTTTTTGTCCATTTAAATTAATGTCAATAGTTTCTTTATGTTTCCTTAGGTTAAATTGTATTATTTTTGTTTTGCCTTAATTTACTTCGAGTGTATTCTTGTATAGCCAATCTGTGACACTTATAACAGCTGTCATTATTTTATCATTGTAATTGGATATAGTGTCAGTACTTATTATGATTGAAATATCGTCAGCAAAAAGTACAGGCTTGCAATTGATAAAATCAGGTAGGTCATTCACGTAAAACAAAAAGAGAAGAGACCCCAGGACACCCCCTGCGGGACTCCACTACGGTTGTGTTTATATTTGGATCTGTACGATGTCATTACATTATTAACATCTATATCATTTATTTCAACACACTGTTATCTACCGCTTAGATAAGATTTTATCCACTGTAATGCTGGGCCCCGAATGCCATAGCAGTGCAGCTTATCAATTAAGATATCATGACACACTACATCAAAAGCTTTACTCATATCAAAAAATACTGCAGATACTAGGTGACCTTTGTCATTACAATTAATTATTTACCGTCGCCCGTGAAGAATAAGATGGAATGCCTCTTTTCCAGTAAAATGGGTCTCTGGTTCGCTACAAACGATCAACTCAAACCTAGCTCAAAGAAAATGTTACTGAAAACATCGATTGCCAACCTGCCTGCCAAGCTAAACAATTTTGGCAGAATACCCTATGAGGCATAAGGAAGGTCTATGTGCATCAGTGAGCACTTTGAATAAAATTGATTTTAATTAATTGATTTCGCTAAATATTTTCCGCCAAATAAAATTATTATTATTACATAGTTTCTTTGTAAATGTATGTATTTTAATTGGTAAAACTCAGGACAGAACTGGCCACCTTTACAGCCTAATAAATTATACTGCTGAACATACGCCTCCATAAATTGTATCATAGGACCCCATATTTTCCATAGTTGCCACGCTTGGCAAGCGGCTTGGTAACCGCAGTTTTATTTTTAGTTGCTATTAGGAATATATATATATATATATATATATATACATAACATAATAACATACATAAACACTCACGCCTGTCACCCAGAAGGGTAGGCAGAGACTATGGAATTCCATTTGGCACGATCCTGACACACCTCTCTCGCTTCCTCCACATCCATATACCTACGCATACACGCTCGTCGGTTAAAGGTACTCTTAATTTGGCCCATTTTCAATATATCGCCTATTTGGTCGATAAACTTTCGCCTAGGGTGACCCTTCCCGACTCTGCCATTCACCTCTGCAACATAAATTTGCTTTGTCACTCTTTCCTCATTCATTCTTTCTACATGACCAAACCACCGAAGCATTCTTTTCTTTATCCTAGTCACAACATCATCTTGCAAACCACACATTTCTCTTATCACACTATTACTCACCCTGTCATTCAGATTCAGCCCTAGCATACTACGTAATGACCGCATTTCTACAGCATTTATTCTACTCTCGTGCTTCTTCTGCCACACCCAACTTTCACTACCATACATTAAAGTAGGCACTAACACAGCATTGTGAATTGCCAAACGTGCCTTTTTGGACACATTCTGACTTTTCACAATAGAGTGTAGAGCCCCATTCAATCTATTTCCTGCATTCACTCGTCGTTCTATATCCTTATCATATCTACCGTCCCTGCTAAACACACATCCCAAATACACAAACTCGTCTACTTGCTCTACCAACTCCCCTTCTATTCTTATTTCACATATCGTTTTACTTTCTTCTCTTTCAAAAACCATAACTTTCGTCTTACTTGCGTTCACTTTCATTCCCTTTTCTTTTAATGTCCTGTTCATTAATGTAACCATCATTTGCAACTCGGCTGCCGACGACGCAAGTATGACTTGATCATCGGCGTACAAAAGGCATTTGACGGTTAACTCACCCATTCTTAACCCGCATTCTTCTGCTTTCAAATTTTCCAAACAACTGTCCATAAATAGGTTGAACAGCCACGGGGAAGCCACACAGCCCTGTCTGACACCTTTATGGATGCCAAACCAGTCCGAGTAGGCCCCGTTGATCCTGACACAAGCACTAGAGTCCCTATATAGAGACTTCAATGCCTGTATCAAGCCAGCGCTCAACCCAAATGAGTTCAGTGTTTGCCATAACACATCCCTGTCCACTCTGTCATAAGCCTTCTCCAAGTCTATGAACGCACAAAAAACTTTTTGGTTTTTGGCCAAAAACTTCTCCGCGATCATGCGCATGGAAAAGACCTGATCCGTACATCCCATTCCCTTTCTAAATCCCGCTTGCACATCCCAAATTTTTCCATCAGTTTCTTTCATAACTCTTTCAATTAGTACCTTAGCATACAGTTTTCCCTCAATGCTAAGAAGGCTGATACCACAGTAGTTTTTACAGTCCTGCTGTGATCCTTTTCCCTTATATATTGGGACTATCACGGCTTTGCACCAGTCTCCCGGTACCCGCTTAAGTTCCCAACATAAATTAAACAAGGTGCACAGCAGGTCTGCCACCACTCCTTCTCCAGCCCTTAGCATTTCGAGAGATGCTCTATCATAACCGGCTGCCTTACCTGCTTTCATACTTTTCATTGCTTTCATTATTTCATCTATACTTATATCTCTATCTATTTCCTCTTCTTCCGGAATTTCTATTTCATTTAATTCAAACGTCTCATCACTCATAAACACGCTTTCAAAGTATTCCTTCCATCTCCTTAAACTCAAAACTTCGTCATTCAGAATACAGCCATTCTGGTCTCGTATAGCATTCATTCTAGGCTGTTTTGAATGTCCCCTGGTAGTTCTTACGAGTTTCCAGAACATTTTAATGTTTGCCTGGAAGTTATCCGATATTCTTCTATCATTCATATCTGTTATTTCTTGCTTTTTCCTTTCAACTACTTCTTTTACTCTCTTATTTAGGTGTCTAAAGACTGCCTTTTTCCTTTCAATATCATGATTCATACTGCTAGAATTACTAGCCTTGGTTGCTAGTAAATCTAGCCATGCTTTCTTCTTTGCTTCAACTTCCATCCGTACCTCATCATACCACCATAACGTGTTAATTTTCCTTTCATTCGTTCTCTTACTTACACCACATACTTCGGTAGCTGCATCCACTAAACCTTTCTTGACATTATACCACACAGTCTCCAAGTCTAAATCATTCATACACAATTCAGCCATACCACTTATATTTTCTCTCAATCTATATTTGAAATTCTCTCTCACACCTTCATCTTGTAACCTCTCTGTTCTTATACGCTGTAACGCAGTGGTAGACACAGATGTCCGATGCCTCCAACGTCTGAAAAGACCATTAATTCGGCATAAGACCAAGTAATGATCCGTCCCTACGTTAGAGCCCCGGTAAACCCTTGTATCTACCACCGTGCTCCTCATTCTTTCATCAACAATTATGAAATCTATCACACTTCTATCATCACCTCTTTCCCATGTATACGTGTGAATCTTCTTATGACGAAAGAAAGTGTTCGTCACTAAAAGACTCTTTTCCACGCATACGGCGAGAAGGCTTTCACCATTCTCATTTATACTTTCATCACCAAACGTTCCCAATATCCTTTCATAACCAAGCCTCCTCACCCCAACCCTTCCATTAAAATCACCTAATATCACAATATTTTCATTAACCTTGCATTTCATTAGCACCATCCTTACCAACTCCCAAAACTGCTCTCGGATATAAGTGGGCTTAGACATGTCTGGGGCGTAGACCCCTAAAACAAACAACTTCTTTAAGCCCACTTTCATTCGTATCCATAGCAGTCTCGGGCTTACACATTCATACTCTTTCACACAATGACCCATTCTTTCTGAAAGAATGATACCGACTCCCTGGCATGCCCGCTCGGTCTCGTCTACACCAGACCAGTACGCGGTATACATGCCATGTGTAGTAGCATCCTTTCCCTTCCGTTTCGTCTCATTTACACATAACACGTCTATTCCTCTATCATGCATCATATCGCATACTTCATCCATCTTATCATTCATTCCTCCACATACATTCAATGTAGCCAGACGGGCTTCCGCAATCCACTTTTCGCCCCTCCGGGGGACAGAACGTGACGGGTGGCGAACCTCGTCGCCGGTTTTCCTCCCGGAGATTCTTCGCACCCCTGCCCCATTAAAGGGGCGCCGGGAACTCGGGGCCATTTCTTTAATTCTATGCCTCATGGTGCGAAAGTAGGGTGTGGTATTTTTTACGCCGCTACCACACGGCGAGGAGCCGAGTCAGTTCTTTCGGCTTTGTCGCTTGTTTAGCACCACCCGGGGGACACGTGTAGGGTGGGCCTAGGATTAGGTGGTCAAAGCTTACGGACGCGAGCGACTCATCCCCCATATATATATATCTTTATATATAAAAATTACGCGATGGACACCTAAACTATTGAACTGATTTCAATGGTGTGCAGTTTGGTCTAACTTGAGAGATAGGATAGTTTTAATTCTGAATTTAAGGATTTTTCATAAGACAAAGGGTCATCGGAAAGGGCAGAACAATGTCTGCTTGGCCTGCTAGTAAATATATATATATATATATATATATATATATATATATATATATATATATATATATATATATATATATATATATATATATGTTGTATTGTTGGGAATGAGGGTAAAAAAATACAATACGAACAAATGAAGGTAGAATGGTAATCTCTCACTTGTTTTGGCAGTATATAGTATCGCACAGGCGACTAAGAGGGATCAGTCGGTAATTCTAAGTCTCACTGTCGTTACTATGCCTGTTGTGGTATTCTACTAGTATAGGCAAGGAAGGTCGTGTTGCTGAGAGGCTGCCCTGTGTTAAATTGAGATGGGTAGTGATGCTGTTGGTTTGCATACTTTGGTGTTATCATGTAATTGGATTCCTGATAGTAAGCAGGGTTTCTTACCGAGTAGTGCTCTTTTATTTAAATACTTTTGACGATAATTTCTAACATCAGAAGTGGAATAGTTTGTTACATCAGAATTGGGATAAAGATCCATGTTACCATCCACATCACAGAACACAATTACTCTTTAACAAGAGATCCACATATAATCTTTGAATAGTGTGGGGGTTATTACGTTTGTGAAGGACTACGATGCGACTCGCGTGTCATATTATCGCCTTTGTTTTTATGTTAAATGTCGTAATGAAATTTGTTGTTCTATTTACGAAATTCACGTATCATCAAGTAAAAGTATAAAGTGAAATGTTTTAAGCCAAAAGTGAAGTCCTTTTGTTCGATTTATATTAAACGTACCAGCGAGTACTTTCATTGATTCTGAACGTACCCAAATATGTTATCAAATGGTGAAAGAAATATTTAAGGCATTTAGATGAGTTATAGTTTTGCATTCGAGTTTTGTTATAATTGATAGTTCATGCAATATGATTTACATGGGTTACGGTTTAAAGTTCGAAATATTTAAGCGGTGTACGAAAATAAATGTTTACTTTAACGTGCTATGAATAAAAAAAAATAAGTAGCCAATAAGGCTACTTATTTATTCTAACATGTTGATAAGTGTTACAGTTTACTCCAAATATTATGTAGTCGTCAAAATTGGGGTTTGATGCCCGAGAGTATCGTAGAAGTCTGTACAACAATGAACAATGAGGAAGATGGTCAGATGCGGCCGAGCCCTGGTAAGTTTGAGGCTGCACCGCTACAGTCTGCAACTTATTGGCGGATCTAATGGCAGGACTATTTCTACGTGGTAAAGCAATGCTGCAGCTATATTATTAGTGTAGTTGTAGCACGAATGGGTCAGCTCGGCCGGGGAAAGACCACGTTTTCTTATTACACAGCGTCAAATAGCAGCTTAACACTGCTGTGTTTCGTATGTGAGTGAAGAGAACCAGAGGCCCTTTTTACTGCAAAAGAGGCATTCCATCAAACGAGGATAAATGTAGATGCCTATGGGCAACAGCAACCACTTACCATCAGGTGGACTGTGTACTCGTTTGTCACTCTTTCCTATAAAAAAAGGACGCCTCTAGCGGCCACCAAGCACACATGCTTTGGCGTGGCAAATAGACATCTGACGCTTGCTCAGTTTTCCTTGCGAGTGGTGAGCCATGTCACGCGGATATTTATCGGGCCGAGTTACAATTTGTGTGATGCCGTTTTTCGATATTGTCATACAGTTGCTCTTTATGTTTGCAATGTCTGTAGTGGCCTACGCCTCTGCATGCAGTTGCCTTTTGGAATGCGTAGATCTTGATCAGTTGTCTCCTTCACTTTGGAATATGTGGTGGGATCAGTCCCTCCACATAGTTGCTGTTTTTTCAATGTGTGCAATGGTTTGTGAGTGCCATGTCACACCGTTGCAGTTTCTTAAGAGAATGTATGGTGAACTTTGGAAATCCCGAATTCTATCGTTCGCAATACATTAAAAAAATGTTTATTTCAATTACATAAAGCTTTAAGATACAGGGTTTTGAGATCACCTTTTAACCAAAGAGATGCTTAGATGTTTATGTTAGAAAATTATCTTACTTACTTATCTTCACGCACAATCCCTGACGGGGTAGCCAGAGAGAACAGATCGCCAAGTGTCACGATCCTTACATAAATCTTTCGCTTCTTTCAGATTCATTATCTTCTTCATACATGCACGTCTAGGTATCCGAGTACTCTTGACCTCCCCTCTTCGAGCAATTTGCTCACATGATCTTTGAAAGTTAGTCTCGGTCTACCTCGACACCTTTTAATATCAACTTTCGCGCTATATATTTTCTTCACCATTCGGTCTTCACTCATTCGCTCAACGTGCCCAAACCATTGAAGCACGCCCTTATCAATTTTTGTGATAAGGTCATCTTTTAAACCTGTCATATTGCGAATCTCTTCGTTTCGCTTTCGGTCGGCCATGGTAACGCCGCACATTTTACGAAGAGATCGCATCTCCACTGCATTCAACTTGCTTTTATACTTCTTCTGGCATACCCAGGTTTCGCTGCCATGTAACAAAGTCTACGGCTTGCCTTTTGACTAACGCAGTCAGGGCACCATTGACTTTGTTCCCGGCAGCGACACGCCTGTCCACATCTAAATCACATCTTCCATCCCGGCTAAAAAGCACTTCCCAGGTATACAATTTCATTTACCTGTTCTAGACATTCCTGATTTATGATAAATATGATAAATTTTACTTCATTTCTTTTAATATTTTAATTTTGCATAGAACATTTATTTGTTTCATGCACCTCAAACGTTTTACATCTGTTTCAATCATAAATTACTTTGGATAGGTACCTATTTTGCGAGACCTATGTTGGATGTACATAAGTGCACGCTTGTGCATCTGACATAGTCGTTTTCATGTCTTTTACTTTTTACATTAAAAACCCAATATGAAAAAGGTTTCAGGTACTAATTAACGCTAAGTTTATGCTTATGTCAACAGCCACTGTGAGGTATGTAAACTGGTGCCTATGCCTACATTGTTGGAAGTATGGACAGTTCGCTGGCACTGGTGCGGCGCAGCGGCTTGCTGGCGCTGTTGCGGCGCGACAGCTTACTGGCACGTGTGCAGTGAGACAGCTCGCTGGCGCTAACGCAGCGGAACCGCTTGCTGGAGCACGTTTAGCTTAGCAGCTAGAGCCATTGCCATGCGTGTCGCCTGTGACCTATGTGGTGCCTGCATCCCCCATGCCGTTGATGGAGACTAAATATTTTAAAGCTTAAGGGAGCCCGAGGACGGACTCCTGTTAAGAGAAGCCGCGTTGGGAATGAGGAAAAAAAATAAAAAAGCAATACGAACAAATGAAGGTAGAATGGTAATCTCTCATTTTGTTTTAGCAGTATAAAGTATCGCACAGGCGACTAAGAGGGATCAGTCGGTAATTCTAAGAGTCTGAGATCAACAGCATCTTTCAATTGCATACTTTGGTGTTATCATGTAATTGGGGTCCTGATAGTAAGCAGGGTTGTTACCGAGTAGTGTTCTTTTATTTAAATACTTTCGACGATAATTTCTAACATCAGAAGTGGAATAGTTTGTTACAATATATATATATATATATATATATATATATATATATATTTATATATATATATATATATATATATATATATATATATATATATATATATATATATATATATATATATATATATATATATATATATATATATATATATATGGAACTGTATAAACCAACTGATTTGACTATGCTGTTTTAGTACTTTAGTAACTGTTTAAGTTTGCGGCACTGCCTATGCCACCTTTGTAACTTTTGTATTTTAGTCGCATTATATACCTTCTTGTCGTATCTTTTTGTTACACAGACTGTATTTCACTGTATCCATAATTAATTATATTATTATAAATTCAATCCTGTCTTATTTTATCCATAATCCATCAGCTTATGGGTCCAGAATACGTGATAATTTAAAGTACGCGAGTAGTTTCTTCGTTGAAATAATTAAATCGAGATGCCGAAAAACGAGGTTCCATCGCCGCCCTTGCCGGCGCCTGCAGCCACGAGTTCCGGAGTAGCAGTCAATTTTGAAAAGCTGAGTGGTATATCAAATTATGGATATTGGAATTTATGATGCGGATGTACTTGATTCACGAAGACCTGTGGGACTGCATCGAAGAGTCCGAACCAAGTGTTCTCAAAGTCGAAGATGGTCGCAAGCAACTACGGATTCTTGCAAAAATATGTTTAATTGTGCAGTCATCGTCGTTTTCCTATGTTCGAAACGCAACCACGGGGTTTGAAGCTTGGAGTAACCTAAAAACGTAGTAAAGTAAAGGCGGCTGTGTAGACGTCTTGCACTTTTACGTACATTGTTTGGATTAAAATTGGAACAATTTAATGATATGAAAGCGTATCTCTTGAAAACCACGGAACTAGATCAACAACTACGGGACATAAGGCTATCTTTTGAAGGCTATGCAGAGATAGCCTTCAAAAGATTGGTCCGGGAACATCTCTCAAAAATAATGTCGTCAGCATAATATCAAGATACCTTTATCCAGACATATTATGTATGTACGTATATTTGTATTTATGTGTGTGTATATGTGTAAATGTATTATGAATAATTGTTATATATGGATTATTATGTATTTGTTTCTATTCATATGCATTTTGGTAATTTATAAGCTTTATTTTAAAGTGTTATATCTATATAAATTTATTGTATTTAGTTATTTATGTCACCCGCCATTAATTTCTTACCACGCCGTAGGTTGACTAGCAAAGAATGCGAACTGGCATTAAGTCCGCCTTTTTAAACTTGTTCATTGGTTAGAACAATAAAGTTTTTAAATAAATAAAAAATAAATAAATAAAAATAAAAACGTTCTGAAAACACACATACAAAACAGTCAAATTGAGAACCTTTTCCTTTTTTGAAGTCCGTTGAAATATATATATATATATATATATATAAATAGTAAATACTTATACTTCACTCTCTTTCTTACTTGATTATGAATCGTTTCTGCGATGTTAGCCTAGTTGACATTCTACAGTCGTGAAGCAGCATAATGCTGCTATGTATGTATATGATGAGTTATAAGAACCAGAGCGAAAAGATGGAATGCTTATTACCGGTAAAAGTGTGTCCTCTTTACCGTTTACGTGGCATTCTATCTAAATCATCAGGGGTAAAAACTCATCTACATTTTGATTCTTAATCGAGAAAAGAATGATGAATTGAAGGTAAAGAAGTACTGTATACTCGCTTGTAACCATTAATTTTATAAATAAGTTTTGATAATATATTAAAACCTATATAATATTTTATTTGATTAATAATCATAATATATACGTGGTAGAGCCATGCTGCAGCTATAATAACAGTTATAAAAACATTTAACAGTGGTAGAGCCAGGCGGCAGCTTTTGCTGTCGCATGGATGGGCCGGCTCGAACCGGGGTGGTACCACGACCTCACAGAATACCAGCGTGAAGTAGAGGTTTACCTCTGCATTTCGCTTGGTGAGTGCAGGTGGCCGGAGGCCCTTTTTACTGGAAATGAGGCATTACATCCTAGTCCTCACGGGTGAAAACTCATCTGCATTTTGATCTGTAACAGAGGATAGATGTAGAGGTCTATGGGCCGCAGCAACCACTTACCATCAGGTGGACTGTGTGCTCGTTTTTCACCCTTATCCTATATATAATAATAAAATAGTTGTAGCACGAATAGGTCGGCTCGACCGGGGAAGGACCACGCTCTCACAGAATAACAGCGTAAAATAGCAGCTTAACACTGTTGTGTTTCATATGGTGAGTGTAGAGAACCAGGGACCCTTTTTACTGGATAAGAGGCATTCCATCTTAGTCCTCACCAGTGACAACGCATATGCATTTTGATTCACAAACGAGGATAGATGTAGATGTCTATGGATCACAGAAACCACTTACCATCAGGTGGACTGTGTGCTCGTTTGTCACTTGATCCTATAAAAAAAATGTTGATGCGTCACCACTGAGGATTAAGATGCTATGTTGAATGCTACGTTGCTGATAAAAATATTATTACACGAATGTTCCATTCACAAGGTTTTTATTGAGTAACATTTTCGTGTCATTTACGTAGAATCAACTTCAAAGGTCAATAGGAGGAATCGTTTCCAAAGGAATCCTTTATCATTGCGCATTTAGAACGAACTTCAGCTTTTTTCATTCAATATTCATATTCGGCATCATCTGCTTTCATGGCAACACGAAAAGCCTGTCTGCGTTGACATTCAGCTTATCCCGTCGTTACTACGCAATATTCTTCATTGGGCCAAGTTTAATATTCGAGTTGATCCCTATTGCAATGAAAGCCTACGGTCTTGGGGGTTAATAACTGCGTTGAAGAGGGATTTGGTACAAATCTGCGTTTATGTTTGTGATTTAAAGTTTGAAAGTGTTGTATCACTTCGGATAGTGTTTTTTCAAGGAACCGTTCCTACTATACTCGTATGTTTTTGTTTGTTTTGTTTTAAGATCTTAATATAGGATATATGTATGAGATTTGTTTACATTGCATTGCATGAGAAATAATAAATTCAATGTATTTTACTGAAAAATAACTATTTTCCATGCATATCACCATTTGGTGCCATTGTAAGAGGTAATTAGGGATATTTTTTGTGGAAGAGGAGGCAACATTGCGGATTATATAGAAGGAGATAGGAAGTCTACCTGGCGATGTGTCAAGTGTAAACAAACTCACTCTATCCAGCCTCCTTTATCACCAAAGGTCGAATCCGATGCACTAATACTTAAGGAGATAAGAGCTCTCTCTGATAAACTGGCGCCATTAGAATGTCTTAAAGATGAAGTCATTGCCTTGAGAACTGAATTTGCTGATCTTAAATCTTCACTAAATAATACTAACGTGGCGCTAAAAGAATTTAATAACAAAATTAAGGACTTCGAACAGCGTCTAGTACAGGTCGAGAAAGTGCAAAAACATGCTAACCTAATTCAGACTCGGTTAGAAAAACTGGAGCAGGAGTCGAACTCTGCGGAGCAATGGTCAAGAATGAATAATGTTGAAATAAAGGGAGTACCCCAGGCAAGCGGTGAAAATTTGTTTGAAATCATATCCAAAATTGGGTCTAAGATACAATATCCGATTACAAAGACTCAGGTAAATTTCGTTACAAGAGTACCAACCCGTGAGAAAGAGCATAACAAACCGATAATAATCTGTTTCTGCAATCGATATGTGAAGGAAGATTTTGTGGCGGCAGCCAGATATGCATCGAAAACTAGTCATCTCACATCAGGCAACATGGGATTTGTGGGCAATAATAGGATTTATATCAATGACCACCTAACCATGCACAATAAGACCTTACTTTCTAAAACTAAAAAGGCAGCGGTTGAAATGAATTTTCGTTATGTCTGGGTCAAGCATGCCAAGATACATGTAAGAAAGACCGATACGTCGCATATAATTATGGTGAAGTCAGAAAGAGACCTTACAAAAATAGTGTGATGTTAAACTTATTATCTCTTTGTTCTATTACTACCATTATTCATAATTTGTTTTTGTACTACTCGAAACTTGTAACATTGCAGTTTGAGATCCATGCGCTGTCGCGTCGTGCGTATTAATTTACATTATAATTTATAAACATCTCACCAATGTGGATAAACTATTTTTAAATCTTATTACATATAACTGGGTTCGCTTTTGGTCTATTAATTTACTATCAAATATGAAAGACGTTTGGTTGTTGATTTTTTGTACTATATATACTATTGATTTTACTTATTGGTCATTGGTCGTGGTCGTAAGCATTCGAGAATCGCGTGATGCATATTACGGCGCATTGTTCTACGATTATGAATTATCTACCCGCTTTTATATGACATTTTTGTTCTTTGTTTTAAATGTTCCTTTTATTTTACTATTTCATTTACTTTTATTGAATTGCTGTATTGTGATAAAATATTTAGTCATAGTTAAGCTCAATTACGGAATCGAATAAAATATATTACCAAAACGTACGCGGTTTACGAACAAAAACACTTTACTTATTTAGGAACGTATGTTTAAATTCGTATGATATTATTATATTCACCGAAACGTGGTTGGTCGATAGTATACATAACAGTGAATTATTTGATGACCGATATTTAGTATGGAGGCGGGATCGCAATTATTGTAGCACGTCACAAACGCGGGGGGGTGGTGTACTAATTGCAGTGTGGAATGATCTTTCGGTAGTGGAGAGGGGTGACTGGCGTAGTTCAGCGGAAGATATTTGGGTCTCTATTTTGCTAAAAAGATCCAGGCCGCCAGTGACATACAATATAAACATTTGTGCGCTTTACCTGTGTAGAGAAAATATCGGTAACTCATATAATACCCAATTGCAAAATTTCACACAAAATATTAATACCATAATTCTGTCTAATCCGTGCGATAAATTCATAATCGTAGGTGATTTCAATTTTGGTAGTCAAGTAGATTGGAATGTTTGCAGTGACAGTGGTGAGTTGTTACCAACCAATCACTCCTGTCAATATATTTCTGATTTCCTTGACTCTGTTAACACCTGTAGCTTATCTCAATATAATTGTATACGTAACATAAATGGGAGACTACTTGACTTGATTTTCTCTAATGACCTTGTAGATGTTAAGGAATGCTATGAACCATTAGCAGTGCCCCCAGATATGCACCATAAGCCTTTGGTTATAAAGGCTGATTTTGTTGAATTACATAAACTAGATGATAAAAAGAAAAACAATTATCTCTTTCACAAAGGTGATTACACGGCTATCAGTTCAGCTCTTGACCAGGTAAACTGGTATGAACTTTTGGGCAATGACTCTCTAGACAATGTGGTTACTCTCTTTTATAATAAATTGTATGAACTTAGGGAACAGTTTATTCCCATAAAATCCACTAGACGCTCGTCACACCCTACATGGTATAATTCTGCGCTACTAAAGGTCTTAAAAAAAACACAAGTATCATCGTAAGTTTAAGTTATATGGTAATTTATCCGACTACCAATCTTTTTCACTATTACGTAAAAGGGCTAACCAATTAGAGCGAGACTGCTTTGAATCCTATATTGATAAAATCGAATCTTCCATAACTAGTAACCCAAAAATTTTCTGGTCTTTTATAAAAAGTAGGAATAATGCGTCTACTACTCCTAATGTAATGTATTATGAGGAATCTTCTGCAAACACTGGTGAAGGAATTAGTGACTTATTCGCTAAATATTTTAGTACTACTTTCGTTGAACCAGAATTGGAAACTTCTGATTCTAAATTATTTCCCATAACTGATTACAGTATTAACAGTATTAGCTCAATATACGTCTCAGATAAAGGTATCTTGAAGCTATTACAAGGCCTCGACATCTCTAAATCTGGTGGCCCCGACCATATACCACCAATATTTATCATAAATTGTGCGAAAAGCTTAGTCAAACCCATTAGTATACTTTTTAAGCGGTCATTAACAGAAGGAATAGTTCCACAAGTTTGTCATAACACCGGTATTTAAAAAAGGCGACAAGTCGAATGTCGGAAATTATCGTCCCATCTCGAAGTTATGCTTGTTTTCTAAAGTTCTTGAAAGAATCGTTTATAATGAAGTCTATTATGCAGTACAAAATTATTTGGGTGATGAACAACATGGGTTTCTTCGAAGACGTCCAACTACTTCTAATCTCATCACGGCTAATGAGTACATCACTAAAGGTATGGAGCAGCGTGCACAGGTAGACGTAATTTACACAGATTACAGCAAGTGCTTTGATCGTATTAATCATCGTGTTCTTTTACAAAAGTTGTTAGCTTCGGGAATACACGGTGACTTGTATAGGTGGTTTTGTTCGTATATAGAGAATCGGACGCAGGCTGTGGTTTTGCGTGGTTACATGTCTGGTTGGTGCTCAATCCCATCTGGTGTTCCTCAGGGTTCATTACTTGGCCCCCTATTATTCACAATATTTATTGCCGATATTAAGTCATGTTTTAAAAATTCTCTCATACTACTTTACGCCGATGACATGAAAATTCTTAAAACTATTCATAATCTAACAGATGTTAAACAACTTCAAGAAGACCTAAACAGGTTTTCTGATTACTGTAAACTCAATAAGCTTCAATTGAATATCTCCAAATGTTCTCATATAACATTCACACGACAAAGATCTAGTATTGGGTTCGGTTATACTCTTCATAATCAGACTATCAGCAGGGTAAATCATATTCATGATCTCGGCGTAATACATGATAGTAAATTTATATTTGACAAACACATTGAATATATTGTCAACAAAGCATCCAAGGCTCTTGGTTTCATTTTAAGAACTTCATCCTGCTTCCGCTCTCTTAAAGCTGTTAAGATTTTGTATTGCTCATATGTGCGAAGCCATTTAGAATATGCATCCCAAGTATGGAATCCACAGTATAAGGTTTACATATCTCGTGTTGAAAGTATACAGAAAAAATTTCTGAGATACCTCGACTTCAAGGCACAAATAAATTCAGCCAATTATCTAGAAAGATGTAAGCGATATCATTTTTTACCGTTGGAATATAGACGTAAAGTCAATGATATTTGTTTCTTAGTTAATATTGTAAATGGATCTATTGATTCTTCTGAGCTACTTACTCACATAATGATTCGAACCGATTTAATGAGATTTAGACAGCGACCCCTGCTATATATACCTCTTGCTTCAACGAATTATAGAAGAAATTCCTTCTTTCTGCGTAGCGCAATGGAATTTAATAAAATTTCATCTGTAGTAGATATTGACCTATTTTCTACTAGTTCTAAATTTGTAAAAAAAGTGATGAACAGAGAATTTTTCACTCACAGCCGCGACTAGCATGACTCAAGTTGCAACCTCCTTAGTCTCACGGAAAGTTGAACTATGCGGTTTTTTTTGTTATTGTTTTTGCCTATTTTTTGCTTAAGTAATTTTTTTTTATAAGTGTTTAAGTAATCCCTAGAGTATTTTAAATTTGTATAATGTTGGATGAAAGTAATATGTGGAGGCTTGTAATTAGCAATTCTTATCACCATTTTGTTACTTTACCGAAGATATTAGTCTGTAAGCCTTCCTAAAATAAATAAATAAATAAAATAAATTACCTTTCAGCGGTGTGCTGGCATGAATACCGGCGCTATTGGAGGCCTGTTCACATTTCCTTCCAAGTAACTGCGAAACTACTTGACACAATAATATTAGGCCTTCTGAAATATGTTAATATAATCATCTTTTTTACCTAATATGAAATTACCTAGACATTGCCTGACTCATAACATAGAAAATTTCTAAAGATGAAATACATTCTGTACGTATATTTTTAAATGAAAAATTACGAAAAAGATGTTTTAATTTTTAAAAAATCGGACAAGAGCGAGTAAGACTAGCAATCTGAGGGTTCCGAATAAACTTCGTTATTTATGCAGATAGTAGTATATATATATATATATATATATATATATATATATATATATACTACTATCTGCATAAATAACGATATATATATATATAATTATTAGATAGATTTAGTTCATCTATCCCTAGAATTGAGTCTTGACAATTTTTGCCTGTTTTCGATACCCAAAAGCTTGCCTGCGCATAGCTTCAGACTATTTAAAAATTGTCGCTGTTGTTGAAAACTGGCTAGAATAATCATAATTATGTTTTAATAATCTTACAGTTTCCTTATCCGCAAAAAAAATAGTTAGACAATCGAAATTTTCATATATGGCTTACGGGACAAGTGAAATCGTTAACAGATATAGGTAATATTAATTTATAATTTATATTCCACGGACTATTATACTTGATTGTAATGGATGAATGAATCGATACAAGACCCGTTTAAAAATTTAAGTAGTTAGATAAATACTTTAACTTTCACTTTGGATATGTACTTACATTACTCTAATGATTTTCATTACGACAAAAAACATTCTTACATGCATCAGTCTACGTGGCGGTTGATAGTCTAAATGCAGACGTAAGTTACTTTAATAACAATATAAACTTTTTATGTGATATAACCACAAATTTACGGTTTACCTTCATTTTTATTGTGAGACATTCCTACTTGCCTGAATTTCATGATTCTAGGTCAACGGGAAATATCGCTTCCATTATGATAAGTTCCAAATATGACATAAAGGCTATATCTTTTATTGAACTACCTGAAGACCATTGAGCTTAGAATTTGAAATTAAGTTCAATGTGATACCTTTATGTACCAGTGCCTGAGGGAAAAGATCGTGACAAACGGACAGCCGAACGAACAAATCGGCGGAATCCGGAAGCCCTTATTCCGTTTATTCCTTTCGAGGTACGGGACCCTAAAATATACGAAAATCAAAATTAATGTCTTAAAAGGCAATCGTATTGCGCTATAAATGTTTTAACCTAATTTATAAATATGCGTTTGACCCATCGATATATTTAAGTATCGAATTGCGGATTCCTATCACAGCGCATGGAAATCTATTCGCATTTAAAGAACATAGTGTATTCGTACGTGAGGGAGTTACAAAACAATAAACAAAGAAAACATTGGTAAGCTAAACAATAAAGTTTCTGAATCTGTTGTATAATGTTAAAGTAAAGATTTATACGTAATAATATGACAATGTTTTGCAGAAAGCTGCAGAAGAATATTTTATTGGGCGGTACCTACCGCCTATTTAGAGCAATTTTCACATTATTTTACAGCTGTAAAATAATGTGAAAATTGCTCTAAATAATTATATTAGTATTTAATGATATTTCAAAGTAAATTACAGTTAACTAGTTTACAGTTTTTATTACTTTGTGTACTTAAACTAAACATATATTGTGGATTTAACTTACCTTAATGGTTAAACTGTGATAAAGTTCCATCATCCTACCACCAGTTACTTTTGTTTTTCACAATACACCAGAAGATAAGTTTCCAGGATAAGCTGAGTTAGCAAATATCCAAACAGCTGCTTTAACTTCTCTCAATCAACGTATAGCAGAATTTGAAGCACTCATGAAAAATCTGCTACCCTGGTTCCTGACTTGAAATCTCTCTTAAGTCACTTTCAAGTTCATCTGATGAAAACATTTTAGATAAAGCGGTAACTGTACTGCAGGATAAGCTTCAACTACAGGAATTCTCTTCAAGCTCCATTGTGGTTTGCCATCGCCTGTGTGAAGTATCGGAAGCTCGTGCAAGACCAGTCCTGATAAGGTTTAGTGATCAGTCCATTAAGTCAATCATTTGGGCAAATCGAAGGTGAGTGATGTACTCGCAATCGACGTTGATACCATATCCTTTACATTTAAGTAGCTTGAAAACGTCTTTCAATGCAGTGGTGAAGAGTTTCGGGGATATTACGTCACCCTGTCTTACACCTCCCTGCACTTCAGCACTTCGATATACTAACAGTCAACTTGGCACCGCTAAAGGGACTGCAGAATCATCATCATCATCATCATCACCGCCCTTCACAAGTTCACTGCTGAACATAGACCTCCCCCAAGGAATGCCACAGAGCACGGTCCTAAACCACCTGCATCCATCGACTTCCTGCATGTCTTACCAGTTCATCACTCCATCTAGTAAGGGGACGCCCTACACTTCGCCTGCCGGTACGAGACTGCCACTCGAGAACCTTTCTTCCCCATCGGTTATCGGTTCTTCGAGCTATATGGCTGGCTCACTTCAGCTTACTAATCTGTAATGTGAATAATAGTAAGTGTACTAATCTGATTAGTAAAAGGACTGCAGCACCGCCCAAATTTCGATGTCAGAGTTAACCCGGAGTACATTCAGCCTTTTTAATTATGAATTTTGATGCGATCTACGTAGAATGAACTTACTTTATTTCGAAGTCTTGCAGTGGTATGCTTTGATTTAGTTTTAATTTTATTAATCACAGGATCCCAAGCAAGTGGTAGTACCCAGCCTCCCTGTCTATTGAAATTAGGATGTTTTTTAGTTTCAATAGCCTCGCGTATCATCCTTGGCAGGAATCGATTTTCTTTCGCGAGAATTTGTGGTTTATAAAATCTAATATAATGTCGGGGTCCGTCTAGGATATGATCACTAACTGCAGACTTCCCGGGACGTTGGTATTTTACATCAGCTATGTGTTCTTTTACGCGGGTTTTGATGGATTGTTTTGTTTGCCCTATATATGACAGACAACATTCACAATCAAGTTTGTACACTCCTGCATCTGGTAGATGGATATTGCACTTTACGAATGGTAAGAACTGACTAATCTTCATCGGCGGCTTTAAAAATGTTCTTATAGAAGCTCGCTTCAAGATGTAGCCAATCTTGTCTATGGCACCTCTGACATATAGTAGTACAGAAGTCACACGCTCGACCGTAGTCTGCTTCACTCGATCACTGACACGTAAGCACTGGACCCGAAGCTTTTTGTCGTACAGAACCCGCTTGACGTGCTGAAGCTCGGCGGCCAGGTGTTTGCTGTCGTGCTCTTCGTAACAAAGATTTACCCACGGCAGCTAACTATGAAGGATGATGGTAGCATTCACTATTTAATAATCGGTTTGTATGGGTCTTTTTTCAATACACAGTGTTACCTATGGTGTTGTTAGGATTTCGGATGTACTAACACATCTAGGAAAGCTAAATAATTGTTTGTTACTAACAATAGACAGTCAGATGTGAGGCAATGTTTGAGTAATACTGCATATTCTGTAGGCATTTTGTTATCTTCTAGTTTTTTAGTTAAAATTGAGATGCAGTCTTCAACAGGTAAGTATATATATATAGAAACTGAAAATCAAAACTGACCATGGTTTTATTTTATGTAAGTCATACGTCTTTTATCTCACTAACAAAATGGTATTAATCCTTAGAGTGTGCTCTTGTGTGTCCCCCCTGAGTGGTGATAGTAATTTTGCTAAATGTTGAGTCAATCTGTAAGTTGGCAAATCGATCTGACTGACTATTGGACGTAATGGAGCGTTCGGTTTGTGTATTTTTAGTAACCCATACAACTTCGGTGGTTTGGCACACGAAAGTATTATCGAATGAACGTCTAGATTCAATTTCTCGGAGTATTTCTTAATTAGATCGCTAATTGTTTTTATCTTTTTAGTTGTAGAATCTGCTTTGACCTTTCTGTACGTATTTTCATCCGACAAAAATTGTTGTATTTAAAAATTTAAATAACCTTCATATGCGCGAAAAATCGTGAGATAAGTTTATCTATTATATCTATCGCGTAAGTTTTTCAAGGCATTAAATTCATCTTTGAGAAGATTTAATTTCGGCGCTGAGCTTCGAAGTAACATAGACGAAATGTCTTGACGTATGGCCTCTAAATCTTCATTAGCAATATTATTTTCATACAAACAGTCCTAAATAATACAGATAATGTCATGTGGAATTCTTCGCGGTGAGATTCATACCATTGGCCAAAACTTTTATTGTTGCGTCGTCCCGAGAGTGTTTTGACAGGTTATTAGATCGCGCGTTGTTTATTACTCGCGTCTGTTGTCAAAGGTCAAAGGCGTTCCGACGTCAAGGACGTCAATCACCTCAGTCCCCCGTGACCATGGATGCTGTAATGCACCCGAAACGTCGGGAGTTTAATAAAAAAAAGTAAATTAAACGCGATGGGATCCGTAAAATTGGTTTTATTCAATGTGTAGTGTTCGCGTAAATATAAGTAATCTTTCGTATTTTTGTTCTAATTTAGTATATTTTGTGTACGTCAATGGTGTGTGTCAAAATGAATTGCTTCTTTTTTTTAATCTCAATAAAAAAATCTAATTTCAATAGAGAAGATGGCTGGGTGCTGCCATCTGCTTGGGATCCCATAATTAATAAAATTAAATCCCAACCCAAGCATACAACTGCAAGACTTCATGATACTGTAAGTTCATACTGCGTAGATCGGAACAAAAATTAATAACTTTTAATCTGAAGGTAGCAGTTGTTAACTATGACAGTGGGACGTCATACACCTCAGTTCCCCCCGTGAATGAAAAGTGCTCGAAACGTCGGGAATATAAAATAAGTTAATATACGCGATAAGATCCATAAAATTAGTTTTATTTAAATGTGTAGTGGTCGCGTAAATATAAGAAATCATTATGTCAATCCAAGACAGTCTCTTGATAAACTTTGGCCGGTGTTTTTAATTTCTCAATATTGAAGCTTAGTAGACACCATGGAGTCTACGATACCTCCCCACCTAACCATGCAAGGTGCAGACTACTGGACTACTTAACGTGGGTTAAGTTTTTTCAACATGTTTAAGCTTAGAGCTTTATACTTTGTCATTTAGTTAAGAGTATATTTCCGTGTCTATATTTTACGCGATAGTATGTTATATTTCTTTATAGGGTTCTGGCAACAACAGCTTTCACAGCCTATCTGGTCCTACCACCATGGGATCACTCCAATCAATTCCGGTCTTCGATAGAGGAATTGTTTGTGTAACTAAAGATTGTGCGATACTATACATCTTATGGAACACCGAGAGACTGTCTGCTCTACTCCAGTGATCGAGGCTGACAAGATTGGTTTCAACCAAATCTTATTGAAAGACCAACAACTATCATAATTAGGATAGATAATACCATTGTTGTTATGGCTAAATCTTTGGCAGGACAGCTAAAATGTAATTGAGATAAAAGCTCAGGATAGTCAATAGCACTACAAGCTTTCTATTAAAGAAAAGTGAGATCAACAATATCACGGTGCTTAACAAGAGGAAGAAGGTCATGTTTTTTTTAAAATAACTAATTTAACTATCAGACGTATAGCGAAAGTCTTTGGTTCTATAACAGAGATAACAGATAAGCTTTCTTTTAATATTTTCAAGTCGGGTTATATATGTTACATACCTGGGGTTCCAGTTTTGTGAAGCGTACTCAAAATTACTTCTGACAAGAGAAAAATATAGGATCTTCGGAGTTTTAGGCTTAGTGAAATCCTTGATTTGCTAATTGAACGTCAAATATCAAATCAATCATGATAAAACCAAGATCTCTAACAATGGAATCCCTTTTCAGATTTTCACCTTTCAGTTTATAGTTGAAGACTGAAGGTTTATATTTGCGACTAGAGGACATAAAGCTACACTTAGAAGGGTTGAAATCTAAATAGTTTAGGTGGTAATAACGCTCTAGATTTGACAGATCTTCTTGTAAAGCCTCAGCAACATCTTTAGAGCTACATATCATCGGCAAAACATAATAAACGAGCTTTTTTTTAGGTAATAGTTCACGTCAATAATAAAAAAAACAAATAATAACGGTCCCAGGAGTGAGCCCTGTGGCACCCCACTTGTAACAGTTACCCATCCTGATATGTAGTTGCTGACGACAACAGCTTTTGACTGATTATTTATATAAGACGTGAACCACTTAACCCTTTTTTACATGGTAGAGCCATGCTGCAGCTATATTAATAGTATAGTTGTATCACGAATGGGTCGGCTCGACCGGGGAAGGACCACGCTCTCACAGAATACCAGCGTAAAAGAGCAGCTTAATTCTGCTGTGTTTCATATGATGAGTGTAGAGGCATTCTATCTTAGTCCTTACGACTGACGACGCATCTGCATTCTAATTCACGAACGAAAATAGATGTAGATATCTGGGCTACAGCAACCACTCACCGTCAGGTGTAATTGTATAAAAATTATATTTCAACTCTATAAAGAAAAGTAGATCGCCGTTTATACCAACCTTGCACAGTTTCAGTAATTCTGTCAAAGGTTTTACTATAATTGGTATAAACGACATCTACCTTGTTGCGATTATCCATTGCTTCAGACAAGAATACATTAAAAAGCACAAGGTTTGAAACATTAGAGCGTTCTCTTCAAAACCCATGTTAAGTCGGATTAAATGAATGCTTTAGGGCCGCATATAACTGAATATATATGATTCGATCAAACTCTTTACGTACAATGCATAAATTGTAAATCGGTCGATAATTAGTAATTTCACTCTTGGAACTCTTTTTATGTCAAGGCGTGATACATGCGCGCTTCCATATAGAAGGAAAAATACCTGTACTTACTACTAAGAGACTTTTTAAAGAAAATAGTTACAAAAAAGAAAAGAAGAAAAGTTAGAGAAAACAGTACACAAATTGTATGTATACCGTTAATAAGAAAATGAGCTGGAAGGTTATCAGGACCAGCAGATTTTGTTGGGCCCATCGTTTCAAACAGTTCCTTGACTGTATTTTCGTTTATATCGATTGAGGTGATATCAACACTCAACTGAGGCGACACTCGAGAATCATTAAATAATATTTTTTTGACAGCTGAGTATTACAATCACCTGAATCCAAAAAAATTAAACGGAAGTAGTTTGAAAAGCATTACAGATAAGTTTGCCAGAGTTCATTACATAACCTTCAAATTTAAGACAACTAAGGCCAGAAGTGTTAACGATTTGTACTAATTGAATTTTCAACAGAGGTTATGTAAGATTGGTATGCTAACTTTTCTAATTTCCTTACACACTCACGTAATAGCTTATAAGTTTCTTCGTCATGCCTACAGCCATAGATCCTTAATTAACGTAGAAATTATGTTTTTCTCTAATAGCTTTTTTAAGTGGCGCTTTAAAAGAAGTGTCAGCAACAATTAATTTTAAGGGGATATATTTATCTCTAAGTGACGTGAATGTGCTATAAAAATATTGCACAGATTCATCTAGCGATAACGGAGACATAACTTCTTGTTATGTTGGGTCTACAGATTTGTGTGCGCCGACATCGCACATGAACGTGTCGCAAAATCTCATTAAATTAGTGAAATCACCATGTTAGACGAATATTTTTATGGTGTAACCCTTTAATCATCACATCAGTCAGAGACATGGGATCCGGAAGCAAAGGCAGAATACCCGCGCAGTAATAAGTTATTAATCCGTCAAGCATTGCTTGGACCAGATGCCAAACCCGACGAACTTAATGTTGTGCAGGTGGAGACCATGTGTCTACAAGACTCGATTAAAATTCCTGTTGCAATATTAAAAGTGGGAGAGACAAGGCAGGCACGCCTGGATATTGAGTTCCCTGATGCACCAGTCACTTTCACTCTCATTCAGGGTTCTGGACCCATACATTTAATTGGTGAACACTTACTTGGTGCACTTGTTGAAGAATTCGAAGATATGGAAGAAATGGTTGAAGAGATGCTTGATGAAGAAGAGGGATGAAGATGATGATGAGGGTGAGCCCAAGGGTAAGAAGTCGAAAATGTCCAACAATGCCAAAGGCAAGGCTACATCACCCAAGAAAAATGCCAAGAAGTGAACCGCCTGCGTGCCAAAGCCCCGCCCGTAAATAACCGCTCAGTCACTTAGACCAATTTCATTCAAGACTGACTTCATCCCATTGAATATTAGCAATCTCACCATTTATTGAATCATAGTCATCTGTATGATATAAAAACTTAAGCCGACGATTGCTCTTTAATTGCATATTCTGTAGGCATTTTGTTATCTTCTAGTTTTTTAGTTAAAATTGAGATGCAGTCTTCAACAGGTAAGTATATATATATAGAAACTGAAAGTCAAAACTGACCATGGTTTTCTTGTATGTAAGTCATACGTCTTTTATCTCACTAACATAATGGTATGAATCCTTAGTGTGCTCTTGTGTGTCCCCTGAGTGGTGATAGTATTTTTGCTATATGTTGAGCCAATCTGTAAGTTGGCGAATCGATCTGACTGACTATTGGACGTAATGGAGCGTTCGGTTTGTGTATTTTTGGTAACCCATACAACTTCGGTGGTTTGGCACACGAAAGTATTATCGAATGAACGTCTAGATTCAATTTATCGGAGTATTTCTTAATTAGATCGCTAGTTGTTTTTATCGTTTAAGTTGTAGAGTCTGCTTTGTCCTTTCTGTACGTATTTTCATCCGATAAAAGTTGTTGTATTTAAAAATTTAAATTACCTTCATATGCGCGGAAAATCGTGAGATCTGGTCTATTGCGTAAGTTTTTCGCGGCATTAAATTAATCTTTGAGAAGATTTCATTGCGGCGCTGAGCTTCGACGTAACATAGACGAAATGTCTTGACGTATGGCCTCTAAATCTTCATTAGCAATATTATTTTCATACAAACAGTCCTTAATATTACAGATAATGTCATGTGGAATTCATCGCGGTGTTATTGCGAAATTCATACCTTTGGCCAAAACTTTTATTGTAGTGTCGTCCAGAGAGTGTTTTGACAGGTTATAGACCGCGCGTTGTTTATTACTCGCGTCTGTTGTCAAAGGTTGCCTTCCGACGTCAAGGACGTCAATCACCTTAGTCCCCCGTGACCATGGATGCTGTAAAGCACCCAAAACGTCGGAAGTTTAATAAAAAAATAAGTAAATTAAACGTGATGGAATCCGTAAAAGTGGTTTTATTAAATGTGTAGTGTTCGCGTAAATATAAGAAATCTTTCGTATTTTTGTTCTAATTTAGTATATTTTTGTGTACGTCAATGGTGTGTGTCAAAAAAAATTGCTTCTTTTTTTCTTTCTTCTTTCAAGAAATAATTTGAAGTGATATAACATCCCACAACTCAACTGAAAATATTCCACATTAGAGCAGCGTGAAAGCATCTTCACTTTTCACTTTTTATCACAGGAATGAATGAAGCCAAGAACTCTATAGTATTGAGATGAGCTCTAAGATCTGGGTCACAGATATTGTTTCAAATTCCATTTCTAACCAATAATTGTCCTTAACACTATTTGTATTTAACTTACGAGTATATGACAAACGTACGATTTGTTACATTTCTTTAAAGTTTCGGACACAATTCCTATATTTAAATTGTATACACAACTCCTTCAAATCTATAAAGTAATATTTTCATCGAAAACCTTGTTTAGTTTAATCCCAAATTGAATGAATATCCTAAAGCCATTCGTTGTCACAACAATGATAAAGCACCATTAATAATAACATAAACAAAACACTTTTGCGATGCCCGGATGGAATTTAGAAATATGCAAATCAAATTCAAACCCCGTTTGCCAAAGATTAGTTATAGAATAGCTATTCCAAGAAGCATTTTCTAAGGAACGTTACCCCCTATTATTACTTTATGGTAGAAATAGGTAAGAGGTTGGTAGTTGGTACCAAATTTACCGTGTAGTGGCAATGTGAGAATATCCACTACCCCATATCGTCCCGTGGGTGTGATAAGAGCCGACAGAGGGAAACCAAGCTTGACTGCGAGGTAAGTTTAAAAGTTTTTAAATTCGCATCAGTGATATAAATTGTACATATAGGAAGTTTGAGATTATTCGAAATAATTATTAAACCTTTTATTGGGATATTTTATTATGTACAATATTTTAAAAAAACTATAACAAAATAACTAAAACTAGTAACGTAATTATCATATAGTCCTACTCCCCGCGATATCGTGCCAAGAACGCTGGCTGCGTTTCCCCGCTGAATGGCTATACTTAGCCTTTGAGCGAGAAAAGAACCAGCCCTCTTATCACCAGCAGCAACGACCAGCCGCGGATAGATTTCCTTTAGGAACTTCACCGCACGTGGACCCCACGGAACTATAGTCTCTACAGCAAATGGCACAAATATGCAGTCATCTCTCAGAGACTCATATTTGCGCCACTTACTCAGTTCAGCTGTCTCTGATGCTGCCCCGGCTCTAAACGAGGTACCCCTGAGATGAGAGGCCGCCAGAATATCTACGCAAGTAGCATCCCACACAAGGGCTTTACCTCTCTCCCAAGGGACCAATGTCATACCGTCGGGTCTCCTGCCATCGTCTCTAAATATTCCACAAGGCTCTAAAAGTTTAGTTAATTTACCTAACTTTATTGGTTCAGCACAAAGGTTTTTTTTCTTTTTAAATTGCTTGAACATTGAACCTCTGAAGTAATCGAAATTTTATTCCTTGGCGCAAACTCCCAGTATTAATTAATATTTCTCCTGAAAGCGTCTCTATTCGCTGAAATTTTACCGTAATACGCGATGTAAAATGTTATGCTAATATCAGTGCTCGGAAAATGACTCAGAGTTGGGTGTACTATAAAAATTACTTTAATGTAGCTCTTTTTCCTTTTATCTACAAAAATTAGTTTAGTAGTTACGTGGAAGTTGAAGGGACATATTGTCAACTGTCAAGTAGTAACCTGCCAGGCAGAAAAGGAGACAAATTACCTAGTATTTTGTGTGCTGGTTTGATATTATACGTGGTAGAGCCATGCTGCAGCTATATTAGTAGTATAGTTGAAGTACGAATGGGTCAGATCGACCGGGGAAGGACCACGCTTTCACATAATACCAGCGTAAATGGCAGCTTCACACTGCTGTGTTTCGTATGGTGAGTGTAGAGAACTGGAAACCCATTTTACTAGAAAAGATGCATTCCATCTTAGTCCTCACGGGTGACGACGCATCTGCATTTTGATCCTTTATTGAAGATAAATGTGATGATTTTAACTGTGGTAGAGCCACGCGGCAGTTTTTACTGTTGCACTTATGGGCCGGCTCGAGCCGGGTTGGTAACACGACCTCACAGAATACCGGCGTGAAGCTCTGCTTTTGCGTTTCGTCTGGTAAATGCAGGTGGCCGGAGGCCCTAATTTCCCGCCCACCATCAACATGGTAGCGGAATTACTTCAAAGGCTACCCCAGAAGGGTACCAGCACCCCTAGAGAATCCCTTGCTGAGCATCGACGACCATGTTATTCCACTCTTGAGCGTGGGTGCTCAGGCTGCCTGCCACGCTATCCGTGAATTTCTGCAACTTCAGGGGACTTTACTCCAACCTAAACGCCGTCCACTACCATCTCGAGACAGCGAAGCCGGCCTTGCTCTTTTTGACCGAGACGCAAGTTTCCTCTCCGGCTGATACTTCGTATCTCTCCTACACGGGGTACAAATTGGAGCACTCCTTTGTGTCTCGGGCTGGAGTTTGCGTACACGTCAGAGAGGACATCTGTTCTCGACGCCTCGGCAGTCTAGAAGGTTCAGACCTGTCCGTCCTTTGGCTTTGCGTAGACAGCGACGACCATCCGCGCGTCTACGGGCCTCTATAGGTCCCATAGCGGCAATGCCGAAACAGACCGACTCATCGACCACGTCAAAATGGCTACAGATTTCATGCTACAACAGGTCCCATCCGCAGAGATCGTGATCCTTGGCGATTTTAACGCCCACCACGCCGAATGGCTCGGTTCACGTTTAACCGATCATGTGCGGAGATCTGTTCATGACTTTGCCTTGGCATATGGTCTGACACAACTAGTTACGTCGCCTACGTGGATTCCAGATGTGGAGGATCATATACCTTCCCTGTTGGACCTTCTGCTGACCTCTCATCCAGGCGGATATCAGGTTTCTGTCGATGCCCTTCTCGGTTCTTTGGACGATTGTCTGATCCGGAGTGTGGTGCCACTCACGCTCCGCTCGCGGTTGCGTTCTGCAGGTTGCCGCCGTGTTTGGCATTACAGGTCGGCGGATTGGGACGGAATGCGGGCTTTCTTTCGGCGAGGCCTTTCTTTCTTTCCGGCGAGAAGCAAACCCGCCCCCCATCGTCGGATGATCCCAGCGCTGTTACTGACTCTGTCACTGATGTGTGTCTGTCACAGGAATTGGAACTATTTATTCCATCATCTGTGGTACCCACCGGAGGCAGATCTCAGCCTTGGTTTGGTCGCTCCTGTAAGACTGCATTACGCAGTAAGCAGGAGTGTTATCAAGCCTGGGCTGCGGCTTCGGCGACTCGGGATGTAAACACTAGCACACTTAAAAAGTAGTATAACTTCGCCTCCAGGTTCTTCAAAAGACTTGCCAAGGCAAAGTCAGAGCGCATAGGCAGAATTGGCGAGAAACTAGTTCGCCTTCCTTCGGAAACCTGTGAATTCTGGTCTCTCGCCAAGGCTGTCCAAAGGAATTTCTGTAAGCCATCACTACCACCTCTGCACAGGGAGGACGACTCACTGGCCCATGCCGCAAAAGGAAAAAGCCGACCTTTTAGGCACCCTTTTTGCGTCCAACTCGACTCTTGATGACGGGGGGAATGCACCGCCGACCATCCTGCGGTGTGAGTGCTCCATGCCGGATGTGCGGTTCTCGCAGCGCTCGGTTCGCAAAGCACTCCCCTCTCCCTGGACATCCACAAGTCGAGTGGGTCTGACGGAATCCCCCCAATTGTGCTGAGGACGTATGCTTGACGTATGTATGACTTAAATTAATATGGTATAATCATTTCTTCTTCTTTTTCAGCAGCTACTTCATCAAATTTAATGAAAACTCAATCAGGTTCAGTATGCAATTAAGCTTCAAATGAAATCGGTTTAGAGACCATAGTGAGTTTAGCTTATACAATCACGGTCATCGACATTCACTCTATTATTAAATCAAAATGTAAGAAATCCACTTTTTAAATATCTTGCCGTAATTGTTAAGCTTGGCTGGCGGATTGACAATCGCAGTGCCACTGTCTCGCATCTTGGATGTTGCTTGCTTCTTAAGACACCCGTGGGACGAAAGGAACATGACGGATTCTCTTCCACCGCGACCACGTGGCACGGTTGTGCATTTATTATGTAAACGAGGGAATCGATTTTAGTCTTCAGGGGTGACAACGCATAATATACATTTTAATTCTATATCGAAGATTGATGTAGGTGTCTATGGGCCTAAAAATATACTTACCATCAGGTAGTCCACCGGATGGTAAGTAGATGGTAAGTGGTTTACAAATGTACTCGTACGTCTCTCTTATTTTATAAAAAAAGAATTCGGTAGATCCTGCAGGCCATCCCTGGAACTTCCCGCTTATATTCAATTTTTGTTTTTTTGCTTTGTATTTTTTGAAAATCTTTGAAACGGCTCGACCGATTGACTAGAAAATCTAGTAGCTAGTAGTATCTCGTAGTATCAATGAACACTTTCTAACGCCATGTCGCCCATCTCGATTGGTTTGTTCGTTATAAAGATTTCGTACGACAAAATTTTATTTACATACATACATACATACACACCCACATACACACATACTCACACGGCTGGACGTCCAGGTAGGAATAGTTTGTACGACGTCCTAGGACCTCAAAACGTGGAGATTTGATGAAAACTCGCATTCTCAGAATCGCGCCGAAATTTTTCCTACTTTTGAAAATTATTAATTTTCAAAGCGGGAAGTTAAAAAAAAATATCATATACTTTAAACGATACTTCTATTAATAGCAAACGCTATCAAACATTAATTTATTACGCCGTATCTGAGTTTGACGTGTAATTAAACTCCCAATAGACCTTTGCTTAATGCAAGTAAAAGTAATTATACAGGTATTCATGAAGAATTAAATTCTTCCAAGTGAACACCAGCGCAAATAGATAGTAATGACAAGACAACCGACGTCTTCGCACTCTGGTTGCTTTAAGCGAATATTTTGACATGACAAACCAACTCCCGTCGAAATAACGTGTAACCTTTATTACAATGCAATTGAATTCACGTTTGCTTGATTCATTATAACTGACAGCAAATTAAGTTTGCATTATCGTTTTTATACAAATTTATTTATGCGTATACAAAATTGCTGATTTCAATGAATTTACACTAAGTTCTTTGCATTTAGGCTTATTCAAACAAACTCTGTTTGCATTGGTTGAATATTTTCCGTTGTTTAAAGCTTATGAATAGGCAATAACTTGACTAGAGGCGCTTGCCGCTACGCACTGGTTAATGACAGCTGTATAGTCGAGTTATGCAGATTAATGCCAATTTTGTGCTACAGTTATAAATGAACCATACAATGTAATGGATGATTTTGATCTGCCGATATTTCAACGTCATTTGCTTATAATAACGCTATCATCTACTACTAGCAATTCTATACTACTAGACTCCTGTATCGTAGAGGCGTTTCAAAGTATATAAATTAACCATGGAGAAATACCTAGACCGGGAAGATCTGGGAAAAATACTGTCAGGCAATTTTTTTTAAACTAATGTGACAAACGAATTTATAGTACACCTAATAGTAAATGGCCACTGCACTCCATAGATACATGGTAGTTACAATGGGTGTCTATAAACCTTCAAACGGGAACACAGCAATGCAAGGACTGCTATTTGGCAATGATTTTAGATGCAAATGTGTGCGTGAGTGCGCGTTCTCACAATAAGTGAAACATGGTTTTGACTTTTTTTCAGTGTGCTATGAAATATTTGTAGTGCTCCGTCAATAATTTTTGTTGGTATGAGCTTATTACCAACTTATTATTTTGATGGGAAGTGTTAGCTTGATGCAACAACATAAGTTTCTTTTAACAAAATAATTTGTGTGTACCAATATCTATTATACCATCCGGTGGGTGTCGTGAGAAGTGGCAGAGGGAGACAAACCACTAGACAATAAAAAACTATGGGATCAAACCCACCTGCCAAGCAAGACTATTCCAGATATCTCTTTTATGAGGACTTTGATGGGATGGAATGAAATTAATTTGTTAACTGTCTATTGTCAAGACACTCCATTAGCGAATTTTTCGGTAATATAATAAAAGCAAGCTAAAAAGGCTTGAGCCGTCGGTACAAGTATCTACGACACATATTTTCTTACTTCCTAAAACTATAAAGTTTTCAGCCAGTATTAATCGTGGGATGGCTTTCTTGGCATAAGTTGTAAGAGTCCGTCATTTTTTACAAATTGTCAATGAAGAAGAATTGCGTAAAAGCCTGGAACATTTCCATTTTTAGCTTCACATAATACATTTTATACGGCACATTGAATTGTGATTGCAGTTTTATTGATATTAAGTTTTTCGGTAAATCGTATGTTTCTTACGTGCCGAACAGAGGGAGCAAGTCCGGCGAACTGGACTCAAAGCATCCACGGCCCATTAGGCCTCGCACTACATTTCGCCCAAATGACGCGACAAACATTTCAATCGACTTCGCGGTGATCCGTGTTTATTCTGCGGTATTACGGTGATTTCATTACGGTTATAAGGGTGAGCCAGAAGAATTATGAGTTATTTTACGGAAGGAAGAAATTATAGTTTTACCATCATGGAATAAAATCAATATTATTTATATAATTGTTAATTACTTTACATAGAAGAGAAACTTTATTTGATACTTATTTAAACAACACAAAGAACAAGTCAATTATTGTTAATAAACAATCAAACTCAACTACGTAAAAAGCGTTTTTGTAGCCATTCTTTATATAACGGCCTCCATTTTACTTTTATAAATAATAAAACTTAGCCTAAAACGATTGTAAAGTTTAAATGAATCAATGGAGATTTCATTTTATTCCCTTGAACAGAACCAAAATAAGAATAAGGATGATGAACTTCTTTATATGTCAACCTCTTTTGCCCGTAGTGCACCCAGGTAACTAATGCTAATGTATATCACTTTTTTGACTGAGAAATAGTGATATAATCATCGCTTTTATTTATACTTATTCATTTAAATATAAGTTTGATACATGTGTTGTGCCGTGTAGTGGCGGTCAAGAATATCCACTACCCCATATCCTCCCGTGGGTGTCGTAAAAGGCGACAATGGGAAACAGGCGGGAGATGGGCAGCAGCATCTCCCTGATAATAGCCAAAGTTACAATAAAAAAAAAAACTGCGGTTGCCAACCCGCTCGCCAAGCGTGGCAACTATGGCAAATACCCCTCTATGAATGTAACAAAGAGACGGCCCCCAGTCCCCGGCGGCCCCGCTATTCCTGGCTACGGTGGCGACCATGGTAACGGCGGGGCAGGGGGTGCTAAGAATCTCCGGTGGAGGTTCGGTTGCCACCTTAGACGACTCGACCTGGCAACGTACAACGCACGCACCCTGAGGACTGACGAGAAGATCGTGGAGCTGGAAGAAGAGATAGACAAGTTGCGCTGGCATATTATAGGATTATCCGAAGTCCGAAGAGAGGGGGAGGACACGGTAATCCTCGAATCCGGCAACTTGCTCTATCACCGGGAGGGCGACCATCTGTCCCAAGGAGGTGTCGGATTTATCGTCCACAAGTCTCTCGTTAACAACGTTGTAAAGATCGGGAGTGTGTCGACGAGGGTTGCGTACCTTATACTCAGAATCACCAAACGGTATTCGCTGAAGGTCATACAGGTTTACGCACCAACCTCGGCACACCCCGATGAGGAGGTGGAGGAAATGTATGAGGATATCTCTAGAGCCATGCATTCCTCCAAAACCCAATATACGGTGTTAATGGGAGACTTCAATGCAAAACTAGGCACAAAAGAGAACGGTGAGCTGAAAGTAGGGAAATTTGGAATAGGGCAACGGAACCCAAGGGGCCAGCAGCTGGCCGACTTCATGGAGAAAGAGGGACTCTTTATGATGAACTCTTTCTTCCAGAAGCGGCCCCACAGGAAGTGGACCTGGTCGAGCCCCGACGGTTCGACAAAAAATGAGATTGACTTCATTATGACGACCAGACGACAACTGTTCAGTGATGTCTCAGTGATCGCGAGGGTGAAAACCGGCAGCGATCACCGAATGGTTAGAGGCACACTGAACCTAAATGTTAAGTTGGAGAGGTCTCGTCTGATGAAGTCAACGCTCCGTCCCCCTCGTGCTCTAATCCAAAGTCCCGAAACCTTTCAGCTCGAGTTACAAAATCGTTTTCAGTGCCTAGAAGACTGCAATGAAGTGGACGATATGAATGACAAGCTCGTGGAAACTGTCCATGCGGTCGGAGCTAAGTTCTGCAAGACCCGCCGCAGAAGAACACAAAAACTCTCCGATCACACTCTTAATCTCATGGCTGTTAGACGGGAGATGAGGCTACATTCTTCAACAGATTTGACAGCATACAGGCAACTGAACAGACAGATCTCCAAATGCATGCGGCGGGACTTGCGCAACTTCAATACAGCTCGTATTGAAGAAGCGATCGAGCGGAACCAAGGCTCCAAAGTCTTTGCCAGAGATCTGTCTGCCAGAAAGAGCCAACTGTCAAAGCTGAAGACCGAATGTGGCAGCATCGTTTCCGGGGCACCTGAGATTTTGAGTGAGATTGAGAGGTTCTATGGGCAGCTGTACACGTCATCGTTGGAGCCACACGCAAGTGTGAGTAACGATCCAAGAGCGAGCCTTATTCGACACTATTCCGAAGATATCCCGGACGTCAGTCTGAGCGAGATTAGAATGGCTCTCCAACACCTTAAAAACGGCAAGGCCCCAGGTGAGGATGGAATTACAGCGGAGCTTCTGAAAGCGGGTGGAAGACCGGTACTTGAAGTCCTTCAGAGGCTCTTTAATTCCGTCCTCCATGGTGGCATTACACCGGAGGCGTGGAGCAGAAGTGCGGTGGTCTTGTTCTTCAAGAAAGGCGACAACGCTTTCTTGAAGAACTACAGACCGATTTCCCTTCTGAGCCGCGTCTACGTGCTGTTTTCGAGAGTCATTACGAATCGTCTCACGCGCAGACTTGACGACTTCCAGCCTCCCGAACAAGCCGGTTTCCGAAAGGGCTTTAGCACCATAGACCACATACATACCCTTCGGCAAATTGTACAGAAGTCCGAAGAGTACAATTTACCACTGTGTCTGGCGTATGTGGACTATGAGAAAGCCTTTGATTCCGTCGAAATTTGGGCGGTGCTGCAGTCCCTTCAGCGATGCCAAGTTGACTGTCGGTATATCGAAGTGCTCAAGTGTTTGTACAGTAGAGCTACGATGGCTATCCGAGTACAGAACCAGAGTACGAAACCTATCCAATTGCAGAGAGGTGTAAGACAGGGTGATGTTATATCCCCGAAACTCTTCACCGCTGCATTGGAAGACGTTTTCAAGCTTCTGGACTGGAAAGGATACGGAATTAACATCAATGGCGAATACATCACTCACCTTCGATTTGCCGACGATATAGTCCTTATGGCAGAATCGCTGGAGGACCTAAGCACTATGCTCAATGACCTCAATAGTGTCTCCCAACGGATAGGTCTTAAGATGAACATGGACAAAACAAAGATTATGTTTAATGTCCATGTCACACCTATGCCGGTAGTTGTTGGGAGCACTAAGCTCGAAGTTGTTGACGAGTATGTTTACCTGGGACAAATAGTCCGACTAGGTAAGTCCAACTTCGACCGAGAGGTCAATCGACGGATTCAACTCGGCTGGGCAGCGTTCGGGAAGCTACGACACATCTTCTCGTCAGACATACCTCAAAACCTTAAAACGAAATTGTACAACCAGTGCGTGTTGCCAGTGATGACTTACGGATCTGAGACTTGGTCCTTCACTGCTGGCCGTATGAGGAAGCTCAAGGTCGCTCAGCGAGCTATGGAGAGGGCTATGCTCGGAGTTTCTCTGCGTGATAAACTTAGGAATGAGGTTATCCGCAGTAGAACCAGAGTAACCGACATAGCCCAACGGATTAGTAAGCTGAAGTGGCAGTGGGCCGGCCATATAGCTCGAAGAACCGACAACCGATGGGGAAGAAAGGTTCTCGAGTGGCAGCCTCGTACCGGTAGGCGAAGTGTAGGGCGTCCCCCCACGAGATGGAGTGACGACCTGGTAAGACATGCAGGAAGTCGATGGATGCAGGTGGCTCAGGACCGTGCTTTGTGGCATTCTTTGGGGGAGGCCTATGTTCAGCAGTGGACTTGTGAAGGGCTGTAATGATGATGATGATGACATGTACTTGTTTCAAAATTTTGATTTACTCACTAAAATCATCAAACTTAATTAATTTTTGGCAATTGGTAAATCATTTAAGGTTGCTATATGGCAAATAATTGGAAACAGAGTTTAATCAAGCAATGAATTTAAAACATTTTTAACATGTTCAGATAAACTGATGAGTTGAACTGATCAGTTTAACATATCAATTAAAATGGATCTAAGGTAAAACGATTTCCCCACTCACTGGCTTTAAATTAACTTAAGATGTCACACTCATAGTTAGTTTTTTGGTGTAAGTCAGTTCAACTGATCAGTTTAACTAACCGTGCGCCCGGAAAAATCCGTGGTTTGCCGTAAGTTCAAGATTTTAACTTCAGATTTCACACTCACGGTCAGTTTTTGGACGTACGCCAGTTCAACTGATCAGTTTAACTGAGCGTGTGTGTCATGCCTTACTTGTTTGACTAAAGATCAAACTGGAAAGCATTCACAGACTTTTCAAACTAAATGTTTAGAATCAATATTTACAGCACTGGCTAATAGTGTATTTTGAACATTCCGATTACCGGTAGTAATCCAAGATGGAAATTAGTCTAGTAAATCCCATAAAAGTTATTTAAATGCTTTCAACGCATTTGCAGAGTTAGGTTAGGTTATGACTTTCGATTTTGAATGAATGTGAATAACGTATAATCTTAACGTTAATTCACGTAAATGTCACGTGACCTGACGGTAATTTCATTCATTTCGATAGTTTTTTAGATGCGTTAACTATTGTAGAAAGACAACATGGTTAACACCCCTGAAGACCAACAACTGTAATCGCAACGTTGGCAGGCGAATAAAATACTACTTACCTCAAACTTAAGGGACTGTTTCCTGTAACAATATCAAATTTGTTTAACTACACAACGTCGTAACATATTTCGTTGAATTATAAAGCATGCTACAAAATTTTGATAACCTAATCAAGCGATGGTTAGGCATGACAAAATCATTTAAATCTGATATCCTGTATCATTGAGTTAAAGTCACTTAGCAATCATAGTTTACTGTCTGCACATATTAAATGGTTATAGAGAGAGAGAGAGAGAGATAAAAAAGAGAGAGATAGAGAGGGATTAAATAAAAAAATTACCATACGAAAAATATAAATAAAACGAGAAACTTTAGTGGCGTTGCGAGCAATCGTTAAATAACATACTGCAACTTTGATTTATGCGCCTTTTTATTAATTAATTCATTACAGACTAAAAGTTTACTGCTGGATATATGTCTCGTCCATAGATTGCTTCACAAAGGAAGCAATCTATGGACAAAAAATTGTGCGTTTATCTTTAACTACATTACCACTTATCGTCATTTCGCACGGTACTCTTAATTTAGTGACTCTATGAAAGTAATCCAGACTTAATAAAACTAAATTATTCCATTTGTATAGTATGTTAAGTAAATTACATAAAATACA